>JAQFVV010000178.1:1130379-1545379 GCA_028023455.1 Epiperipatus broadwayi | reverse complement strand
TATCTACTAACTTCTCACTAAACTTACTGGTAAGCTAAGCTTCATTATTCCTGATTGTGACAAATTTAAGCATTTGCAAACAATTGTAAAAAATAAGCTTATAATAGGATCCCAATAGAGACTTTAATTTAATTGATCAAGAGACTCTTATTTAACCAAGAACCTGTTTTTTATTAATGTTTTCATATTTGGATTAGTATGTGTTCTCTTCAGTTTATTTTATTCGCAGTTTAACTTAAACAGATTTTTAATCTGTTAGAATAAAAATATTTCCAATATCAATTTTCATTTGTACATTATTAATAATATTTATTAGTGTTTATTATTAAATTTATTATTAGTTTAGTAAGATTTAAAAAACATAAATATGAATAAGCTCCAGGAATAATAATATTTGAAAGATAATTCTAGTTTACGGTAGAATTACCGATTTTTAAAAAAAACTTTTTTTTTTAATTTGCAAGATGTTATGTGATGATTTCCGTGGGTTCTTGTAGAACTCTGGTGCCTTTCAAATAAATAAAAAACTGATTTCATCGATAGCATAATTCACAACAATTACTAGGTAGAGTTGATCAGGAAATATAGTTCTGTTTTTTAGAAATAAAAATACAATTTTCTTCTTTTTGGCATAACTTGATCAACTCATGCACAGTTTATATTGCATATAGAGGCCTAGCAAAAGGGAAAACATTACAATATATATATATATATATATATATATATATATACATTCTAATATTTTCATATAAGTCATATTATTATTATTTGTGGGATATTCCGTGTAGTGAAATAGCTAAATGCTGAAATGTGATTTAGCTATTCACTACATGGAATATCCTGCAAATATATATATATATATATATATATTGTACCGAAGTACATTGATATTTAATTAATTTTATGAGTCCCATGTTTTAAAATATAAAAATTTTAAATTGAGAGAATAAAATGTAAAAACTAAAGAGCAGGGGGGAGGGGGAATTTATTATTAAATAAAATAAACTGTAAACACTTTTAAAAATAATAAGATCTTTTTTGTTTAAAAGTCGAAAAAAAAGTCTTGTAATAAAAAAATTATTTAATATTTTTTAAATAAATTTATAATAAAATAATAAAGAGATTTCATTTTATCTTATAATAAAATAATTTAATATATGTGCATGTGTGTATGTGATTTTTAATAAAAAAATAGAAGCAAAAGCTGATTTATTTCACAAGACTAAAGATCCTGCTGTTAATAAAGTTTTCCATTGTTTAAAACAGTATAAATAGCTCAACATTTTATTATTCTTGATTGTGTGTGTGGTGCTTGTTTCCTGAAGTAATATGTCCAAAAAATGTTGCATTGTTAAAACCAATGTGGTGGGCAGTCAACTGAAGCCGCTCTATGCATTTAAGATCTGCAATTAGTTTGGGAAGTGATCATGTTTAATTAGACTAAATGAACAGCGGAGTGTGAATATGCCAAACCAGCCATGGAAATCATACTATGTCATTGGATCTTCAGAGGAGTCAGTTACAATTCATCAATGAGTTAAAAATAATTTCATTATGCTGTTTTCGTCATATAAAAAAATCATCGGTAATTATTTGACTTTGATACCTTAACATTCCCGATTTCTTCTTAAAAATATAAGATAGACTTTATTAAAAAGAACTTTGAACTTTGTAAACTAATTTTAAAAATAAAATTTTAAACTTCAAATAATAATATTTGCAATAATAAAAATAAGTAAAATCAGCTTCTATTATTAAATAATATTGTTGAAACAATTGCATGCACGTATGTGTGATTTGATTTTAATATATATATATATATATATATATTGTAACATGTATACTTTATTTGCTAAAGTAATGTATTAAAATGCTTTATTTTAATTTTTTAAAAAAAGAAGTATATGTGTTTCATTATAAGATAAAACGATTAATTCATTTTAAATAATAAAAAATACTTAAATTATTTTTCTTAAAATATTTATGTTTGTTTTGATACATGCAGGTAAGTATAGATATTTATTTTTCTTAACAACAGTAGGAGGCACAAAATCTAATTATTGATAATAGTATTTGAGAAAAGATTCATTAAGTTAAAGATAGAAATGTTTTGGCATTCAGTATAATATTATTATGGTTTTAAAAGATTAAAGTATTAATTTGAATAGTTCGGGAAATTATTTTAGTTTTTTAAAAAGTAGTAGTAGCTTCGAGAGGGCATTTAAGATACCTTTGGTTTGTTTATTAGTGGGTGTTTGGAAACCGAATGAGCTAGCAGAGATTTCAGGTACCAAATTATGCTGATCAAATAGACATGCTAATTCTAATGTAATTAGCTGGTGCCTAAAGGATTTTTTCTTCTTTTAAAAATAAAATAAAGTGTTTATTTGGTCAGTGTATATTTGGTAGTCGAGCATTGGGTGTTATTGGTAGTTCACTACTGATGATAGGTGACACTTTACCTGAAAACCAACCACTTTCTGGAAGGAAGTTTAGGAAGACAAAGTATAATAAAATATGAATTGATATTTTTTTTTTGTCGATAGTTGTTGTTGTTTCCCGTATTTAATTGGTAATTTTGGTTTCAGTTGAGAGGCAGTTGGTTCATATTTATATATATATTATTTATATATATATATATATATATATATATATATATATATATATATATATATATATATATATATATATATATATATATATATATAATTTCTGGGAGTCTCATAGAGTACATGATATTTCATGTGGTGTTTGTTTACATTCACACATTGCACAGATCAAACATAAATAAATATAAGAAAAAAACTCATTTTGGCAGTTAGAGACAAATCTATTTCATCAGCCATTTATTCATACATTAAATTAACTAATCATGACAGCAATTTTAATAAAATGCATATTCTGGCAAAATTTAAAAAATATGATCAGAGACAACTAAGGGAAGCTATAGAAATTAGTAAAAGGCCTGAAGGCATAATTAAAAAGTATGAATTATGCAAAATTAACAATATTTAGAAAAAACTATTGGAGAATAAATATTTTTTAAAACTTCTCAACCAATATAATTTAAGCATGTACAAAAAAATAATTTCAATTTTTACCACACACATTCTTATAATTTGAGAAAGGAGAAGTTCTGAGGAAAGTACTTGTTATTGTACTGAAACATTAGCTATTTAGCTGTTATATTTTTTTACACAGAAGCTCCCAGAAATAATACTGTGAATACAATTAATCATGAGAATATTTGAATTACTCCCAGAAATAATACTACAAATATATTTAACCATGAGAATATATATATATATATATATATATATATATATATATATATATATATATATATATATTTATTAATAAAATTAGAAAGTAATGAAGGTGAAATAAATTAGCTAATAAATTAATTTTAAAAAAAAGGAAGGAAAAGAAAAAAATTGAAATTCTAATGTCAAAATTACTGTGGATTTTGTAATGGTAAGAGAAGGGGAGGGGGGCTGTATAAATAAAGAAATGTGACTCTTTCTCTCTTGTAAGTCAAATGCTAGAAATTTATTTAGTTTATTGTGGGAGAGGGGAAAGGGAAGCATAAAGAAATGCGTGTCTTCTCTCTCATTATAATATATATATATTATAACAAATTAAAATAAATGTAAAACATAAATGTGAAAAAAAATTAATGAATTGTAAACTTTAAATAAAATAAATGTAATATGTCATATATAAAAAAGAAACAATATGGCTGTAGGTGTGAAAGTCTGTTGGACAAATTAAATTCCACGGACAAAGAAATGTTATCAACGGAAGATCTTTGCCTGATCTGTTAAATTAATTGGGACTTACATTCCGGCCACTAATTAAATAAAGAAACATAATGATAAGAATTGGCTGGAAATCTAGGTCTTAATTAAAAAATTTTAAAAACAATGACAAAAGAATGAGATTAAGAAAATTACAATTTTTGTCTGGCATTGCTAGTAGAGACTTTAGAGAAGCAACAGCTAAAAGAAAATGGAAGAAGTGCATGGCTAGTGGTGTTAAAAGGATGTGGGTTCGGATTCAAGCCATCTCATCACTTACTCGCAATGTAAGATCTTTGCCTGACCTGCTAGAGGGACCGCCGCTTCTGTAGCTGTCAATTGAAACTCAACCTAAAGAATCAACCAGCAAACTGGATGAAAATAACCCCACAAACTGAGGAAGCTAATGGAGAACCTAAGGAATCAACAAGCAAAAACTAGAATGAAATAACCCCACAAACCGAGGAAGTTAATCAAAAGCACTCGGAAGAAATACCCATGGGACAATTACAACAAAGCCTAGGTAAAAGCATGCATTTTCATTTGTCTACTATTCATAACTAAATATAAAATTAATGATTTGATAAAATAGAACTCTATCAACAGGACTTTAAGAACTTTAATATCTCATCTATTTTCATATATTTATTATAGCCATGTATTTATAAGTGTGTGTTTACTACTATTATTATAATGTAATTTTTTTATATAAAGTGTGAATAAACATATTTGTCATTAAATTTCATATCCTTGCTTTATTCTCCTATCACCAAGCTACGACTGAGGGGAAACTGTAATTAGTGATTAAAGGGGCATACTGATTTGTTTAAGATATTCATGTGCTGCTTGTTCGTGCGAAATCCCAATTCTAAAAAAATAAATAGCAAGCGCTGGACATTCGTTAAGTTTCTTTGAAATAGTTTGCTCTGTTCAGCAGCTGAGAGTTCTTGGCTGGGAAAAATAATGCCAAGATAATATGTATGTATTGCCTTAGGGTTCAGTCAAGGGTATAGATATGAAGGTAAATTTGTATCTGTATTAGCTCTCTGCTTATATTGTAATGGTGATGGTTAAAATAATAAATAAGATAATAAAGTATCTAAGTTGTAAAACATAAATGGATATAATAACTAAGTATAATATAGAATAAAATAATCGAAATAAATATAGTTGAAAGTACAAATAATTAAGCAACCGTACGAATAACCATTTTCCGTTATAATTGGGGGCCAGTCCGGGATAGATATTGTCACGTTCACAAGTTCAGCACATTTGAATTCGAGTATAACAAAATTAATAGTTTATGCAATAATTAATAAACAAATCAAAAAATGGCTTGGTGGTAGATAAAAGCAAAAAATAAAATAAATAATAGAGTGTAAAAGGAGAGAAAGAGAACATAATATAACGTGGGAAGTTAGGTTGTAAATTGGAGTCAGTTGCGGAGGGGTCTTGAAGGCAGGCATGGGTGAGTGATGATTAGTGAGTGAGATGGGGAGAGCCGAACAAACATACCTAGTGTCCGTGAAATATAAAGTTAGTAAAGTAATATAATCCTATAAGGATAAGGTTAGATAGTAAAGCTGTAGAATAAAATATAAGTAATTAATTAGTGTGTGTGTGTGTTAAATAAATTTGATGCACACCAGATCAAAAATAACAATGGACACTCTAGTGGGCGAAATAGGAAAACCCTCCGAAGAACTAATGGAACCGTCCAGAGAAATAGCTAGTGACAGAGATATAGGAATTAGAAAGAGAATGGAGACAGTGGTTAATGATAAAAATAAAATAGAAAACTATAATATAATGGACATGTTCACGAAATTAATGGAAGGCCAGCAAAGGTTGTTTATGGAAATGAGGGAAATAGGTGAAAGAAATAGTAGGAAGATAGAAGAGTTGGGCGAATGACACAGTAAGGATTTTAGCCAAAGGGTTGAACCAGTAATAAAAAATGAAAATGGAAAGGCTATAGAAAACATACAACTAGAGGTAACTCAGTTAGCAGAAACAGTTGAGAAGCTAGAAGTAAAGGTAGGGGAAGGCGAGAATATGACAGAAGTATCCAAGACTAATAATAAAGAGCCAAGAGGTGTGAGCGAATGCATGTACGCAGGCAGTGGAAATAACCCTGCGAATCCTGCTACAGTGAACCAGTTTGTAAAAATTTGGGTCTTCTCTGGTTACATTGGGGAAAGTCCAATAGAGCATCTTGGCAGCCTAGAGAGGTATTTCACGGTAAAACAGCTCAGTGCTGAGTTGCTAAATGTGTTTGACAGCACTAGGCTTAATTACAAGGTGGAAAATTGGGGATTTGAACCCCAGCCCAACGATCCGCATATCGGGAGAATGCCATACAATCCTCATCACGATTATTGGGAAGGGAGCCAGGCATTTCCTGATAGATCCAAAAGGGCTGAAATGTCTGAACAGACTGGAAGAAGTTCAGATCTCAATCATCCATATGAGCAAGCCGACTCTAGAGGACATCGAAACAGTGTTCCGGGTCCCAGCACGATTGGATATAAATATAGTAGAAAAAATGATAAGAAACCTCCAGACAAAAACTAAGCCAAAAGGAAATAAATGAACGGTCGGTTCGATAAACGGATAACGTAATGGGATCATGAAAAATAATTTTTTTTTTTTTTTGTAAACGTATGACAGGTGGGGCAAATCGTTTCCCCACAAAAATCAAAGTTACTTTAATAAACAAAAAAAAAGGGATAGTGTTCACGGAGTGAAATTAATGATGAACTTAATAAGTATTTATGTGCAGTCAAGCACAGCAAGACCAATGTAAATAAAAGTAATAACAAAAAAAAAAGAAATCTATAAATACTTTATTCGTATCACAATCTGTCAGTTATAAATGCAGATATAATTGACAAATAAATAAAAGTAAAAATAAAATAAGAATCGTTTAGGCTCATTAAAGAGCCATTTAATAATTAATAAACTAAACTAAATGAACAACAGTGATAATGCTTAAATGATAGATATCACTGATAGGTATATGGGGTTGCAGATTGAGGCATATATGTGTGTGTGTATGCATTATGTTGGGTCGTATTTTGAGCTTGATTCAGCCGTCTTTTCACACTTTAGATTCTCATGGCTCTCAATGGTTAAACTTTTAAATGAAGAGCCAGTAAAAATCCTGGACTCATTATATAATAAGAATTAGTGTCTCAATATAATAAGAATTAGTGTCTCAAAATAAATAAATGAAGAAATAAGAATTAGTGCCTCGAATAAAATAAATAAATAAATCAAGAATAAGAATTTGTTGTTTGCGCAAGATGAGCAGGCAGTAGAAATATCCTGCTGTTCACATGCTTTAAACCCTGGTTATGTTGTTTTTTGATAGAGTTAAGTTATGCCATGGTCTCTTATGTGTTGAGATTAAATTGGTTGATCAGCCAAAATCGATGGGAAAGAATTGTGTAGCTTTACCTAGCTGTCTCTCTGCAGTCATCCTCATCATCATTATCACTCGTCATGACAGAGTGGCAAAGTATGTAATAAAAGCAGAAGTAAGTGTTGAAAGCAAAGAATTAAAATAGGCTCTCATCTCAGAATAAGATTCGACCGATTTTAATTCTCAAAAACGGGCGGAGTGTAATGTGATGACCACTTAAAGTCGTCGACACACATATATATTTATTAATAAAATTAGAAAGTAATAAAGGTGAAATAAATTAGCTAATAATTTTTTTTAAAAAAAAAAGGAAGGAAAAGAAAAAAATTGAAATTCTAATGTCAAAATTACTGTGGATTTTGTAATAGTAAGAGAAGGGGAGGGGGGCTGCATAAATAAAGAAATGCGACTCTTTCTCTCTTGTAAGTCAAATGCTAGAAAGTTATTTTGTTTATTGTGGGAGAGGGGAAAAGGAAGCATAAAGAAATGTGTGTCTTCTCTCTCATTAAAAAAATATATATTATAACAAATTAAAATAAATGTAAAACGTAAATGTGAAAAAAAAATGAATGAATTGTTAACTTTAAATAAAATAAATGTAATATGTGATATATAAAAAAGAAACAATATGGCTGTAGGTGTGAAAGTCTGTTGGACAAATTAAATTCCATGGACAAAGAAATGTTATCAATGGAAGATCTTTGCCTGATCTTTTAAATTAATTGGAACTTACATTCCGGCCACTAATTAAATAAAGAAACATAATGATAAGAATTGGTTGGAAATCTAGGTCTTAATTAAAAAATTTTAAAAACAATGAACAAAAGAATGAGATTAATAAAATTACAATTTTTGTCTGGCATTGCTAGTAGAGACTTTAGAGAAGCAACAGCTAAAAGAAAATGGAAGAAGTGCGTTGCTAGAGGCATTAAAAGGACGTGGGTTCGGATTCAAGCCATCTCATCACTGACTTGCAATGTAAGATCTTTGCTTGACCTGCTAGAGGGACCGCCACTTCTGTAGCTGTCAATTGAAACTCAACCTAAAGAATCAACCAGAAAACTGGATGAAAATAACCCCACAAACTGAGGAAGCTAATGGAGAACCTAAGGAATCAACAAGCAAAAACTGGAACGAAATAACCCCACAGACTGAGGAAGTTAATCAAGAGCACTCGGAAGAAATATCCATGGGACAATTACAACAAAGCCTAGGTAAAAGCAAGCATGCATTTTCATTTGTCTACTATTCATAACTAAATATAAAATTAATGATTTGATAAAATAGAACTCTATCAACAGGACTTTAAGAACTTTAATATCTGATTTATTTTCATATATTTATTATAGCCATGTATTTATAAGTGTGTTTATTATTATTATTATTATTATTATTATTATTATTATTATAATGTAATTTTTTTATATAAAGTGTGAATATTATTATTAAACATATTTGTCATTAAATTTCGTATCCTTGCTTTATTCTCCTATCACTAAGCTACGACAGCGGGGAAACTGTAATTAGTGATTAAAGGGGCATACTGATTTGTTTAAGATATTCATGTGCTGCTTGTTCATGCAAAATCCCAATTCTAAAAAAATAAATAGCAAGCACTGGACATTCATTAAGTTTCTTTGAAATAGTTTGCTCTGTTCAGCAGCCGAGAGGTCTTGGCTGGAAAACATAACGCCAAGATAATATGTATGTATTGCCTTGGGGTTCAGTCAAGGGTATAGATATGAAGGTAAATTTGTATCTGTATTAGCTCTCTGCTTGTATTGTAACGGTGATGGTTAAAATAATAAATAAGATAATAAAGAATCTAAGTTGTAAACAATAAATGGATATAATAAATAAGTATAATATAGAATAAAATAATCGAAATAAATATAGTTGAAAGTTCAAATAATTAAGCAACCATACGAATAACCATTTTCCGTTATAATATATATATATATATTCAATGGACCAATAGTAAGAATGGATTTCCATTCTTGCTATTAAAAGGTGTGAAGGTTGCCTTGACAGCAGTGAGAAATATTGATTACTATATTTGTTGTGAATGGTTAGGTGGTTACTGGTTGGTGTCTAATTACATCATTATCCCAGTTAGCTTAAAACACTATTTCGCTTATTATTTCTAAATAATACATGGGAAATTTCAAATTATTGCAGTTTGTAATGTTATAATTGGCTATTTATTAGTCTACATTACAGTGACATGTTTATTTCATGTTTAAAGAGGTTTATTTAAAGTTCATTGTATCAATATTTCATAAACTGTAGTCAAGTTGCAAGCTTTAAGTGTCCATATATATTCAATGGACCATTAGTAAGAATGGATTTCCAATCTTGCTATTAAAAGTTCTGAAGTTTGCTTTGACAGAAGTAAGAAATATTGATTAATATATTTGCTGTGAAAGTTTAGGTGGTTACTGGTTGGTATCTAATTATATATATATATATATATATATATATATATATATATATATATATATATATATTTTTTTTACATACATACAGAGTTTTAGAATGGTATAATTATGAGTTATTTATTAATTATTTATTGCGCTAATTTGCTATAACATTATTATCGTATTATATACTGAATGTTTAATGTTTACTACAAAGTTAAAATAAAAACATAAGGATTTTTTAAAAATAAAAATCAATCTACTTGATCAATATAAAACAATAAAATGTTACATTTGCATTTATAAGTATCAAACTTGTTCCACCCATCACTTTGACTTCATACACTTCTGATAAATACAGAAATGTTTATTACTGTAATGGGCCATACTGTTCTCCTTATGAGGTGTATATGTGATCATGCCAAACATGGCTTCCACAAAAGAAGAGTAGCTCATCTTACTATGGTCAGACCTATGGTCTGATAGTAGGTATGTCATTGATGTTGTGAAAAAATTCATAACCCATTGCTTTTATCTACTTCCAATGGTTTAATTAAATGTTTCATCATTAAACATAGTACAATTTGGGCTAGGTCATCCACATTTCATCCCCTGTTTTGCTTCCATTATGCTTCAGTCTTCAAACTCATGGGTAATTTTAACTGACTTGATTTATATACCCACCCATCATTTTTGACTATTATTACATATAGAATTAGATATGTGCATATATTTTTCCTACTACATCTAGTTTTAATAAACTTGAAAACAATTCACTATAAATAGGTGCTATAACATTTTATTATGTAATGAAACAAAATAACAAAAACACATTTTAAAATGTTTTAATAGTAGTAAACAATTTAACTGGCTGTATCAAAGTTGGATTTCTACCATATTGACATTAAATATAATTAAAATTCCCATTCCTGACCCAATGTAAAAGTTCAAGGCTTGACACCAATTATTTACAATGCAAAAAATATTATATATTTTAGATGACCACAAAGCTAACTAGATAATTTAAATTATTATGCTGGTATATTTACTGTAGCATTATCATCCAATCCAGGTTAATGATATTCCTCATTCACATGTAAATCCTGTATATTGGTAGAAAGATCTGCACAAGGAGATTAATCTTTCATACCAAAAAAAAAAGAAATGAACATATAAAAGTTATTAATTATCAATAAACCAATAACATAAACTTTGTCCTGTAATAAGAGTGAGAATTTAATCAGGGATATATATATATATGCTTCCACTTTTGGTTTTTGAATTTAATGGCAGTTGAGGCAGGTTAGAAAGTAACCGAAAGTACTTCTGTGGATTTTAAGATTGTTTGTAATTGTTTATAAACCATTAAAAATATTATTTCAATTATATATATATGTATGTATATATATATATTAATAATCTATATATATATATATATATATATATATATATATATATATTAAAAATCTTACCTTTAATCCCTCATATAAAAAAAGTTGCTCTATATTTTATTTATAACAAAAGAAAAATGTTCAAATAAATCTAAAACTTAAATACCCCCCCCCCGTGTTTTGCCTTACACTTGTAATCAATTCTTCCAAAATATAGAAATAAAAAGAAACAAATATATACATAGTAATGAAACATAACAAAATTAAGATCTCCATAAAATCATCTTGAATGTTGTTATTCATGAGATTAGCAACAATATCCATCATATGTACACTCTATAATTTCCATACAAATCTTTTTAGATAAAAATTGATCTTTCACTGGAATTTCTGCTTAAACATGCATGTAACAATACTGCTTCTATCCTCTCCTGTCAATATTTTTCTTGATTCACATGTAGGCATTTGATATAGGATGATAGACATTTCTTTACATTTTATAAGAATAGGCAAATGAGGTTATCATGCTCCATGCTTAGAATTAGTGGCATTTAATTCCTATGGCACCAATAATTCAGCCAGAATACATTGTACAATGCTTTCTAATACACCTGAGTCTTGTTTTCTGCAGTAGATAGGTTCTTCAGAAAACACACACAAAAGAAATAGCACAAAAATAAACTTAACCTATCTTGAAAAATGGGGGATTCATACTGTAATTTTCCAAAAATTGCATAAAAGCAAAGCAATAACGTAAAATTACTTTAAAATTTGCATTAAAAAATAAGAAAATAAAATATGACTAATAAAAAATTTCAAATTTGAAAACAATTGATACAAGACAAATTTATTTTACTTTTTTTTAATTACAGTATTTAATTTTATTCAAAACAATATATTTTTATGTGTAATTTACAATTTTTTCATACATGTATGATATTTAAATCATTATCACTATTTGAGACATCAGGTTCATCATGATGTGATGTGATGTGAGGTACTGTAGCTTCTCTTTAAATGAAGTCAAGAGGAAATACAACTAAAACATTTTCCAATCACTGTTGATCCTTTCTTTTTTACTAAGTGATCTACAATTGAAATTTTAGTTTCCAAAGAAATTCATTTTTTTGGGTGTTTTTTCTCTCCATTAGAGTAAACTAAAAGTTTAAAAAAAAATAAGAACTTTAGACTTACAATAATAAAAAGACACTGACTCAACACTGTTCGGCAAAATTTAACTAAAACTAACAATTAAAAATTAAATTCTTAGTATTGTCTTTAGTTTTTATAATTTTCAATTCTGTTTAAAAATCAAATTTCACCATTTCACATCAAATTAATTTCAGATCACGTTATGTAATTTTTTTTGTTAATTACAATTAAAAATCAGATTTTAATTGTTAAATTTAATTGTGCCCACCACTGTTACTCACCTTTTAAAAATAAATTTGTGGACACTAAATGATTAATTCATTATGTACTCTTTTTATAAAAAGCAAAAATTGAATGTGATTTAAAATGCAAAAACAACAACATACACAGTATTTTTCATCTATAATGTTTGAACAGATTTACATTATAGTCTTGTAAAATTTAATGCATGTATATAAAATGGGAAAATTCTGATTTTAAGTGAATTATGAACTTCTTTATTGCATAAAATATATTACAGTACTATTATAAAGTGCTGAAAATTTTGAAATTATTAGATGAAAGTCAAACTCCAATAATGCACTATTACTTTAAATATGATGTGTGGGTGTGTGAAATATATAATATTTAAGTAATAGTGCATTATCAGAGCTCGACTTCTGATCTAATAATTTTTATTGCATAAAAGAAAACCGCATACAAAAATATTAAGAAGAAACATGGATTGCATAACTTCAAAATCACATTAAATAAATCCACATAAAATGAGACCCAGGTGTATACATAAATTTTATTCCATTGCAGCTTACTATTTGGTAGCTTTATTGCAAAACAAATTACTTCATTATTCTTTTCATCAGCTGGTGATTGTTTTTTTTTCTTTTCCACTCATGCATGAATGACTTTATTATTTCTTTTTAATCAGTTTGAAAACAGTATAATTATTTTGTCAAAATACACAGATTTATTTCTTTACACTTAATTCAATTGTTGGTGGTACTTTCTACTCATCTTATTGCTATCGAATTTATGAAGAAAGGCAAGTATTTTAGAACATGTCACTCATTTTCTTTATCATTCAAAAATTTTCTTTCATGGTATTGACTTTCTACTGCTAATGCATTATTTAAAAAGTTGACAGATATAAACTGCCTTTGCTTTTGTATGAAACTTAGTTTTTTAAAATGATGTCAGATTGATTCTGGTAATTGCCATAATATATCTTGCATTTCATCCTATTTTGCCATAGTTTACTCATTGTTATATAAATTATAGTTGGTTAGAACTATGACATAATGGAATTTTAATTTTGTTTTCCACACTTGGTTACCTAGGGATCTACTTGACATTGGGTCATCACTATGCTTGCTTTGTCAATGTTTATGTTATTGTATTGCTTGATTTGTGATGTACAATACACTGATTGTTAGTTTGTTATTAGTGTACATATACACATATTTTTATTTTTTTTAGTGTTTATTTTTAGTCTTTCAAATTGGATGTCTTTTAAAAAAATTGTGTCGGATATTTACTATCTCATGATTTAATGCCATATATATATATATATATATATATATATATATATATATATATATATGTGTGTGTGTGTGTGTGTGTGTGTGTGTATATATATGCAAAAAAATAGCATATGTTTTAGAAATTATTGGTTAAGCATAAGGGTTTGATAATCTTGACTCTGTGATGTGGTTTAATACAAGTTTTTTTTTTTAGGATTGTAAGCTATTTTTACATTACTAATCATTTTCTAAATGAGAATTTGTCTCTATTCCAGAAATAAACTTTAAATCTTAGTTAAATATTAATATATCAGATTTTTTTAAATTAAACACACACACATAAAGCTCTTCATATTTATCCAACCCATGTATAATACTTTCATAAATATATTAATTTCCACACTACCACACATTATTTTTCGAAATCATATGACCACAGATGTAATAAAAGAATCTGATCCTAAGATGCAAAGTTGTTACAATTTAATTTACAAGTGAGAAATTTATTCCACTCACAACTTTCACACTCTCAGGCTCACAAAAATATAGTAATCTTCACTACTAATCATTTACTAAACTAAATATTTCTCTAGCCCAGATAGAAACTTTAAACCTCAGTTAAAAGTTGATTTATGATTTTTTAAAATAAACAGACACATACATGGAGTCGTTCGCATTTCTCTGTCCCATGTGGTTCAGCACAAAATGCATCTTGGGGGTCATTTTTTTTTTTTGCATCTTAATTTGTATGATTCCATAAAAGGTGTGTGTTAGAGTAGAGATTCTTTAATATATTTATAAATCAAAATAATAATATTAATTAATTTTTATATTTTCTTCATTCATTATTCAGGTCAATCTTCTTTATATAAAAAAGAACTAGTAAAAATAATTTATTATTAAAATATTGATAAATAATGAGGTGAGACTGTATATTATTTATTGTAAACACTATTTAAAACCAATTGTGTTTAACGTTATTTTATATATAATTTAAATGGTTGGCAGTTTATGACGGTTGACAGGCTTAATGGCCTTTGCTGCTCTTTTTTAAATAGTTTTTATTTTTTTGACAAATTTTATTAAAGCACAAATTAAAAAATATATATACATTAATCTTAAAAGTAAAATATCAAGGTTTCGAATTTAAAAAAGGACCAATAAACAAAATAAAAAGAGATAAGTAAAAAGCAAATCAACAACAACAACAAAAATAAAAACAAGAATTTCCGCTTTCAAGGTTACATAAATATTTTGCAGACATCTTTTCCAAATTTTGCATTATTATATAAATCAGGTTTATACCCATCAAATCTATATATTTAAGACATTTTTATTAAAGCATTCATCTCCCTATCCATTGAACTGAATGACTATTTATTTATCTATCTGAATATTTATTGCTCACCTATCTAAAAATTGTTTGTCTGCACTTCTATCTATCATCACATGATCACCATTTTTATACTAGCACATAATTGTTGTAAACAAAGGAAAAACTATCCATACAGTAGAGCCACCCTGTGCCAAACAGAGTAATCAATGGAGGCCAGAAGGCTTGTGCATAAAATCCCTATCAAGTGCCTACTTATCCAATATTTCCAGACTTGTATTAGATCCTAAGATCTGGGTGCAGTGCTCTCAGATCCAAGGCTCCTCACTGATGATGGCCACAAGCCAGAAACTAGTCTGGAGATATTGGATGAGTAGGCACTAGATAGGGATTTTATGCACAAACCTTCTGGCATCCATTGATTACTCTGTTTGGCACAGGGTGGCACTACTGTATGGAGAGTTCTGCCTTTGTTTACAACAACTATGTGCTAGTATAGAAATGGTGATCATGTGATGTTTAGTGGTTTAACACCAATCCTGCCTAATAGGATAGTGGTGTCTATGGTTGTTTAAGAGCCAAAGACACCAAAATGTATGGGTGCTAAATTGAGTTCAGACCAATATGACTATATAAGCTATTGAGATTAGATTGAAGATATGAACAATGTTTTCAATTTCATTCTCATAGTTTTGTAGTAAAGTAGAGTTAAAAAGTGGATGCTGGAGGGTTGCATTAGATCCTAAGATCTAGGTGCAGAACTCTCAGATCCAAGGATCCTCACTGATGATGGCCAAAATCCAGAAACTAGTCAGGGGATATTTATGAGTAGGCACTAGATAGGGATTTTATGCACAAGCCTTCTGGTATCCATTGATTACTCTGTTTGGCTAAGGGTGGTACTACTGTATGGAGAGTTTTGCCTTTGTTCACTTCTATCTATAATGATGAGGATTATAATAGTAATAAATTTAAAAAAAAGTTAATCATTAACATGGGTGCATCTATAATAGAAGCCATCAATATAATAGGTACATTAAAAGCTTTGCTGTAAATAAATTTTATTTCCAAAACAGATTGCAAAAAAAAAAAAAAAATAGAAAGAGCCTCCATCAATGATAAATTTTTACTGATATTGTCATTTTAAAACAAAATTAATATGTTTTTATTATTATTATTTTGTTTCTAAATATAATTAAAAAGCATTGTTTTTGATATTAAAAAATACATGTAAACAGTATCTTAAAAAATAATGGATATTACACATCTGCACACACACACATATATATATATATATGTAATAAATAAAGTTTGATATCTGTATTCGTTTCACAATATATGTAATATACAAATCAATATATATATCAAAATACAATACAATTTATATAAATTATAATCTTTTAGAAGTACTTTCAACTATACACTTTGTATTCTTTATCAACTATATAGCATTGAATAATCAAAATGAGACAACCCTTAACAATACTCACAGTTCAATTCAAATTTCCCACAATTCTGTTATCTTAACATTTGATGACTGGTGATTCATTAACATTTGATGATTTCTTGAAATCAACATAGCCTCTTTTATTTTACGTTTATTATGACAACATTCAATTTGAATAATTTTCATATTTTTATAATCAAATTTAAATCCATATTGACAAGATTTATTATGATCAAATATAACAGATGATTAAGGTTTATTTACATCTGTTCCATATTGATTCTCTTTTTGAATTCTATTATATAAAAGCATATGTTCTTTTATTCTCTCCTCAAATGTTCACTTAGATTCACCAATGTATTGTATGCTGCATCCACATATCAATCTATATATAATAGAATTTTGATTAAACTATGAATTTTGAATTTTAGAATTATTAAGCAATCTATTTATGTTATTTGTAGAGAAAAAAGCAATATGACACAAACCATTATAAATTTTCCTAATAAACTTGACCTGCTCATCTGATATAAATGGCATTGAAATCCATTTCATTTTGATATTTTTATTTTTAATTTTATTATAGTGTTAAAAGAAATCAACACTATAATAAAATTAAAAATAAAAATATCAAAATGAAATGGAACACTATAATAAAATTAAAAATAAAAATATCAAAATGAAATGGATTTCAATGCCATTTATATCAGATGAGCAGGTCAAGTTTATTAGGAAAATTTATAATGGTTTGTGTCATATTGCTTTTTTCTCTACAAATAACATAAATAGATTGCTTAATAATTCTAAAATTCAAAATTCAAAGTTTAATCAAAATTCTATTATATATAGATTGATATGTGGATGTGGCGTACAATACATTGGTGAATCTAAGTGTACATTTGAGGAGAGAATAAAAGAACATATGCTTTTATATAATAGATTTCAAAAAGAGAATCAATATGGAACAGATGTAAATAAACCTTCATCATCTGTTATATTTGATCATAATAAATCTTGTCAATATGGATTTAAATTTGATTATAAAAATATGAAAATTATTCAAATTGAACATTGTCATAATAAACATAAAATAAAAGAGGCTATGTTGATTTCAAGAAATCATCAAATGTTAATGAATCGCCAGTCATCAAATGTTAAGATAACAGAATTGTGGGAAATCTGAATTGAACTATGGGTATTGTTAAGGGTTGTCTCATTTTGATTATTCAACGTTATATAGTTGATAAAGACTACAAAGTGTATAGTCGAAAGTACTTCTAAAAGATTATAATTTATATAAATTGTACTGTATTTTGATATATATATATATATATACCAGGTTTTATCCGATAGATTGAACTTCTTGCTCTACAACTGATTTAACTGTGTTTGAGGTCTAATTATAATAAATTTATAATCTCATATTATAAATATTACATGAACGAACCAGTTCCTTAGGCAGAGAAGAACATACTCGGAGAGAGTATGTATGTCCAAACAATAGCTATAAAATATATAACTAGTGTTACATTTCCAACTAGTGTTACATTTCCAGGACATAACTTCTTCTCAACTGTTGAATTCAACACCACATTCAAAGCACTTTTTTGTTTTATATGCACAGGCACCAATTATTTATCCAGAGAATAAATAATGCACTTTGAACAATGACCACTAATTCAATGCCCAAGATACACCCATGATTAGCTCAGCTACTTGTAATCAATAACAAAATATTGTCTAACTTAAATTGTTGGAAAAGAATTGACTGACAAAATAAAAGTTTTAGTTTATAAAGACAATTTATTTTAATTAACATTGATTAACTACTTTTAATATTTTATCAATCTTATTTACTAATATAACCCATGCACATACACACTATAATATCTTATGAGAAAGCAGTAAATACTATTTGAAATTTAAAATACAATGAAATTAATATACCAGCACATGAATACACACAACATTTTAAACACATATATTAATAGTTCATCTCTGTATGTTGTGGTGTTCTTAAACTAGACTCTTTATGAAAGTGATGGCTACATTAGAAATGAGTACAAGAAAATGTTATTACCTAGGATATTGAACGTGGACGCATCTTGCTGTTTGCTGCTTCTAATGAGATATCTCTAACCGGTTAGATTTGACATTTTCTTGTGGAGATTTGATGCTGATTATTCTGAGGCATTTCCTTTAAGACAATTAGATATTGAGTGGCTTCAGATTATTATGCAGACATCACTTTGATCGGATAGGTTTGGCTGTTTTCATCGGACTTCAGGCTGGAGAAAGCCCTATTTTTCCAAGGTTTTAACACTGCATTTTTGATTCTGGATGTATAATAAACTGGCTGATATAACTCACTGATATATTGTACTCAACTCTAATGCAAATTTAATGTGACTAACTGTCCGATAAAAAATTGTCTATTTGTACTCGAGATGTGTTATCATCTTAATATCATCCAGCAATATCTGTTGTCAACGTTGTTTTGATAATCTCTTAATTACATGTTTTGGACATCATTTAATTAGAAGCCATGCAATCATGTTTTTATATTTTTATTAGTAGCCGTTGCTGAGTGTTTTTTAATATTTTAACTTTCATTTATTTTTCAATATAATTTTAACACGCACATATGCATGCATTTATCATTTCTTTGTTTACTCTTGCACATATATATTTTAAGATCAATTTAGTTTTAAGATTAAATTTTTTTCTTTCTTTAAATAAATAAAAGAGATTTATGTTTTTAAAGTTTACGTTACATTTTAACTAGTAATAATAAGAAAAAAAAACTCTTTAACTTTAAGTTTGTTATTTGGAATTTATCATTAACTTTAAGTTTTTTAATTAATTAATTGTAACTTTTATTTCAAGAACTCTTAAACTTTTAACTATTTATTTTAATGAACAATAATAAGAAAAACCTCCAACTTTTAATAATAATTTCTTTTAACAAAAGATTTATTTTTATTTTATAAATTTTAGCTAAAATTATTATGTACCAACACGATATTGGTACATTACACTGCCCTCCGTTTGAGAGTAAAATGCATCATTTTTGACTATTTTATCTCTGATAACTTTAATTCTTAATACTGAATATTTATTAATTTTCTAATTTTTTTTTTATAATATCTTTTAATTTACATGCTAAGGACAATCTTCAATTAAACTTTACTTTTTTTGATGCTGACTACATTTCTTACAGTAGTCTTAAGTCCTGGATATTGACCATAAGGACAAACTAAATTTGTGGCACAGAGATCTTTGGAGATGAGGCAGATTTGCTGCATTACATCATCCTACACATATGAAAACCGAAGCTTTGGATGCCGGTTCTCTTGACTGGGCTTTGATAAAGAAAAGGTCACTGAGAATGGAAGGATTCATCAACTGTCCATTTTTGTTTTATGCTTTGGAAACAAGGTACAAGATATGGGGATTCTCTCCCAGAAAAGTGACTTGCGGCTTATTCTGGTTGTCCCCAGTGCACGTTTTAAAAGAAGGATGATCCCTGATAAGTCCATTATGGGTGCTAAGTTTTATCCAGTTGGCAGCTTTATCTTATCCTTATCTAAAACTTATTTCAATACTACCCTCATTCCCTTTAATTTCAAACCTTTTTACATTCCTAATATAACTTAGATTGACTTTTTATTTTATTTATGAACATTACAATATTATTTTTAAATTCACATGGACAATATCTTAACCATTTATTTATATTAACCCTTACTCTAACTGTTATGAATATTATTTTAACATATTTACTTATATTACACTAATCCGACAATATTATTTTTAAACCATTACACACATTATTTTTAACTGTGTCTATTCAGAAAACTATCTTAATTTATTGCTCTTCATTACTTTTATTTATTTTATTTGACTTGATTGTTTTATATCATTTATTTACTTCTTTTTATTAACTTGTGCATATTCCCCTCAAAAAATCCATTAGCTTATTAAGATTCATTCTTTATTATTTTACTATGGATATTTTATACTTATTTATTTATCTTTTTTATTGATGTGCATGTACTCAGAAAACTATTTTATTTTATTATGATCCTTTATTATACAGATATTTTATTTATTTTTTGATTGCTTGCTTATATTCATAAACTATTTTATGTATATTCAAAAACTATTTTATTTCATTACAATTTATTCTTTATTACTTTTACTACATATATTTTATTTATTTATTTAACTTGATTTTTTTCTATGTATTTCCATTATTTTATTCATTTATTTAATTCTACAAACATTACTTTTAAATCATTAACTTGACCCATTTATTTATGAAGATTTTTCTTAATTACTATGTGCATGGAGAGAAAAATCTTTTATTCTACGAAGCCTCCATTATTATTATTATTACTAAACCATTCCTCCTTTTCAAAAAAAAAATCTGATTCAGGCTTATTAACTAAGCCAAAATAATAATTTTACTCATAGTCCATTTCCAGTCCTTATTGTTTACATTTACTTTAATATTCCATCCCTTTACTAACTTTTAAACTATGTCAAGTGGTTTCTTCTTTCTTTTTACTAATTCACTAACATAAATTATACTCCATATCCTCACATCAATCCCTCGATTAAAATTTGTTGCTTTATCTCTTTCCCATTCTGTTCTATTTTCTGCTTTATAGATTAGAAAACCTTTAAACTTCACAGACCTCCGTATTTTTTCTAACTGGGAATATTTTTTCCTATTCTTTCTTTTTGTTTTAACCTTATACTTAAGGCGAACCTTTAACTTAATTTTTTTACATTTTTGTAAAAACTTTTCAACACTATCTTCTACCTTGAACTTATGTCTCTCTTCAATTTCTTGATCTACATTTGTTTCTACTTTATCTGTTTCAAAACTATCTAGTTCTGCTTTAATTTCTATCTCTTTCATGACCTCAATTTTTTTACTTTCTTTAACAAAATCTACTTCTATGATCTCTTGATTTATCTCTACCTTTCCTGTTATTCCATGTCTTCTTTCTCTTAGTTTTGCAATGAATTCTTGCTGATTTTGGCTGATTTCTTTTAGTTCTTTCACCAATTCTTGCATCATATTCATAATCATTTTCATCATCTTCATCATCTCAGATATCCCTTTTTTTATTTCCTCCATTTTTGAAACAATATTTTTTTTATTTGACTAAATTTAAATATGATTGCTTATTTATTTTCTTACAAGGAACATATGGCTAACTCTGCCCCCTTTGCCCTTTTTTCTACCCATTCTTAATGCTTTAGCTCCATCCAAAACATCTAACTGTTTTTAATTTAAAAGAATAATTTATTTTAAATAGCATAAATGTAAAATCTCTTTACATGTAAAGAAAAAAAAGTTTTCGGTCAATTCTTTTTTTTTAAATTAAACCACTCTAACATATGTATTTTAGCTTCCTTAAAAAAAATTTCAAACAAGAAACAAATTATTTAATTACTATTGTTTCTTAGGTCCAGCCCCAAGTTGGGAATAGCCCTTTGTACCAGGTTCGATCCAATAGACAAATGAACTTACTCTACAACTGATTTAATTGTGTTTAAGCCTAATTTATAATACATGAACGTACCGGTTCCTTAAACAGAAAAGAACATACCCGGAGAGTATGTATGTCCAAATGATAGCTATAAAATATATAACTGGCATTACATTTCCAGGACATAACTTCTTCTTAACTGTTGAATTCAACACCATGTTCAAAGGACTTTTTTGTTTTGTATTCACGGGCGCCAGTTATTTATCCAGAGAATAAATAATACACTTTGAACAATGGCCACTAATTCAATGCCCAAGATACACCCAAGACTAGCTCAGCTACTTGTAATCAATAACAAAATATTGTTTAATTTAAATAGTGGTAAAAGAATTGACTGACAAAATAAAGTTTTAGTTTATAAAGACAATTTATTTTAATTAACATTGATTAACTACTTTTAATATTTTATCAATCTTATTTACTAATATAACCCACACACATATATAATTTGTACACTATAATATCTTATGAGAAAGCATTAAATACTATTTGAAATTTAAAATACAATGAAATTAATATACCAGCACATGAATACACACAACATTTTAAAGACACATATTAATAGTTCATCTCTGTGTGTTACAAATGCGATGGTTACTTTAGAAATGAGTATAAGAAAAGGTTTTTACCTACGATTTTGAATGTGGATGCATCTTGCTGTTTGCTGCTTTTAATGAGATATCTCTAACTGATTAGATTTGTTTTTTTCTTGTGGAGATTTGATGCTGATTATTCAGAGGCATTTCCTTTAAGACAATTAGCTATTGAGCGGCTTCAAGTTGTTATGCAGACATCACTTTGATCAGATAGATTTGGCTGTTTTCATCGGACTTCAGGCTGAAAAAAGCCATATGTTTTCTGAGGTTTTAACACTGCATTCTTGATTCTGGATGTATAATACACTGACTGATATAACTCACTGATAGATTGTACTCAACTCTAATGCAACTAAATGTGACTAACTGTCTGATAAAAATTGTCTATTTATACCCAAGATGTGTTATCATCTTAATATCCTCCTGCAATATCTGCTGTCGAAGTTCCTTTGATAATCTCTTAACTACATTTTTTGGAGATCATTTAATTAGTAGCCATGCAAACATGCTGTTTTTATATTTTTATTAGTAGCCACTGCTGAGTGTTTTCTAATATTGTAACTTTCATTTATTTTTCAATATAATTTTAACACGCACATACACACGCATTTATCATTTCTTTGTTCACTCTCACACATATATATTTTAAGATCATTTTATTATTTAGTTTTAAGATTACTTTTTTTTCTTTCTTTAAATAAATAAAAGAGATTTATGTTTTAAAGTTTACATTACATTTTAACTAATAATAATAAGAAAAAAACCCTTTAACTTTAAATTTGTTGCTAAAGCAAAACTTCCCTTCCCCCTTTTTAATTAATTAATTGTAACTTTTATTTCAAGAACTCTTAAACTTTTACTATTTACTTTAATGAATGATAATAAGAAAAAATTCTGATTTTTAATAATAATTTTTTTTAACGAAAGATTTATTTTTATTTTATAAATTAAAATTATTATGTACCAACATGATATTGGTACAATATATATATATATATATATATATATATATATATATATCGCTTATCATTTCTAAATAATACATGGGTAATTTAAAAGTATTGCAGTTTATAATGTTATAATTGACTATGTTTATTTCATGTTTAAAGAGGTTTATTTAAACTTCATTGTATCAATAATTAAACTCTGTACTCAAGTTGCAATCTTCAACTATCTATATATATTCAATGGACCATTAGTAAGAATGGATTTTCATTCTTGCTATTAAAAAGTTTCAAGATTGCCTTGACAGCAGTGAGAAGTATTGATTACTATATTTTCTGTGAATGTTTAAGTGGTTACTGGTTGGTATCTCTCTCTCTCTCTCAATATATATATATATATATATATATATATATATATATATAATATATGGTATATATATATATATATATATATATATATTGTACCATTTATTTATATATGGTACAAATATATTGGCATTTGGTGAAAGTTAAAAAATAAAAGTAAATTTAAATATTTTTTTTTGACTATAATTTATTCTGTTTAAAAAACGTACAATGAAAGTTAAATTGGTCTTTTGTATTTTTTTATGTAATTAAAAATAAAACTTAAAATTGGAGAGAACAAAATACACACAGATTACTAATCCTGCTAAAGTAAATGAATTCAAAAAGTAAAAAGATAAGCTAAAAGAAAAATATTTTAGCTAATGAAACATGGCAGAATTATGCTGGAAAAAATAAAGACTTTGTAATTGAAAAATTATAAGGAATGTACAAGATTATGAGCCTAAACACCATGGTAATAACATGCACAGAAGTCTGAAAACTGGGCCTCTAGTATAAAAGGGAGAGACCAGTTTGAAGAATGTCTTGTTTTTCTGTTTTTTTCTTTGGCTGGTTTTTGATTATTCAATCCAAGACCACTTCATGATGAAATAATCCTTCATGCGGTAGTAGACTGGAGCTTTAGCTGACATCCTTACAGAAGATGGACAACAGAAAAGCTTTTGTGACTAGCCTTCAGAGTAGACTACAAGTTCAACTTATAACCAACCTATGGTCGAGTTCATTCTAACCCAAAAAACTATGCATAGTTATCTACTAACTTCTTGCTAAATTTACTGGTAAGCTATGCTTCATTATTACTGATTGTGACAAATTTAACCATTTTACAAATATAAGCTTATAATAGAATCCCAATAGAGTCTTTAATTTTTGTGCTCAAGGAACTTTCTTTTAAATGACTTTATACAAGATCTTGGAAATGAATTTGTAAGAAGTGAACATTATTGAGTTGCTTTAATTATTTTGTTTCACTGTTATTTTTATTATTTATTAATTGCTTCATGTTTAGATTAGTATGTGTTCTCTCCAGTTTATTTAATTCGCAATTTAACTTAAACAGATTTTTAATCTGTTAGAATAAAAAATATTTCTACTATCAATTTTCATTTGTACGTTATTCTATAATATTTATTAGTGTTTATTATTAAATTTATTATTAGTTTAGTAAGTCTTAAAATGTAATATACTTTGCCAACATGTTATAAGTTTCAGGAATAATAATATTTAAAAGATAATTCTAGTTTTCAGTAGAATTACCGATTCTTAAAAAAAAAAAAAAAACTTTTCTTTTTTATTTACAACTTGAGAGATGTGCTGATGACAAATTTTAGCAGATTCTTATGAATCCTGGTGCCCAGATCAAATAAATTAAAAGCTGATTTCATCAATAGCACAATTCTTAACAATTCTAGGCCGAGTTGATCAGGAAATACAGTTATGTTTTTAGAAATAGAAATACAGCTTTCTTCTTTTTGACATAACTTGATCAACTCACACATTTTATAATCTGTATAAAGCCCTAGCAAGACAGAAAACGTTTTATATATATATATATATATATATATATCAAAAGTCTAAATGATAAAGATGTACCAGATGATTGGAAAAATGCAGTATTAATATTAATATTTAAAAAAGGTGATAAAGAAGATATTAGAAATTATAGACCTACCAATCTTTTATCACTTTTATACAAAATTTTTACTAAGATAATTACAACTCATCAACGGAAAACATTGGTTCCTTCAACCAAGAGAACAAGCTGGATTTAAAAGTGGTTTTAGTACTGTAGATCATATCAAGGTATTGAGAGAAGTTATAGAAAGGACAAATGAATGTGAGTTGCCATTATGCTTAGGATTTGTAGACTATGAAAAGGCATTTGATTCTATAAACATTTCTTCAGTGATTAAAGCATTGGATCATCATGGTATAGATGCATGATATTGTCATATTTTAAAAAAATATTTATAAAAATGCAACAGCAACAATTAGATTACATAATGATAGAAGGAAAATCAACATTGAAAAGGGGGTAAGACAAGGTGACTCCATATCTCCAAAACGTTTTACAGCAGTGCTGCAAGAAATATTTTATGGATTAAAATGCGAAACTAAAGGAGTGAATGTAAATGAAGATTATTTAAGTAATTTAGATTTTGCAGATGATGTAGTTGTTTTTGCAAATAATGCTTTAGAGCTACAGGAAATGTTTCAGGAGTTATTAGATGAAAGTAGAAAAGTAGAACTAAAGATAAATGTTAAAAAGACTAAAGTAATGTTTAATAATTTTTTTCAAAATATGAAAATAAAGATTGATTATGATGAGTTAGAAAAAGTTAACAGTTACACATATGTTGGTCAGATTATTAATACAGATGGAAACATAAGATGAAATTAATCATAGAATTAAACCTAGTTGGAGTGCTTTTGGTAGAAATAATTTGTTACTAAAAGGAAATATGCCTATGTGTTTGGAAAGGAAGATTTTTAATAAATGTGTTTTACCAGTTCTTACTTCTGGGACTGAGACTTGAACACTCAATAGAAAAGCAATTCAGAGACTTCAGACCACTCAAAAAATTATGGAGAGATGCCTGTTGGGAGTAACAAGAAGGAATCAAAAATGCAATGTATGGGTAAAAGAACAAACAGGTGTTACTGACCTCAGTGAAAAAATTAAAGACTAAAGTGGAGTTGGGCTGGACATTTTGTTAAAAAAGATGATAATAGATGGATAATTGAAATTTTAAACTGGATACCAAGAGATTGTAAAATTCCCAGAAATAGACCACACTTGAGATAGATTTATAAAATAAGAAAGTGTGCAGTGGTGATGTGGAGAAGAGAAGCTGAAGATAAGAAAAGATGGATTGAACTTGGAGATCTTCATCCTGCAGTGGAGTGATATGATTGTTGATGATGATGATGATTTAACCAGGTGATGTGTTAATTATTTTATTGGATCACTCACTAGAATCACTGAGGGAGTAAACAAAATCTATATTCACTTTTGTTTTTTAATTAAGTAATATTTACTAAGGCTGTAACCTCAAGAATATGCATGTAAAATGCGATAGTAGGGACATCTACAGATCTTTAACCACAATCTTACTCTTTGGAGGAAAATAGAGGAATCCCACCCCTTCTTTATTTCAACCTACTTTCTATTTAAGTAGGTGAAGCTGAAGCGGTTCGACCTGAGAGCGTGAAGTTATTCAATACTTCACTGTATAAGTCCACATTTCTTATTACACATCAATTTACAATGAGTGAATGGAAAGATTTTATAGTTAGAAATCTATTACGATAATTTAAAATTGTAATTATAAAAATAACATTATGAACTATAACTTGTGAAATTTTGCCACATAACGGCCCCTTAGGCAGAGAAGAATAATGCCCAGTGAGCACCTGTGATCAAGCCATATATATAACTGTGACCATGTTTGAAGAACACAGATCTCCTCGGCTGCAGAATTCAACACATATCATTGAAAGCACTTTTTTGTTTCAGAGTTAAATCCAGGCACCAAAGTGTTTTGAATGTTGGCAAACTAATTCAGTGCCTAAGATATACCAACTAGCTCAATCAAAAGGATAATATAATATCATGTTACTTTATTTAGTGGTAAAATAAGTTTACATTTAAAGATAATTTATCTTAACTAAACACTTATCATTCTAATTGTAACAACTGGTATAAATCTTAATTAACATAAACAATAGCATTTTTATTTATTGATCACACACACACTCCGGATTCATACATTAGAGTATAATATAACATAAGCATTAAATGATACATGACATTTAAATACATGCATATCAATAGTTCTTTATGCGTGCTATGGAGTTCATTTATTAACTGACTCTGGGAGGCTTCAAGGTTAGCAATGGCTACTTATTATCACAAATGAAATAAGAAAAGTGATTTATTACCTGTAGGATTTGAACATTGAATTCTTCTGTTTGCTGCTTCACGTGATAATTTTTTAACCAATTGGATCCCAGGTTTTGTGTTGGTTACTTTGCTTACTCTTCTGTGGCACTATTCTTTAAGACAGCTATACATCCCTGGCAGATTTTTTAACTTGTTAGGCAGGCATCAATTTTTCTGGGCAAATTGCTGATCTTCCATTAGACTAAGGGCTGGAGAAAATCATATGTTTCCAGTGGCTTTTAGCACTGTATAGTCCTGGAAAACATTGATTCTGGATACATGATAGACTCACTGATTGATTGACTGAACTGAACTGATTTAATATGATTGTGATCTCAAATGATTGACTGATGAAAAACGGAACTATTTATGTGATGATCTGTTGTCACTTTCCAAATTGGGTTTTATATCTGCCAGTTATATCTGTTGTGAAAATTCATCCATTGTTTTTGATTACATTCCTTTGATAAGATTTTAATACTGTTGTCAGTTGGTAGACATTTAATTTGTTGTTTTGTGGATTTTTAATTAGTAGCCATTTATAATTTTTTTTTTATAAAGCTTTTAGTATGTACAGGGAATTTCTTTTAATTTATAACTTTCATTTACTCTTTAATATTTAACATGCACATATTTATTTTATCAATAAGCACCCATTTTGCTATATTTAAAACACACTTGTCATTTACACACATATATTTCTAAAATCAACTCATTATTTAGTTTTTAAGATTACTTTTTTTTTCTTTAAATAGTTTAAACAAAAAGAGAGGGTGCCTTTAATTTTATAAAACAATTTATTTCTTAAACTTTTATCAAGTTAAACTTCCCCCTCTTCTAATTAATTAATTGTAACTTTTACTGATACTGACATTTATGCAAATATTTAAAACTTTTTAAAGTTTTGTAAATTATTTTCTGTTATTGAGCTGTATTTTATTTAAACCACTAATAATACAAAAAAAACCTCTTTAGACTTTTACTCTGACTTACGCATTATTTGTTTATTTATTAACCTTTACACTATTCATGACAATTTTATTTTAAAATTTTTAGACAAGAATTTCATGTGGATCACTTTTTCATAAATGGTACAATATATATATATATAATAAATAAAGTTTGATATCTGTATTCGTTTCACAATATAAGTAATATACAAATCAATATATATATATCAAAATACAGTAAAATTTATATAAATTATATTCTTTTAGAAGTACTTTCGACTATACACTTTGTAGTCTTTATCAACTATATAATGTTGAATAATCAAAATGAGACAACCTTTAACAATACCCATAGTTCAATTCAGATTTCCCACAATTCTGTTATCTTAACATTTGATGACTGGCGATTCATTAACATTTGGCGATTTCTTAAATAAAAGAGGCTATATTGATTTCAAGAAATCGTCAAATGTTAATGAATCGCCAGTCATCAAATGTTAAGATAACAGAATTGTGGGAAATCTGAATTGAACTATGGGTATTGTTAAGGGTTGTCTCGTTTTGATTATTCAACATTATATAGTTGATAAAGACTATAAAGTGTATAGTCGAAAGTTCTTCTAAAAGAATATAATTTATATAAATTGTACTGTATTTTAATATATATATATATATATATATATATATATATATATATATATATATATATATATATATATATATATATATATATATATATATATATATGTACCAATATTGAATATTGGCACATAATAATTTTATTTTAAAAAAATTATTAAATAATCTTTCGTAAAAGAAAACATAATTAAATGTTGAAGAGTTTATTACAGTTAATTTTCGTAAAAGAGTTTGAAATAAAAGTTAAAAAATAATTGATTAAAAGGGGGGAAGGGGGAGTTTTGGTTAGAAAAGTTAAACTAAAAGTTTTATAAAAGGAAGTATAGTTTATTATTATTAGTATAAATATAATTTAAAGTTTAAAAAATACAAATCTCTTTTCATTCATATTAAAGAAAAAGTAATCTTAAAACCAGTTTTATATGTGCTTATATATGTGCGATTGTAAATAAATAAAAATGTATGCGTAATAAATATTAAAATGAAATAAAAGAAGATTATCATTAAAAACACAGTGATGGCTATTAATTAAAATTATATAAAACAACATGTTTGCATGGCTATTACTAATTAAACAATCTTCAAAAACATGTTGTCAAATGATTAGTTATCAAAGGAATTTTATCAACAGATATTGCCAGAGGATATTACAAGGACAACACTTTGCAGGTATAAATAGACCCTTTTTTTATCAGACAATCAATTGAGTCAGTTAAGTTCAGAGAGGACACTCATTCAGTTGAGTAATTGTTTCAGTTCAGATAACAGTGCAGTTTATTAGGTATCCAGAAACAAAAATGCAGTGTTAAAAACTCACAGGAAACATACGCCTCTCCACAGCCTGAAGTCCAATGAAAACAGCAAGATCTGCCCATGAAATAATGTCAGCATAACAACTTGGAAATCTCCATCAGTATCTAATTGTCTCCAATAATAATAATCATGAATAATAAGAAAACTCATCAAGGTAATGTCTCACCCAGCTGGAAATATTCTCACCTAAAGCAGTAACCAAAGAAAACGAAGTTTTACATCCCCATTCAAAATTCTAGGTAATAATATTTCATATTCTTATTTCTATAATAGCCATTGAATCGCATTAATTCATAAAGCCTCCAGAGACAAATAATTTGAACTCTATAAGCATGCATAAAATGAACTATTGATGTTCGTATTTGTGAATGCAATATGATTTTATAAACATCAAACATTATTTAAGCTTTCTCATAAAATATATTATAGTGTGTTAATTTAAAATGTGTGCATTTTTAGATTTATAAAATGTTTAAAATTAGTAAATGTTAGTTAATAAATTGTCTTTAAAATTAAACTTTATTTGTCAGTCAATTCTTTTTATCAATTTTTTTTACCAATCTTTCTTACAATTCTTTCACCACTAATTATGTATAATTTGTTAGTGATTACCAACAACTGAGCTAGTCATGGATACTTAGGCATTGAGTTAGTGGCCATTGTTCAAGGGGCATTGTTTATTCTCCTGAATAGATAGCTGGCACCTATGTTTACATGAAACAAAAAAATGCTTTGAACTCTGGTGTTGAACTCAACAGTCGTGAAGAAGTTATGTCCATGAAATGTAATGCTAGTTATATATTTTATAGCTATCGTTTGAGCTTAATATTCTCCGAGTATGTTCTTCTCTGCCTAAGAGACCGGTGTTTCAATGACCCAGATTCGAACCCAGGACAATATATATATATATATCAATAGATTGTAAATAAAATAATGTGTCATTATTGAATACTTCTTGCAATAAAATTGTAAAAAAAGTATAACAATGATAAATATTTGAAATACAGGCACTCTTCACATACCTGGAGCCCAATAGTAAATATAAGGGATTTGAACTCAGATTTTCAAGCACCCTTCACTATCCACACTACCTCATACCACTGATACACTTGATCATGACCACACATGTAGAAAAAAATAAAGAATCACCAATATACATATTTCATATTTCATGCTGAACCAGGACTCACCAGTTGGTCTAGATTATCATCTCCCACATACATATTTAATCAGTGCTCAGTTTATATTAAGATAGCAAATCCTCATACTTTAATGACAGGCTTCAATATACTCCAACGTCGAACTCCAGGGGTAGGAGTGACTTAAGGTCAACAAGGACTTGGCAATAATATTGGCATCAGCATGGGATTTGAGCTTTCCATTATCAGATTTCAATGGTATGGATGTTTGAAGAGTTGGAAGTTGGGGTAGATTGAAGCGAGTTCATTAAAATAGGAGGGTTTGCTCTCTTAATATAAACTGAGCACTTTTTTTTTATATTATATATTATATATATATATATATATATATATATATATATATATATATATATATATATATATATATATTGTAGCCCTTGGGTTTGACCAAGGCTCCATTTTTTTGAATTAACTATGTAAAATAATGTTTAATAAAATTTTTCCTCATAGTTTGTATATATATATATATATATATATATATATATATATATATATATATATATATATATGATCAATAGATGGCGTTTTACCAAAAACACCTTCAAGTGTAGGTTTGTTTACATAAATGTCAGAGTAAGCATTCACTATCTCTATCATTAATTCCACCTTCAGATCATGATTTCAAGCTGATTTGCTATCATCAGTGAAGGGAAGGAAAAAGAAACTAGATCTAAACACTAACTCTGAGCATTTATGAAACAATTTCTATTCAGATTGCAAGTGTGAATTTTTTAGACACATAATGTCTTCAAACTCAGCATAGCAAGCCAGATAGCAATATGGGTCTGATATCAGTTCAGTATCATCACATAGTAGAAGCCTCTGCAATATATATCATTGCAAGAAAACCTCAAAAGGTACATTTATGAAAAACAAAAAAACAAGTTAAACTTGCTAATGCTTGCATTTATGATCAATAGATGGCATTTTACCAAAAACACTATCAAGCATAGGTTGTTTACATAAATGTCAGAGTAAGCATTCACTATCTCTCCCTATGCTTAGTGGTGTTTTTGGTAAAATGCCATTGATTGATCCTAAATACAAGCATTAGCAAGTTGCTATGCTGAGTTTGAAGACATTACATGTCTAAAAAATTCATGCTTGCAAGCTGAATAGAAATTGTTTCATAAATGCTCAGAGTTAGTGTTTAGATCTAGTTTCTTTTTCCTACCCTTCACTGATGATAGAAAATCAGCTGGAAATCATGATCTGAAGGTGGAATTAATCATAGAGATAGTGAATGCTTACTCTGATGCTTATGTAAACAAACCTACGCTTGACAGTGTTTTTTGGTAAAACGCCATCTATTGATCATAAATACAACCGTTCACAAGTTTAACTTGTTTTTTGTTTTTCATATATATATATATATATTAATAGACACACTTTTAGCCAAAGCTAGGTTTGAACCCATATTCATAGGGATTGTGTAAGTTTTTCTTGGTAGGCAATCTAAACATTTGTCATTAAAAGATTTCTAGGTAAAAAAATGTTTAATTTAAATATTGATTTATGGGGACAATTTAATATTACTGATGATTTATTAGATAGACAATATTTATAGATCATTTAATAGTTGGAGTGAAAAGAAGAGAGGGTGATATGTGATTTGTAAAAACTACATTAGAGAGTAAAAATAGATAGTCATAGTTTTACACTAAGAAGATAGAACTAAACAGTTCATACAATTAAAATTATAAATTGTAAAAAAAATATAATAATAATAATTAAGGATTTAAAATATATAACAATTGCTTTAATTAAAAATAGTACATGTGAAACATGCATGTGTGTGTGTTTAGTCTAGTTGTGGATTTTAATTATAAAGTTCAGAATTAAATAATAATTATTCTGTGTCTCTTGTGAGGAACTACTCTAAAAAAATAAAGTCATTTTTTAATGGTTTATTCATAGCAGCCAAAATTTCAGTCAAGATTCTGGGTTTGAAGTTAGGATGCTATACATTTTTTCATTATTATTAAAGAAAAAGTAAAGGGGGCTAGAAAAGAGAGTTTTTCTCTCATTTGTTTTGTTGTTTGGAGAGATTCTCACAGTGTAGAATTACTAAACTAATTACTAAAGTGATGTCTGTATGGTACACAAATTTATGTTTAAAATTAATTGGTGATTATCTATTGGAATGCAGAAATAAATTGGGCATAAGTTTTTTTTTTTTTTGGAGAGAGCAGAAGTTTAAAATGACAAGAAAGAAAAAGATATGATAGGCATTTAATCGGAAAAACATTGACCAGCCATTCGAACTGTCAGTAATGTCATGCTGGGGGGGAGGAGAGTGAGAGAAACTAGAGACGATAAAAGCTCTGCTATTTTGTGGCTGGGGGCTCCTATCTCAATAATTTTATCTCTATCTGAATCTCTCTTTTTTGCAAGTTCTCTCGTTATATGTTTAGAGAGAACTTGGCTGAAAAAGTTTAAAAGAAACATTTTTTTTTAAAAAGAAAATCGTTTATTGTTAACTATTTTGTCTGTCTCTTGAAAGAAAATGAACTTTGCCAAATTTAATAATATGGAAAAAGCAATGATTCTCGAATAAAGTTTAAGTTAGGTATGCATCAGATCCCCAGAAGTTAATCAACATCATAACTGTCTCTACTAATTTATCAGAAATCAACAAAGGTAAAATTTTAAACTATAGAAATAAGAAAATCTATATTTTGATTTTGCATATAAAACATTAAATTTGAATGCTATAATGATATATAGAGCATTAAATATGAATATTAATTGAACTAAGAAAAGTGCAACAAAAGTGGACTCATATATTTAAAAATTTAAAACAAGTTCTACTCAACTTTAATCCACAGAAACCAAAAATAAGGAAATCTCAGCAGTGTAAAAACTTTATGCCTTTTGGCATAGGAATCGAACTCTATCCTAAGGAGTATTTCTACATAATGTCTTATGTGTACACAATCCATCCAAAGAAAGGAAAACAGAAATGGAAACCATAAATATAAAGGACATTCCCGGAGAAGTATTTAAGTATATATATATATATATATTATTATTATTATTATTATTATTATTATTATTATTATTATTATTATTATTATTATTATTATTATTATTGCTATTCATGTAGAACCTTTAATTAAAAAAAAAGGAAAATAATAATAATAATTATTATTATTATTATTATTTATCATATATATATATATCCATTTAAAATTAATCCATGTATGTGCTTATTAAATGCTTTCATTATTGTTATTATTATTTTGGAGGTAGATAATATTAATATCAAGTCATTTTGTATGTGCCTGTTGAATGCTTTTCTGATTATTATCATTTAAGGGTAGATGAAATTAATGCCAAATCATTCCGTATGTGCCTTGTTTTAAATGCTTTACTTTTTTTTTTATGATAACAGTGAGAGATATTGTTGTGGGAAATGTTTTTTTTAAAATCGAATTAGGAATTTTAGACGTAATGCTATGTTGTATGAAGGTTGCATGATTGTTGGGCTAAAATATCATCATGATGCTATAAAAGTGCAGAGAAGTAGTTTTAAGATTTTGGTGCGCATTTCTTATTATGATTGTTATTATTATCATAAAGTTAAATAAAGTTAAGGCTAGATACAAGCTAATTAAGGCTTGGAAATATTATTGGCTCATGTTCCAGTGTACTATTTCGCAAGAGTAATGTAGAAATGAAAGTTTTACTTGTACAAATTGATGATAGACCTGTATATATATATATATGGGTGGACAATGAGTCTCCACCAAGCCAGTGCAGTCGTAGTTTAGGTCGCTCCCTAAGATATTTATGCTATATTTATAAAAGTATTTAAACACAGTGGAGGAGTTTTCCCACTTAGTTGTTCTCTACACTGTGAGATGATTTCTTTGTTGATGGCCAGAGGTTGATTGGTAAACCCAAGTCTCGTTATATGACTAGCGATAAAAATCATAGCATATCTCAACCTTAGTGAAAAGGTTTTCTCTTATTCGGGTCACTGCCTGCCTCGTATTAATGTTGATATTCCTTACGGGTGTATGAAATATAGCCATTATTAAGCATTACTTATAAATGTTAGATACAGGGTTGCATACATAATTTGATGTCAGGATAAGTGCTGGTAATGTGTGTGCGATTGGTGCACTTGAGCATTGTTTTCTTGATATATTTAATTTATCAATAAGAGCCAAGAGTAATAAGATCAATAAATATTCAAAATTAAGGGTTAAATAAAACCTACGAATGTTTTAAGAATGTTTTAAGCAATGCGGATCTAAGATTATTTAATAAATATATCCACAGCCAGCTGAGAACTTCGCTGGAAAGGTAATATTACTAATATTATTATTCTTGCCCTAAGAACATGAGTCTAGTGTGTATGCACGGGTGATGATGATTGAACTAGATATTGATTCGTTGACATTTGAAAGTAACCAAAATTAACTTAGTCCCACCATACATAAAATATCTCTGCGGTATAGCATAGGGAGGGAATATTAGATTTAAATAATGAAATAGAATTATTAAATTTTATTATTGGAAGCATTGCCCTTAGAAACAAATCAGTTCAGTAACTAAAGGCATTAAACACCAGGGGAGGAATTTAATGTTTACTATATCTGGGATAAAAATGAGAATAAAATTATGATATATGTGAAGGTATATAATGTTTGATTTGTCTTACATTAATATTACGCCATGGTAATCCTAATTCCCTAGTAATTAAAAATGAATATTTATATTTTAAACCTCTTGATAGTATCTATTGCTTTATGGATATTTATTTGTTTAGTTTTCTTTATATCAACGGTTGTAGAACAGGAGAAAGCCATGTGAGTCATCAAGTGAATGTATATATTATGTATTGAATTGTGGTATGTTAATAAAATTTGTTATTTGTTTTAAATAAAATTTGCGTACCTCTCAATGCTTTTGGGGTTATTATATCTAAACATCTCAAATCCAATCATACATCAATATATTATTAATAATAGTTGAATTATCATTTTTGTAAATAATATCCGGTAAAATTATTTAAAAATAGTTAATTTCCGATACTTAAGCTTGCCAAATAATTTAATATAAGTTGAAGTACAAATTATGAATAGGGATGGTTATCGAGTCTTCATGGATGCAGTGGGTGGGCATGAAATCATTTCCCCATTCATTGTGTTCAAACACCTCTCTAGACGCATTTTTTTTTTTTTTTTATAGTTTTGCTATAATTGTGAATATGTTATAAAGTATTATTCTAAAAGATTTAATAAGCTTAAATTATTTGAGCTTTAATGTAAATAGATATTAAACTACATTAAAGACAGCCAATATCACCTTGGAGGTGATCATGAGAGGGGTATTTATCTCCAATAATCTACCGCAGTTTCTTTGATTTCCACACCTAATTGTTCTAAAAACCCTGAGAAGAGATTGCAATGGGAGAAATGAGCTAGCATAATATAAAATTTAATAGTAAAAGAGATAATAATGTAATAGACCTATGAATGTGAGGATGATGGATCAGGAAGGTGGAGATGGATATAGAACTAGTTGTAATCGAACAAAATTCTAATTGTAGCTTTAATGGTGGTGAATGGAGAATGTGCTGAGAATAACCAAGACTTTCAAAGAATATTAATAATAATATTATTATTATAATACATTCTCAGTGGTCTCTGAATCGATTGAATCGAGTTGAAATAAATATTGAGGATGTGCGACCATTTGAATAGTTATAATTAGCTTAAACTGTCTGATAATATATGTTATATTTGTAAACTCTCTCAATCGTTTTAATTATATTTGAAATACAATGTAGATGACCGATCAAAAGATTACAATATATGTGATATAATTAAGTTACAATTAGTGCATAACATAAGAAAGCTATAAAGAGTAAGAGCAAATTGGTTCAAAGTCTCTTATAGATTTAAAGTTAGGTAATAAATTCTTATTTGTTAGAATGAAATAAAAAAAATTTATTTGTTAGAATTGGCCACAATGTAGATGGACATTCTTATTAGTTATATTTGGGGTGCTCATTCTAACAAGTTATATTTGGCTACAACGTGGAGGCTATATAACATAATTTGTAGCTGGCTCTCTCAATTTTAATTTCATTTCAACAACTTATAATATATATAATCTAACCTCAACTTTAGGCAAGTAGATAACTCTCGAACCAAACAAGGAATGCTAGGGTGTTTACCTAATGACAGTAACAATAAGATTATGTCTACCTGAGTACCAAATTGTAACTATGAAATCACAATGCTGACCAGAGATCATCTTCCATGCTTATTACTATAGGATATAAAAAAGAAAGTAAATAAATTGTCTCAAAAATATAATGTTGATACATCCAATTCAATTTATTATGGTCTTTACTTAAATTTAATAACAATTATGTAAATACTATCATGATAAGTTATTACTGCTAACTAAATAATCCAGACAACTTTCTTCCACAACTTTATATAGATATATGATCTTGAGTGGTAATTACAAGAATGTTGTGTATATTTCTAATATATAAATGACTAGAAATAAATTAGTAATTGATGTGGAGAACTCACAACTTATGTTTATATACATAGTACACCTGGGTCTCGTTTTATGCGGTAGATAGGTTCCACACAAAACCTGCATTAAAAAAAATCACACAAAAATAGACTTAACTTACCTTGAAAAATGGGGAATAGGGTTGTACTTTTTAGAATTCACATAAAAGCAAAGAAACAAGGAAAAAATATTATTTAAAATTCACATTAAAAAAATAAGCAATTAAAGTATGACTAATAAAAGATTTCAAATATTTGAAAAAAAATACAAAACAATTTTTTTTAATATTAACTATGGTATTTAATTTTACATTTTTCATACATATGTTAATCATTAATGCTAGCATTCATTTGTAAACTGGTAAGAAATCAGATTTGATGTGATGTGATGTTTTGTTGGCTTCTCCTTAAATAAAGTCAAAAATCTCTCAGCAATTATGCCCAGAGAAACTTGTTAAACACTTTATTTTTATTCGTGATGTGATGTACAATTAGCCCACTTTCATTCTTGTGTTGTGTTAATGTTTTTCTGTTTCTATATTAAAAAAATGAGATTGCAATCAAAACAAAAAGATTATACATTATCATTAGAAAAATTATACAGTTTATAAAATCTTCATTTTTTATTTTAAAAATCTAAAAGATTATTTATTTCTGTTATATATAACAAAATACTTTTTAAAAGTTTAAATTTTTTGAATATTTATTGCAATATTTTTTTATGTAAGTATAAATCTATTATTATTATTTACTCATTAGTATAAGTAGGTTATTTACATAGAAGCTACGTTTCTAAATACAGCTTCAGGTTATATTCACATTAGCTGCTAATATAACATTATATTTTTGAAGAAAAAAGGATTTCAAATAAAAATAAGTTATTAATATTTTAAATTTTTTGATATCTAATAAATATAGTGAAATAAGAAAGATATTAAGAAGGAACCTGAATCACATAACTTCAAAATCACATTAAAATAATCCACATAACATGAGACCCAGGTGTATAAGATTATTATTTAGTTTAAAGTAGAATAAAAGAAATGTTATAAATCCTTCCCATTTAACACAGCTACTATTATTTTTGTTCTCAGCATCTATCACTTTCAATAATCACAATTATATCATACTAAATGTCTGTGTTATGTTCTCCTTTATGTCTTCCTAACTGACACTCTTAATCTTATTTTTTTAAACACACATGTATGCCTTCCAACTAACTATAAATTCATTATCATTATTATAATAGTATTTTATGATCTTAATACCTACACTACTTGACTTTCAAGCTAGCTTTCTTAAAGTAAATAATTGAAGCACTCAAATTTCTCAAGATCTTGATCTGCTAATGAGGTGCAAACGTTAATGATTACAGTACAATGGATATGATCCCCAAACTCTCTAAATTAAATTCTAATGTGAGTTTACCAGAGGGAATCATATTAAATACCAAAAGCAGAAAAGGGATTTTATGCCTATACCTAATATTTCTAACATTGCAACAAACCAAATACCTAAATTTAACATATCTAAATTGACTATTTTCTCTCATTTCATTTTATTTTGTATCATCTGTTTTCCAAATTTAACTAGTACTTTTAAATCTATTACATTTTATGAGTCTAGTGTATTTGTTATCCTCATGAAATGATCACCCCCCCCTTATATAAAAAATATTTCTTGGTTGATATTTTACAAGGGTGAATTATGGGAATCAGTTGTGGAAGTAAACTATGGAAGTAAACCATGGAAATCAATCAATATAAGACAATTTATAAATTTAAATGTGATCTGGTATTATTATAAAATTGATTATGGCAGTATATAGAATATGCCCTTTTATAAGGCTTTAGGATTCTAGACATAAGTTCTAGATATAAGCTCTGGGGATAAGTTCTGGAGATAGGTTCTAGATATTTGAAACATTAAACACAAGACATATATGTAAATTTATAACAATAACAAATATTTATTATAATTAAACAAGAAAGAAACACACACACATATATATATATAGTATCACCACACTCTCAAATAATATACTCATTGTAAAATAAAAATGTACTTTCTTTTTATATGAGATTCACTTTAACTAAATAATAATAATAATAATAATAATAATAATAATAATAATAATAATAATAATAATAATAATAATAATAATAATAATAATAATAATAATAATAATAATAATAATAATAATAATAATAATAATAATAATAATAATAATGAGTAATAATACTTTAAATAATAATAATAATAATAATAATAATAATAATAATAATAATAATAATAATAATAATAATAATAATAATAATAATAATAATAATAATAATAATAATAATAATAATAATAATAATAATAATAATAATAATATATACTTTCAGATTGTTTAAATTTCCTTAAAACTTAAACAATGTTTTGATCCATATTTTAATTTAATGATAATGCGCTTATGTATGGAATCAGAATTCTGCATTTAAATATAAATATGAAATTATCTTATAACTTTACCCAACAGCCTATTCAATTTCTTGGCCCTGCTTTATTACAACAATTATAAATTGAACTATTCCAACAAGCAATAATAATATCTTGTATTTCCTATGTAAAGATAATTTTATACCCAACTTTTCTAACTTATCTAAATAATTGATTTAAATATAAAACCATAGTTTTATTTCCATGCATGCTAAATATTCACCGCTATTCCCCTGTAGTTCTGATCATCATGTTACCACTTTAGCAACTATATACAGTTTTATAGGCTAATATGTTGCCACAGCTTGATGATATCAAATTTTATTAACTTCAACAAATTCTGACTACAGATTGTCCACTTATAAATTAATTCCACTCTCTATCATCCCCACATCAACACGCAACCTGATTATAACTTTAACTCTGTCATAGCAACTTTTATCCTATTTGCAAAAACCCTCCAGATATTTATAGCACTATGTAGCACTTCACAATGCACATATGAGGGTCTCAGTAAGGGAAATTAAACAATTTATAACCTCAAATGTTAGTATTTGGCCAAAGAACTGCCTTCTTCCTGAGACTACATATTATGTGAAGACCTACTCTCTTCACATTTACTTTAAATAAGTATGCAAAACATTTTACCATGACTGTATTAATAATTTCCTACTTAAATAATAAATACAAATGGAGCTTGGATCAAGTCATTGATCTCCCAATAACTGCATACATAGTAACTAAATTATGAGATAGTTATTTCCTATCTATCCATTTGAGATGGTATGATAACTCTGCCTCAGTAATACTCAGCATTTACAGCTTCACAAATATACACACAGGGTGATTATAGCCTTGATGCAAAATGATAAAGTTTTGACCGATCATGAACCAAACCCATGTACTACATTAATTTCAAAAATCAAGCACACAGTAACATTCATCCAATGTTCACAATCATATAGATCGCATCTACATGTTAAGGCATAGCAATAACTATTCAAATATTCAAATTTTGATAATAATAAAAATATCTTTCCCCCCTTTTTTATGAGACAAATATATAAGCATTTATGCTTTCTCATTGTTACACATTAACATTTTTTCCAATAGTTTCTTGTAGGTCAAAATCATTTCTTTTTTTTTTTTTAAATTTCCTATAACTGTTAAATATCTATTAAACATACTAAGAACATATAAATAAAAGCAAAATAAATAAAACATTACACACTGTGTCTTTGGTTTGGGTTCCTTCAGAGCACAGTCTGAATATTTTGTGCAGTCAAGGCCAATTTGACAGAAAACATGTATGTATTGTCTATACACACCAATTACCATTTTTCAGTTCACTGCCTTGGAAACACATTATATCCATCTTACATTAATGGGTATGGATGCACATAATTTTTTTTTTTATTCAAGATGTAGTTACATTGATTGTGATAATTAAAACTATTAAAAAATTAGTCCTGCAGATTACTTTTGTGTTTAAATACTTTTCTTTCCAGGTTCGAATCCAGATGCTTGATTTCACATTTTAGTCCATAACCTTATTTTATTTAAGCCTCATTTTTTTCCCTTTTAGTTTCTTTTAGGAGGGAAAAAAGTTCTAACAAAACAATGCTGTAGATGCTCTTTTCCCATGTATATTCTTAACTGGAGTCACAATCAAAAAAAATTTTACGAATAAGTATGGTGAGTATTTAACTAACTTTATATTAAAGTCCAATCAGTCCTTGCAGTTTTAATTAATTAAGCCATGGACAAAATATTGTTCCAGAAGTTTCTTTTTTAAATGAACTTTTAAAAACCAAATATGAAGATTGAGGTACTGAGTACAGAACATTTTGTTGTGAATTAATTTTGCCATAATTGATTTTGGAGAGACATCTGTACAGTATTTATTTGTTTTAACCATTCATCTTATGTAATATATACACACTCCTTAATAAATTGAGTCAATTGCTGTCTGAAAAAAATTGGTCAGAGAAGATGATCAGACATTGAATTAGAAAGAAAAATCCTTCATTATTACTTCATTTCCACTAGCTTTTATAAGAAAAAAAAGGCCACTCACAAGTTTTTTTTTGCTTTCATTCTTCTCATCTACCAATTCTCTCCCTCGAGTGAACCTTCTGATACCATTTGTTAAATGTTGGTTTTGGTTCATTGTTTTCAGCTCCGATTACATTTTAATTTTTTCTTTTCTTACACATTTTACACTGCTCTCAAATTTACGAGAAATATATAAAAAAATATAATTGCAGGTATTTTGTAAAATTGATATTATATAAATAAATTTCCTCTTTAAAACTAAAATCAAACTTAGAACTGAAAACAATAACTAATTCCTGTAAACCCATACAAAATAAATTTGTTTTACATTATACTATCAAATAATCTAGAATACAATGTATAAATTTCCATGAAGAAAATAAATCTATATGTGCATCATTAATGCACATACGTGCACACATACAATGCTGAATAGTCAACTGCTCATTTATATTCATATTAGTACAGAATATCTTTTAATCATATTAGTACAAAATGTCTTTCCTCATTTCCTAAAAATTTGAACCTATTCTCATGAGAAAGAACTGTCAAATTAATGCTATACATAACAAGTTCAATTTTAATTTATACAAACATTTCTATTCATAAATATTATGATTTAAAAAGACCTTTCTATTTAGATATATAGATCAATGTTTTTAAGATGTTAAGTGCTCGCAATAGTCAATCCTCCTTTCCTCTACATAATGATAGGCTATGATTTTTAAATAAAATACAAACAGATCTTTCTCTATACATTAAATTTAAGCCACATGGTTATTGGTCTCTCTAAATAAAGCCTTCAACTTTTCTTGAACTTAATTTTTTTTTTTACATGGATATAGGTAAGGAACTCATCCTACTATTTACTTCCCAATAATTAGTTTCTTTAGAAAAAAAACTAAGGGTTACAATATATATATATATATATATATATATATATATATATATAGTAACATATATATATATATATATATATATGCATTACATTTAAATTTTAATACTTAACTTTTTTATAAATATCTAATACTGAATTAAAATCACAAACGTTCAAAATGCACAAATAACGAATTATTAATTTACTAATATGTTTGATTTAAATATTGAAATAAAATAAGCATTAAAAAATATATAGAATCGAAACAAAGATTCTAATCTTTAACTAAAATATAATAAAAAAAAGCTTTTGATTTTAAAAATAACGAAGAGAGTTTTAATCTTAAAAATAAAAATTAGAAACAGATCCTTAGGGCAAAATGACAATTGAAAAGATGATTACGAAATTGATAAGACTAGATGAATAGAAACAAAAGACTTGATTTTGCCACCCAAAGATATAGACACAGACCTCAGTGGAAAAATCCAAGTAGCCACAAACCCAAAATTTACTTAGCCACAAACCCAAAATCTATTACAAACTCAAGGAACCAATGAAATAGAGATAAGGAATATGTTTGATGAATCCTGCATTCCAGAGATAAGGTGCCTGAGGACTATAAAAAAAAAACAATAATTAAGAAGAGAATTAGAAAATTAAAGTTTTAAATTAATTCGTATTTGCTGAAAGTAAAAATAAAAATTTTAAAAGTTATCGCTGTCACCAAAAATGTAATCAGCTTCATCATGCTTCTTTCAATGCGGTCGACAGAAGGCAGCTTTTATCTTCACGGATCCCAGGATCAAACTACTGGTGCCGTATGCAGAAATTCCCATCAAGCTTCATAAATTGTCACCATCTGCAAGGACAGGGCCCTTGTGTAAATTAGATCTTCATCGTGAACGAGCACAGACAAAGGAAGGTACAAATTTAGAAATGTTAAAATGAAATATGAACTCTTAAATTTAAAAACATCTTCAAACTTTATTTATCTTTAAAATGAACTATAGACTTTCTCTCTGGAGCAAACATGAACTTTGTTTTTTATTTTTTTTAAAATCTTGCAATGTTAAAAGTAATAGCTAAAGTTTAAAATGTAATCTCTTAAAATATGTATTGTATTTTTTTTTATTTTTATTCATGTTTAATAAGATTTGTTTGTAATTGGATAGGGGTTTGCGATTGCAAACTTAAATTTAAAAATAGAAATGCATATCGTTATTTGTGCATTATTAAATTTTAAAAATAGGTTAAAATAGTATTTGTGGTAAAAATAAGTTAAATATAGTGTGTCATTTAAAATTGATTTAAAACCTTAAAATAAAGATTTTTTTATTAAATTATTAAATTTAATGTAAGTTGAGTGTGGGTTGTCATTTAGCCTCATTTGAATTAGGGGTTTTGACTTCAGACTATTTGTTTCATAGTTATGTCAGTGCTGGTAGAGATATATATGGATGTTTATATCGATGTAATGTGAAGTGTGTTAGCACATAAGGGCGATGAGTCCAACTGAATGCATGACCCCAAAGAGGTAGTCATACCATTGCAATGGATGCAGATGTATTTCCTGTGACATTGACCCATTCTAGCTCTATGGATGGAGACAATAAGCCGGCAAGTTAGACTGCTCTCTCATATATACATAGCATTTTTCTTTTTATATTACATGCATGACTCCTTTGCCAGACAGACAAATTTCCACACTGATCAAAGATCATGCTTCTTCAAATAATATCATGCTGTTCAGATGCACATTCCTGTCAGCATAGTTTGATGTTAACATGTTCTCATTGCATTGATTGTGGATATATATCTGGAAGTGAGCATTGGTGTGGTTGCGGACCTTTAGCTTGGAGTCAAGTGCCTTGAAGATCTTTTACAGGTGTTGGCTGGGTGCTCTACCTACGCTTGACATTCTAAGATTAAGAATTAAAGTAAAAAGTAAATAAAATAATGAAAATGAAACAAAATAAAGCATACTTTTTTTTTAAAGTTTGTGTTATTATTTATATATACGCAAATAAAATTTCTTTTGTGCTATTAGTATGGACAGTGATCTAGTGATTGTTTTTATTATTCTTTATTAAAGAAATATATTTAATAAATGTTTTAAACCTCTGCTACTCCATGAGCTAGTGGCATGGGCTGGTGGTTGTAATCTTAACAGTGCGTATCTGACTACTTTATAAATTTCTAGGTTCAAATGTTCTAGTGGTGCCCTGCTGGCAGATACAGTAAGACTGTATAAATTTGATCTTCCTGCCTGACAGTTATAATATATATATATATATATATATATTGAAGCAGTCGGATCTGAGTTTGATCCTAGCTTCATGACATCTAGCTATAAGCCCACTTCAAACCCTAGTTAAATTTCCGATGCAATGGGGCTTTATACGTTCAATACATGCTAATTTCCATAAAGAAAAACTTATTTTATAAATGTGAATTAAAATTAATTCGTTTGAGTTTAAATTAATCAATGCTATTAATAAATTCATGATAAAATTATTCATGAATTTATATATATTATAACTGCATGGATTGTGCATATATATTTGTAAATATTTAAATATATATAATTGTTTGAAAGTTTCATTGCGTCAGAAATGTTTGATTTTATTTTTAAATAATTTGTTAAAGTTTTAGTGATTAAAAGCTACATTCGTTAGATAAGCTTTCAGATTTTCCCTTTCCAAAACAATGGTTAAAGTTTTATTAATTAGAAAAAAAGATAAGTATTTAAAATGTAAGGATTTCCTAATTAAAATCATTTTTCTGATTTTAAGAATTCATTTTCTAATTAGAAAATGATTTCAAGTTAATGAGTTTGAAAGCCTTATCGAAGGAATGTATCTAAAAACAACTAGTAGATTTTGTAACATTGATAATGAAAGAAGCACTAGCCTGAAGGCATCAGAGGACAGTATAAATAGCTCTAAAAAGTTTGGAGAAAGGAAGAAGCCATCTTTGTTGTAGAGAAGTGCCAGTAAACTCTATGCATTTAAAAATCATAAATTTAAATAGTGTTTCGATCATGGTGAAGGGCTAAAACATCAGTAATCTGTCTACGGTTCCTGAAGTCCCCTGAAAATCTTCAATGAAGCTGATAAATTCTTTCCAGACAAATAATGCTGCCAAAATCAAATAAAATGCTGTTCAAGTAATCGACCAAATGCATGCCTATGTTTTACCAACCTGGATGTGTAAACTAAGGATCCAGCCTGGAAGAAATGGATAATATATTTCCATAATGAGCCGTAACTTTCTGGCCAGTTTCGAACTTTACTTTACATTCCCTTTAAGCGCTCTTCTCATTCCTTAATGTAATGATCTCTGTAAAACTTACTTTTATTTATGCTATTTAAATTATGTCATAATTCTAAATCTCTAGTCCTTAGATTTAATTCTCCTTTCTTACGATGGTGGTTCATTTACTATATTATATATATATATTGTGTGATTTATTAATGTCATTCATTTTTAATTATATGCCAATAATCTTTCGACCTCATGAGCTCCTTTGTCCCATTTGCTTTGTGCAAATAATATAATATTAATTCTGATAGTAATTCTTGCCCATTAGAACTAAATTTATACGTTCTATTAATCATCAAGTCGAAAGAAATTATTAAATGTTTACTAGTTTTATAATTGTCTAATAACAAATTATTAGCTTCATTTCTAATCTATGCCCCAGCTATTTTTTCGTATTCACAAATATGTATTTACTCATATATAATCTTAAAATATTTTTGCAAAAAGGGTCAATAAAGGAATCAAATATATTCTAATTCAAATTTCAGTTACTTGCTATTTAGATTCAGGAAGGGCACGATATTTGGGGCATGATTAATATAATCACCAGTTAAAATTCAAACAAAACTATTACTATTATTATTAAATATTTTATAAACACACTTGGTTTTTTAGTTCTTAATTCTCTTAGTCAATAATTATTTTAATGTTAAGGCTCGCTGTCTGTGTTGGCAATCTGAACATATACATATAATTCGATTTAAAATTATCTTAGTTAATTTATTATCTGATATTAGTGTCAGTTCAGGGCTCTCTAATCCTCACCAACCATTAAGCTAGTTTCTTGGCGCATAGCACTGTGCCATCGATTTAGATTTCTACTAATCTGAGATGGTGAGTTGGGTTTGAATTCAGTTTGAACCGCCTGAGTTTGGATCCGATTTGCAGTTTAGGTGGTGGGTTTTTCAACCAGTACAATATATATATATATATATATATATATATATGATAATAATCTGGACAGAAGGATGAGTGCTGATTCAGCATGAAATATGTATATTGGTGATTATTTATCTTTGCTACATGTGTGTGGTCATGTGTATTAAGTAGTATGACATAGTGTGGATAATTAAAGGGTGATTGAAAGTTTGAGCTCAAATGCCCTATATTTATAACAGTGATAATATATTTTACAATAATTACAATAAAACACGGATGTATTTTCAGTTAATTTCTTAATTAAAGTGATACTAATTTGTCAACCGTTGTTAGCTGAGAGGTCATCGCAGCCGCTTTGCAAGCAAGTAGCTGGTTGCAGATGGTTGTGGGTTCACCTCCCGTACAATGCTATGGCATATGAAAAAAAAAATTACACTTATTTAAAACTGGCAGGGACTAAATGTAAACCTAGTCAACTTAGTGTATCATATGATTTTGATGTAGTTATTTTAACTTTGTATTAAATACACACAAATGCACTTAAATATCTTAGATATAATATACATATATAGAATACATATGTCAAAACAGATTTATGCATACATAAAAAAATTCTTTTATCATACATACAATCATGCAAAGGAATGGTTACGGTTAATTTACACTTTTGTATTGCTGAATTAATCAACTGTCTTGCAGTAACTTTAGTAATGACGACCATCTGTAATGAAAGTATTTTTTATACAAGTTCAGGAATTTGTTAATTAACATTTTTAATTTTGCTTAAATTCACTGCATGGCATTATTTAAATTATTTTAACACACACATCACATACACGTATATATTATTTATTTTTATATATTGACATTTTGAATATTGGAAAATTCATTCCAGAGTGTTTAGTTTAATATATATATATATATATATATAAAAACAAATATAAATATTCTGTAAATTAGCATTTAACTTAAGATATATATTTTTTCAGGTTGAAATGGGAAACCACTATTTGGAGTGAATGTACAACTACATGTGGTGAAGGAGTTGAAAGTAGAGAAGCCTACTGCAAGGAAGGTGGAAAAGTATACCCTGGTAATGCGTGTGTAGATAGTGGAATTCCATATCCTAAAACAGAAAGACCATGCACTAAAAATCCACCTTGTTAAAAGTAATAAAAATATCAAAATTTTAAATAAAACTTAAAATAAACTAACAAGAAAAAATATTATTTTTATTTATTCATTTAGATTATAAAAAACTGTTGCCATTAATAATGTTGTCTTTATTATATTCCTGCACATGGGATGATATTATTCTAACAAAGAGAGATTTTTAATAATAAACGTTGACTTGTAATAAGAAAAAAAAATATTTGAATTGTTCAGTGTTTTGAACATACAAAATTTTCAGGAAAAATTGGAAATCAAAACGAAATATTTTACCAAATTTTTAAAACATACACACGTACATGCATATATATATACAAAATGATAGTTCTGAATAGAGACGTTTGAAATTTGCATTTATAAAGCTTAATGTAATAAGAAATATTGATATCTTGTATTAAATACAAAAGAAGCTGACATTTTTGGAAGATTATACAAATTTTCACCTCAAACAAATGTAATTGGATATTATGCCTTTGCTATACTTTGATTGTATTGAAGGATTCATATATATATATATATATATATATATATCATGTGTTTATTGAAGTACATAGGGATATTTACAACCAATAATAGATGTTGTTGTTGTTGTTATTATTATTATTATTATTATTATTATTATTATTATTATTATTATTATTATTATTATTATTATTATTATTATTATTATTATTATTATTATTATTATTATTATTATTATCATTCTCTATGTCTTTTGTTCTAAATCAGTGTAATTTTATTCTTTTTATTGTTTTGTGCTATATAAACTGGAATCATTTCATTGATTTAACTTTATTGATATTTTGTTTTTACATCAATATTAAAGAAATAAGTAAAAACATAATCAAATAAAAACGTCTTTATTTCAAATAATTATATATTTAGAGGTGATATTTTTGAAGATTTTTGGGTCTATTTAGTTCTCATGAAGTCTGTAGCAAAATTATTGTGATTAAATTTAAAAAAAATATGTAGGACAGTCATTATGACTTTAGTTTACAATAAATTTATAGGGTATAAATAAATCTTAATATTAAGTTTCTCTTAAATAACATTTAACATAAACAAGCTTTAGTCTTATAAAATGGAAGCATTAATGTGTTGTTTATTTTAATACTTTAACGTTACACATGCTTTTTGTGAATGGACTTTTTAATTATTGATTAATTTTGTCAAAATCTTCTGATTTCTAGAATTATTTCATTTATTGAGAGTAAAATAACATCAATTATTCAATTACTGGCTAGTAATTAATTTTACACGCCCCCATCCTAAAAAAGTCAATGATGTTTTCAAGTTTTATACACTATCCAATACTATATGATTTTAATACAAAATGTACTAAAACATTTATTTCACTAAATTCTAAGTAAAACTAAAAAATGATATTATTTATATTTATGTAAAACTACTCCCCTTACATAAACAGTTTTTTATACATTCAGAAGATGATAATATAAGCATAAAACATTTTCACCATATATTCAATAATTTGTTTCTCACAATTATTTTCTTAATTTTCGACTTAGTTTAGAAAAATATATTAATATAGGGTATATGAGCACAGATTTTCAGATGACCCATCACTCTCCACTGTATCTAATAACACTGATACACTCAAGCACATATATGCTGAAAAGATAAATAATCACCAATATACATATTTCATTCTAAACCAGCAATCATCAGTTGATCCAGATTAACATCTCCCACACATACATACTATAAGTGCTCAGATATATATTAAGATAGATAATCTTCATACTTTAATGGACATGCTCCAATCTACTACACACTCCATCTCTTCAACCGTCCGTCCAATTGAAATCCTGATGATGGCATGCTTGAAAGGCCACCCTGAGGCTGAGATTCTTGTCACACCCATGTTGACCTAAGGTCAATCTGAACCCCACATGTACAGAACATAATCCATTTAATACATATACAAGGATGGGCAAACATCTCTACAATGTAATAACTGAAACACAGGCTTATTATATACCTGTGTCTATATATGTAATATAGGGTATATGAGCACAGATTTTCAGATGACCCATCACTCTCCACTGTATTTAATAACAATGATACACTCAAGCACATATATGCTGAAAAGATAAATAATCACCAAGATATGTATTTCATGCTAAACCAGCAATCATCAATTGGTCTAGATTATCATCTCCCACACATATATACTATAAGTGCTCAGATATATATTAAGATAGACAATCTTCATACTTTAATGGACAGGCTCCAATCTACTACACACTCCAACTCTTCAACCATCCATCCAATTGAAAATCTGCTGATGGAATGCTCGAAGGCCACCTTAGGTCAACATCGGTATTATTATTTAAATTTGAAACAATTGAAAGTCTAATTTAAGCTAAAAGTTTCTATTTTAATATGTTATTTATCTGTCATAACTTTTGCATATTATATAACTTAGAAATGTTTTTCATACTCTTATTTATGCATGTGTGTGTCTATTTTGTGCAATTATTATATTTACTGAGTAAACATTCAGTTTTATGGCCGTTTCTCAATATGAATTTCGGATGATGTCATATTCTAAAGAATTGTAGGGATGAATGATTTATCTGTATGTATTTATCTGCCAGCGTATGATGTTAGGTATGTATAGGAGCCATTTGAAAGGAAAGTATTTTTGATACATTCTATATTTGTAGGAATGAGAGATTTTTCTCCTTAGTATATTTCTAAGTATTTTGCCATGAGTGGAGCCTATTTTAGATTGTATGCGTACATATTATGAAGTGATATTTATGAAGTTAAGTGATGTTTTCTTATAGTCCTGGTGTTGAGACAAGTTCCACGCCAATAGCATATTTCAGATTAAATAAGTTGTTGACGTATTAGTTATAGAGTTTATATGTTCCTCATGTGCTCGGATTTCTCTTGAATGTCTAGTTTGTATTATCGTAAAAATATAGCTCTGTGTAATTCAGTCAGTGGTTGGATAAATAATTAATGTAAATTCTTTATTGAATATTAGAATAGATATAGTGTCCTATTTTGTTGGTTGGATTATGACATGGTCCGAAATAAAACGTTTATTTAATAATTCCTAGATAAATTGATAATGCGTAAAAAAATTGTTTTCTTTTATTATTGCATAGGATGCGACACATGCATAATGTAAATAATATCGCGTATATAAAATATAATATTGTTAAACTTAAAATAGGAAATAAATGTTTTAAAACATCTCATATTAATTTGACACACATTAAAGATCATCAAAATCATCAGAATGAGTATGATATTATTGTTATGTGTAAAAAGTAGTTATTTAAAAATGGTCATCTAATTAAGTTATTAAAAGCTGCTATCTTGATGGCCAAATGTATTAATTTGTTTTATTCCCACAATTGATAATATAACCTCTCAAAAGTGTATATTGTACCCATAGTATAAAATATTATGTATTCAGTATTGCATATGGAAATGTTTAAATAGCTCAGATATTCAAAGTTAGAATATTCAACTCTTGTTTGCTTGTTGATTTGCGTTCCTAAGAGTGTAGCTAATAAACGAGGTAACATGTCAGAGGGATAATCTCAAACTTGTGTTTATGGAGTTAGGTGTAAATTTAAAGATTGGGACAAATAAACTTATTGTAAATTGATGACTTTAAATTTAAATCTTGAGTGTAAATAAATGATTTGTTTATTTATTAAAAACTGTGTTCTGAATTATTCGTATGTGCATTCGTATTCTAGTTTCCACATCTCCACATTTCATACATCTATTACAAAAATAAGTACATTGTTTTATAGTCCCGATAATATGCTGAAATATGATAATATTGTATCCTTGATCCAGACATTACATGCAAAATTTATTGCTTGATAAACTTATTAAAAGGTTGCCTAGTTAGAGTATTATTTAGATGATGATGTGAGATTAAAAGATACCCTATCTCCTTCATTATCTAATTGCTAGCCCAGTAAAACATTGTTCAATTTATTTCATTCCATTTTGTTATAATTTAGAGTTATGAATTACTGGCTAATGTAGTTCTTTAGTCTAACTGTGTTATAGATTCCCTGAGATATGATTTTATATTCCTAGAGGAACATTAATTCAGTTATTTAGATTAAGATGTGCTGAACAATAGAGTTATTTAGTGTTATGCTTTTCTATTCTGTCAGAGTTATATTGAGCTAATGTAGAGTGTGACTGGAAGATGGAAGAGATCAAATTAAAATTATATTTTGTTAGATGGACTAAATAAAACTCTGCTAGCCGTTATCATTTGGTTAATTAATAAATAAGGTTTATATTTTATTTGACAATTTATAGTATTTTTTCCTTCATTTATTTATATTCTATATGTTAGGAACTTTTTGTAACCTCCCACTGAGCGAAGCTGTAAGATAAACATAAGTAAAAGAGTCTCAGCATTAATTATGAATCAGATAAAATGATAAATCGTTCTATTCATTAATAGAACTGGCGCCCTCGGCATTTGCTCATATAATGTACGTGAGCAGTGATATATACATATATATATATATATATATATATATATATATATATATGTGTATATAGAGGCAAACTATATATATATATATATATATATATAATAGTTTGCCTCTATCCAGCAGTCATAAGCTATCAAAGCCCTAATGATGGCACCATTTATAATGGATAGATTATATTAGAAATGAAGAAAAGATTTGGATAAAACATATCTATAAGATATATCTATGATGCACTCATAAATTAATTAAGCTTCAGGGTAACTTACCAATTATAATAAAATGCATGTGCCATGCTAGAAGAAATAACATATCCATCATTCAACTAAATATAATACAGATAAGAAGTGTAATATCTATTTAATAGCATGTTATACATATATTTAGATAAATAAACTGCCTCAAAATGAATATACTAAAATATACTATTACCACAGCTAACTATATAAGACAAACTTAATAATATAGAGCATTGACTAGAATATAGTGCTAATTAGTTCTCAGGGTTAATTTACCCTACAATTAATTATATACCAAATATAATTTGGAACAAAAGGTATTTTATTGAATCCTAAATATATCTATTTAATTGAAATTACCAATGATTTGATACTTCCACATCTGATAACTTGTAGAACTGATGTACTAAAAATAGAGAAAAAGAAAATTAATAAATCTCAAATAAAACTCAAAATCATTCTTTAATATAAAATAAATGATACAACTTTATTTCAACATTGCATCTTTAGATTTATAATAGCATACATGTACATATATACATATTTTGGGAAACATAATAATAGTTTTGCTTTGCAAATACTTAGTTTTTTTTAATATAAATTAAGTATAAGGTTTAACAGTAATACTTATAATTTGCAATTTTATATTTACCTAGGAACTGTATAAGTTGTTATAAAATTGAATAAATATACAAATAAATAAACAAGTTGGAGATATTTTGTTGCATTAATAATTCAAGTTATAAATGTATTTCTTTATTACATTTTTTAAATAAATACCAATTTGAAATAGCAAATAATTAAATGACTGAATTAAGCAAATATTAAATGGATTCAATGAATGAACCATTTATTAGAAGTCATTTATACATACATAAGTTATAAATTCAATGTCCACACAATGCAAATCAACTAAATAAATATTCAAAAATAACTAAGTGATTTACATTTACATTGGAAAAGTTCTGGATGATCATAGCATATACATAACATGTGTGGATTATAATAACTGACCATATGCTTATAAATTCAAAAATTTACAATTTACAAAATATTATTAGTTGGTTTGTGACTGATTACAAATCATGTTAGCACAAAACACAGACATTCTTATACTTTAAAGCACTAACATAATTGAGTGCACCCTAAAGGAATCACATCCTTTAAACAAACTTATCTTGATATTGCATACTAAAATACAAGCAACCTCATCTCATATGGTGGAAAATTTAAATTAGATCTCATGAGTGATAAATCCTAAAAGAGGAATCTATAATGCAACTAGCATAAATATATCAAAAGCATGGTGGCTCCCAGAAATAACACTTACATTTGAGGCAAACTAAGATGCCTGGACCTTTTGTCTCAGTGCACCAGGAAAATACATGGAGAGGCTCACTGAAAGCAACAACACTAGAAAACAACAACACTAGGTATCGAGAAATATGTGATTAAATCACTGGAAATATAAGCATTATCAACTCATGGACTAATATGGGGAATTTATCTGCTCCATCCAGCAATAATATTAACTGTAATAAATAAGGCCTGACATGCTAAGGCTATTCTACAACTAACAATACCAAGATAAAAATTTCACAATAATGGACTAAAGTTATAACTATAATTTTAACCTCAATAAACAATAAGTAATGTCTGCACCAACAAATAAGTTTAAAAATCAACTGACTTGCATATTAATAAAGTTAGTGACCAGCATATGAAATATTGGCACTAATATATATAATGCACACAAGTATGAAATATTAAATATTTTAACTTATATGATTTAGTGGATATGAATAAATGCAACCAGATTGTTATAATAATAATTGAAGAACTAAGATAATTATTAAATAATGATATTACTTATAAATACAGTTATATAAATTTGTACACTTATACAATTCCTATGCACCAAAATATAATTTATTGCTTTCCAATTTAAATTGATGAATAACTTTTATTCTTTAGTTCACTTGTACAAACGTGAATTAAATAAAAAAATGAATATATATATATAATTACATCATATTTCCATAGTTTAAATTATAAAATGTTTTTAAAACAAATAAACCAACATATATACTAAAATCGACTTTCATCATTTTTAAAATTTTACCTTTGAAAATAAATTCATAGGTTAGTTTCTCAAAATTTTAATTGTATATTTTTTCATAAAGATATATAAAATGTTACATAAAAATCAACAAAAAATATAATAGACAATCAAAAAAAAAGATAAATTTTATTTGTTCCCCTCTATTTGAATTAGTGTCCAGTCATTTTAAATCAGCTAGTTATTTTCAGCACTTTCTTTATTTTCTTCATCCTAAAATGGCTTGAAGTGACATGAAATATGTACATATTACAAATAAATGAAGATATTTGCTTCTTGTTGGTAAAACCATTAATTTTAGTCATTTCCTGAATATTCTGTTATATACACATTGGAATTGAATATTATTTTCAGATCACTAAGTAATTTGAAAGTTATAATAAAATGTATTAATCAATTATGATAGCTATTTTTTTAAACTTATTAAAAAACACGGTTTATTTTTGAAGTTTTATGTTTTACTGAAGTTTCCAATATTGTTTGATAGGCAAGTAGAAAAAGAAAACACCTTAAAATGATACAGTTGCACTTTATCCAACCTTCTTTGGTATTAATACTTAGGCGAATATTTTTTTTAAAGAAAATTTATAAGAAAAATTTTGAGAAAATGACAAATGAAAATAATGTCTTTTTTTTAAACTTTTCTTCCAGCAAGAATGATGACAATTATCTAGCATTCCAAAAATCATGTGCTGATTTAAAAACAATCTTTAACACTATTATTTAGCATTTTAAAATATTTTTTTAAGTAACAAAAAAAAAAAGAAATAATTTCAATAAAAAAAAATGCATATATATTACATTGAAAAATTTATGTTGTAATTTACAAATTAAATAAACATTTAAACAACCAGAATAATATTACTATGTCTTTTATAATTTTTTTAAAAATAAATATATAAATAGAGGTCCGATATAATGATATTTAGTAATTTAAATACTATTGCTAATGATAATTTCGTTATGCACACATTCATAATAATATACATATATTGCCATTATAATGATTTATCTCAAAACAAAGCATATATCATAATAAATAAATAAACTAGAACTAAATAACAATAAAACAACTAATAACAATAACACTAACAACTTATTTACAAATCCGTAAGTAAAACTATATCAAAGACATTTTTTTAAAACCATACTAGAGCTTCAAAAAGTAAGGATGGGTTTTCTATCCTGTACAATATATATATATATATAATAGCTATTTCATTTATTAATAATGAACAGGTGAAATATATAAAAAATATATTATGATATTTGTAAGATTGCTCTTTATACTCCCATTTTATTTAAATAGACTCTTGAATAATTCTAAGAGTAAAAAGATGTTTATTCATCAAAATTGTAAGATATATAGATGGACTTGTAAATGTAGTATGAATTATATTGGGGAGTCTCGGTATATGTTAGGAAAAAAACTAAGGAACATATTTTGTTATTGAAGTTCTAAATTCAATTTCTGATAAAAATGAAAATATTTTGTCTTCCATATTCTTTGATCATAATAGAATTTGTAATTATGGATTTAATTTTGATTTTAATAATGTTAAAATTATGGGTATTGAAAGAAACCATAATAAATGTAAAATTAGAGAAGCTTTTTGATTAATAAACATAAACAACATTTGATTAATAGACAAGCAGTGAATGTTAAAATTAGTAAATTGTGGGGCAAATGTTTATATGACATATTGTTGTAACATTATTTTTGAATTTTGAATAGTTGATAATGTCTACTAAGCTAGTTGAAAATACTTTTGAATAAAGTATATTTAAAATATTTATTTACTGTCTTTTGGATTGATATTGTGTAAAGTAATTATATATATATATATATATATATATATATATATATATATATGTGTGTGTGTGATCAACAGATGGTGTTTTACCAAAAACACCATCAAAGCATGTTTGTTTACATAAACGTCAGAGTAAGCATTAACTACCTCTTTCGTTAGTTTCACCTTCAGATCATGATTCAAGCTGATTTTGCTATCATCAGTGAAGGACAGGAAAAAGGAAACTAGAACTAAACACTAAACTCTGAGCGTTTATGAAACAATTTCTATTCAGCTTGCAAGCGTGAATTTTTTTAGACATGTAATGTCTTCAAAATTAGCATAGCAAGCCAGATAGCTATATGGTCTGATATCAGTTCAGTATCTCCACATAGTAGAAGCCTCTGCAATATATATCATTACAAGAAAAACTTCAAAGGTACATTTATGAAAAACAAAAAAGCAAGTCAAACTTGCCAATGCTTGTATTTATGATCTGCAGATGGCGTTTTACCAAAAACACCATCAAAGCGTGTTTGTTTACATAAACGTCAGAGTAAGCATTCACTAACTCTTTCATTAGTTCCGACTTCAGATCATGATTTCAAGCTGATTTTGCTATCATCAGTGAAGGACAGGAAAGAAACTAGATCTAAACACTAAACTCTGAGTGTTTATGAAACAATTTTTATTCAGCTTGCAAGCGTGAATTTTTTAGACATGTAATGTCTTCAAAAGCACCATAGCAAGCCAGATAGCTATATAGGTCTGATATCAGTTCAGTATCTCCAGATAGTAAAAGCCTCTGCAATATATATCATTGCAAGAAAAACTTCAAAGGTACACTTATGAAAAACAAAAAAGCAAGTTAAACTTGCCAATGCTTGTATTTATGATCAATAGATGGCATTTTAGTGTTTAGATATAGTTTCTTTTTTTCTTGTCCTTTACTGATGATAGCAATATCAGCTTGAAATCATGATCTGAAGGTGGAACTAACAAAAGAGGTAGTGAATGCTTACTCTGACGTTTATGTAAACAAATACGCTTTGACAGTGTTTTTGGTAAAAACGCCATCTGTTGATCATAAATACAAGCATTGGCAAGTTTAACTTGCTTTTTTGTTTTTCATATATATATATATATATATATATATATATATATATATATATATATATATGAGTAAATTAATTAGTAAATGGAATGGCCTACACAGCCAAGATGTATTGATGCATAGTAACAATTCAGATGTGATTCTGCAGGTTGAATGAAAACAATAGCAAAGTTGTTCAAAGTACCACTAACCAAATTAATGGGCAGCCAGTGACTAAGTTGTTTGTTGTTGAATATAAAAGCAAATACACAAAGTGTGATTATTTCGGAATTTAAATGAATAATTCAAACACAAATGATTAACCTTATTCAATTTTTATTATTATTTTTAATATTTCAAGAATTAATATTATTTTTCTAGAATTTCTTTTTTACCAGTCATGATAATTAAAAAAATAAACAATTCGTTTTTAAAAAAAATGCCATTTTATCAATTTTTATTTAAAGCATTATTAAATGATAAAATAATTATTTTTAATATTTTACATTATTTTTATTTTAAAAATGGCAAAAAATTTGAACATCCATGTAAGTAGGCATGGACATTTGAAAGGTGTCCACATTCAGTTAGTAGAAAGGACTCTTGCATCCACTATCAAAAAAATAGAACATATAATTTGCATACTAGGTCAAATTTACATATTTCTCAACCACTATAATATATTCAGATTCTCAACTAGGAAGTGTTATTCTGCATTATGATTCTAATGAAAATTCGCTTGAAAGCTGGCTTAGTGCTGTTAAATTAACTTTCATTTTATTTGTTCTATATTAACTTGTATATCTCAAGTGTTACATATCTATATGAAACGACCTTAATGTTAGATTTTTACAGACATTGTTTATAAAATGCTGACACTATGAAAACAAACACCTAAATAAATCATATGGATGTGGATAAGCAGTAATGTTGCATAAAGATTTGAAGCAAATTAAATTTTATAGCATCATTGTGATTAAAACTTTCTAGATTGCCCAAATAACTGCAAACACTTTTATTTTGGAAATAACTATTACGATTTTATTAAAAATTCATAAAAAAATTGGTAGATATGTTAAAATATTTATAAATGATATAATCCCGTTAAAAGTTTAAAATGTGATGAGTAAATCTACAAAACGTTTATCTATCTATAAGTTAATGAAAATATTGACAATATTTTTGTTATACAATTAAATATTGTAGATGGATAACTCAAACTAATAGGCTAAAATTAAAATTGCAGATACTTTGGGATTAATTATGCTGTGATGCATTCATCATCATTAGTCTATGCCACAAAATAATACCTGCAATTGCTATTTCTATATTTGCAATAAAAGTTCTGGAATTAAATTTAGAAGCAAATAAGTGAATTCTAATTTATAAAGACCTTTCTTTTATCTGGCAAGTTAAAATGATTTTTTAAAACTATTTAAAAAAAGTAAAATTTTAGAAATAAATTTAAAAGATATTCTAACTTTGCTATTTTGAAAAAAATATTTCTAAAACCTTTTTTTAAAAATATTTTAAGGAATCCTCACTTTATTTAAAGTTAATAGATGGAAGAAAGGTCTTTATAAATTCAAATTTACTTAATTGCTTGTAAATTTAATTCAAGATGAAAAAATAGGAGTAACAGTTTTAGGGGTTATTTTATGACATAGATTAATTATGACAAATATGTCACAGCAGGATTAATCCAAAAGTACCAAATTACATATTTTCTAGCATGAAACATTGAAAAATTCGATTGCTGATTTTAGTACAATGCTAGGAGTTTTTTTTGAAGTTTGATGCTATAAATATCTAGAGGCTCATTTACCAATCAAAAACCCTGTCCACAATTGCCCTTAATATGATAAAAATTACCTGGAGTTTAATTTCAGATTAGGAAAATATTAAATAAACATTTTAACACTAAACAAATAGAATCCTGTAAATAATAAAAAAAACATATCAACAACTAAATACATAGAATTACATATCAGTTTTTTTTTCTTTTTCTAAATTGATGAAATAAATTGAAGATCATATTTACATTTTGATTTCAGTTCCAATTAATAAAAAAAACTAAAATCCTAATGCTAAAAAGTGATATAATCACTTCCCATAAAATTTCAATTTGTAATCGTATCTTCCCTTCTAAAAACGCATGTAGTTTTATTATGATTTGTCTCATGCTATAAGTAAAAATAATTGCATAGCTTTTAAATAGAGAAGTTTGTTTGAAGGTTTGTTATTTTAGTAGTGATTATATGTTAGAATAATGTCCTTAAAAATTAAACTTTATTTAAACATTTCAAATTCATTTAAGTTTTAATAATAGGTCATAGGTTAATATATAACACAACGAAATGAGTGACATCATTCAATTCTTTTCTTTCGATGTTGTTGGGTTACGAACAGTATCTGCATGAGAATCGAACGTGACATTTTAGAAATTTTAGATTCGCGAAGCGAGTTATTTTTTCAATAGATCACTTAACGAATAAAATGTATTTTAAAAATACTAGGATAATTTTGTCGCTGATTTGTAATTAATTAAAGACAATATTAATATATATATTTTTAATCCATAGAAATATTATCATTATTAAATAAAGCATTTTCAATGTTGAACACTTTTGTTAAAAAATTGGAATTAAAAAAGTAAGTGTATTGAATCTATGGCATTAATGAATTATGCCTCTATAATTTTACATTTATTGCCATTATGTTCAGTATGTACAATTTGTACTTCTTTAGCGGATTTGCATCATAAATAATATTTGGTCGCAATTTTAAACAAATGGCGGCAAAAAAAATATAAAAGTCATAATTCATTATATAGACTCAGTAATGAATAGAATATCAATTAAAGTAATTTTTATTAGTCATTTATAAGACTACTGATTATCCAATAACATATATTAATTCTATAATTTTCACTTCATTTAAGGATCATAGATCTTTTTTACTTGTCTTTGGTCATATGTTTATGATTACATAAAATTACACTACACAAATATCATTCATCTAATAAATGTAATAATAAAAAAGTCAGATGTCACATGACTTATATATAGCTTGCACTTACAAATATGTAAAATTAAGAGCATGCTAATGACTCTAAACAAGTTCTTTTTATATTTATGATAAATGCTACTACAAGAGAAGGCATTCAAATCATTATCTTGGATAGTCCCCATCCCCAGACCGGTTTTGACCTATGGGTCTCTTCAGTGAGGAGTTGGGACATTAGATTCAAAAAAACAATTCAAGCTAAGCATTTATCTAAAAGTTAATTGTCAAAAAGAAGATCTGAAACTTTTAGACATCTACATTTATCATAAATATATAAAAAAGCTTGTTTAGAGTCATTAGCATGTTCTTCTTCTAATAAAGTTTATTTGAATGTTTTTTTAAAGCGCGTATAAATGTATTATTTTGCATTTCCACTTTTATTTTGAGAAGAATGGTTAGTTTGAGAAGAATGCACATTACAGAAAACGCATTAAGAATACATTCAATATGTTTAATATTTCTTCTGTATAAGAAACTTTATTAGTATTATCTTTAAGTATTTGCTTATATGATCATTTAATGAAATTAATAGACACCATTCTAATGTAGACTCTTAAAAAAAAATCAGAAAATTATTAAACTTCAATTTTTCACACACTCATATATATATATCTCATTTAAAAAAAATTAAATAAAAAATGTATTAAGCTCAATATTGTTACATTTATTTAAAGTTAAGTCAGCAAATAATATTATTACTAGATCATGCGATTTTAATGTACATAGTTAGATACAATTGATTGTTATCTGTTGTGTCATGCTGAGGTTCAGCTAAGTTATAAAAATTAATAATATCCTTCCCTTCTCCTTATATAAGAGTTTAACATTGAAAATTTTACATATGATTTTCATTTAATAATAACTTTTATATAGCCAATATGTTAGTACAGCCATTACTTAGTCAATGAATTATCTCTACCTTCGTTGACATTAGGATAAATAATTTTTCGGGCTTTATTTGTATATACTTTATCCTGCTCAAAATGCTCAATATAATTATAAGTCAAACCATTTTCAAAAAATTTTAATGTGAAATTAATCTGCTTAATATGAATAAACTTTACCTACTTAAGATAATATCAACAACATTTTCTAACAAAAACTGTGGGTTTTATCAGATCAAGTTCGATCATAAGTTGTCATAGACTAACTCAATATAATTATGTAAATATTTTTAAATGAGTAACATATAGCCTAGAATATATTAGGCTATGTAAATTCATGTTCTAGAAATTCATAAGTTGTACGATATCACATGTATAAGTTTTTTCCTGTTTCAAAAAAAAAAAAAATACAAATAAATTAAGTGGAATATATTTTTGCCAATAGCAGTTTCGTTTGGACTTACTCCAATAAGACATTTAACCATTTCATAAAGAATAACCTAAAAAAATACAGCCATCGACTGTATCAACCACAACTGTACTGGGGAAAACAATCTGAAGTACCATATTGTTAAAATTGAGAATAATTGAGTGTAAGGCTATTAACGTATTGATTAGATTTAAAATCTATATCTGAACAAATATGGGTATGATATTCATTTCTAGTCTAATAAATGATTAGAAATAATCGTTAAAACATTTTAAAATAATTAATAGCAAGGATATGAAGGAGAACATTTGAGAGTTGTTCATGCACACACAATAAACACTTTATCTAATTGTTTATATTTTGCAAACTTTTAGGCAATCATGGTATTTTATCATCAATTGATAATGGAACTATATATTCCTTTTTTCAAAACTGTTTCACCTATTTTCAACATAGCTCCATCTGCGCCACATTAAAACCCTCTCTGGGACATGTATATAAGCATCAACGTGGCTATATATGTGTTATCGCACATATATAGGCAGACGAACGACTGTGATATCAATTTATATATATATTATAGTGTGTATATTTATTAGCGTGCTTATTTATTTAAAATTGATGTATTTTGTTACACATTCTGTTTTGTTAAAAAAAGTTAACATTTTAAATTGCGTGTTGTCTATACATGATCCTGTTATATGGAGGAAGATATTGTTAAAAGCTAGAACAATTTTCAATTTTAATCTTAAATAAATAACAAACAAAACCCCATTTGACTTAAGTTTTTTCTAAACAATAGTTTATTTTTCCAAAAAATATACAATTTTAGTAAACAACATTTCTGAACTGAAGCTATTAAAGTTATTAGGAATTCAAAAGGTCAATTTAAAAAAAACAACAACATTCTATTAAAAATGACAGGAAAATTTAAAATGTATTAAGTTAAAATATTTTAAAGAGATGCTAGGTGATTTTCAAGAAGTAAATAGTCTTGTTGACAGAAGGGCAATCTAAAGCTTGAATTATATAAATAGGCCTGATTTCTTGCTGCAAGGGTTCATTTTATAATTTTTTGTGATACATTGCCTACCAGATTCCATGCAAGCTTTGACTCTGACATGTCAGGCTGGACAAAAACTTAGGTTTGCTGGTCTTACTATAGCTGGAGACAAAAATCTTTGTTCACCCCTACATGCCTGAGGGTGTGATCATCATTATCACAAGGAAATGAACCTTCCAGCATCTTACTATAAGAAGATGGAATATATTGCATGATTATAAGCATTATTTATTAACCATACATACATTTATTTTAATATATTATGATGAGACCACTATATTGATAATAGTCTCATCTCTCATGTAAAAACCTGCATGTGTTAGTCATGGATATTTAATGCTAATTAATCCTTGTCATTTTGTTACTTTATTTTATGTTATTAATAAACAAGTTTAAAATACAAAAGTTGTTTAATATCTTTCTTGCTAATAGTTTTATTTCAATCCAATCCACACTATTTTATTACAATTTCTTAACAATTTATATGTTAAACATACATTGTTTTAGTTAAGGTAATTAGAGTGTTAAGTTGTCTGTTCCACCCATTGAGTTAAATTGATAGGTAGGCCTTCAGTCTCATGTTTTCCCTTATTTTAAGCCATCTCACAGTTTAAATTGAGACTGAGTCTTACCTCAGAAATGTCTTTCATAAGGTCAAATGAGTTAAAGTGTGGTCAGGTTAGAGGTCTCACCACATCAATTTGGTCAACTTTGGTTTACATTGCCTGGACTCTGGATTTTATTGTGTGAGAGTACAAACTTGACCATTACAATGGAGATTCTAGTAATGGAAAATAGATCATAGATTACCTCTTTCTGATAACAAAAATTGAGACAGCCTTAAGATGATGGCAAATTGCTATAACAGTAATATCAAGAAAACCACACAAACAAAGAAATAGAAATATTAAGTTTACCTTTTCAATTTATATGCATATATAATAATTATAAAAAACCTTTGTTAATACACATGTAACTAAAGTCAAGCATACATATATAGATATGCTTTACAAGTATCCAATAAAAACAAAAAAAACAACACCTAATTCCATTTACTTCAATGCATTTTCAGTGCTGAACACAGTAATTATAGCTATTCTTACTAGCATCCAAAGACTGTATATATAAACTTTTCTCAGCCATTAATATTATGTAATGCACTAGATTAATATTCCAACATTGGTTTATTATGTATATTGTAACCTAGCTCACTGGTCTAAATGGTCATAAACGAATCATGCTGCACATTTTAGTGACTAAATTCTCCTATGCAACCTATCATACTCTCATTATCAAGAATATAAGCATAAAGAAACAAAAATGTAAAACTAATGAAATGATTCCTTTATTGAATAAAACTAGCATGAAACTATAGATCTAAAGATGATCACAAGGTGACAAATAAAGATAATAACTTCTTGTCAAATCAGCTTTGAAATCCATGCAAACAAAATGTGATGAATTAAATTTGATATTCAGCAAACTAATAAATATCTAATAATTATATCTCTGGAATGATTATAAAATTAAACTTATAAATGAAGTGATAAGTAAATTATAATGTAGATGAATAAATGGATGATGAAAATAAGTAATAATTAAATAGTAGAATGAAATGAGTCTAAGAATGAAGAGAAAAGAACAAAGATGAATGAGAATAAAGAATGATTAAGATGATGATGGAATAAAAGTTAATGAATAGTTAAGATGATAAAAGAATAAAAGTCAATGTATGATTAATCAATTATGATAATGAATTAATGTCAAATGAGAATGAATAAATAAAAGAACAATCAAGATGATATTGAAGAACAATGTTAATGATGGAGATTGAAATCTTAAACTATAAACTAATATGGTATTAAATGATAAAAAGATAAGCTAAATAAAAATAGGGATTTCAAGCTTGACACAACCAGAATATTTATCATGAAGTTAAAACAAGCTATACTTTATACAACAAAAGAAATAATTTATACCTTAAAGTTTGGTTGACTGTCATAAAACAGTGAAAGTAATCTATTTCATGTCCAACTATAATAATTAACTAGATATAAAATTTATTACAAATTTAAGTTCTACTGTGAAACTTAACAACTAATTCTTATCAGGGTTCAAACACTCAAAATCATTATACAAAATATATTTGAGTCAGTGAGAGGAATTTTACCACTACCCGAATAGAATGCACAAAACAGCTCTCAATATAAACTCAAATTAACAACTATATTTAGCAGTTACTCATAAACTTTATGAACTCAATAACTCTTATAACTATAATATTTAAGAAATAGGAATAACTTTTTAACACATAAACTCAATAACTTACCAAATTCCTTTTCTCCAAATAATTATAAAACACGTGATCAAGATCAGTGAATGATAGCTCTGCGGGTTCAACTAAACCAATTAAATCAATATTATATTTATTTTTTAATCTATTTCTTAAAATAATCTGTACTCTAAGTTATAAACATTTTGATTATTGTGTGATGATGCATTAGATGTACTAATAAATTAGAAGACTTATCAAAATTATTATGATATAGCATAATATAGTTAATAGTACTATATTGGTCGGTGATGATTTTAATTTAAAATCTTCTGATAAGTCGATAGCAATAACAATAATAGTGTATATATGGCAATTAGCAATAAGACTACAGGCAACTAAATAAACTTTTAAACACAACAAACTTTATTTATGATATTTACAAATTTTAATTCAAAGACATGCCATGAAATAAAACCAATATATTAAATCAAACTCAGGGATGGAAAAATACTCAGAATCCCATTGAACATATTCTTAGTCAATACTGCCAGGTTATACAATGATATTCAAAGTATCACTTATTACTGTTGAGCCTATCTTAAAGAATAAGATCATGAAACCTTATTGAAACTGAATTAGCACTTAAATTACAATAACAACAGTGTATTTAGAATCTTATGGTATGCACAAATTTTAAATTTAGAATTCCAAAGTTATAAAGTAATGCATTATACCCAAGGCCATTACTTTTATCAGAAAATGATAAGGACAATTATCATATTCTGAACAATTAATAACTGATTAAAATTTGAGATGAATATGTTTGGTGTATTAAAGAACAGACATCAAAAGTCAAATACAGACATGTCACTAAAACATTATCTATGTCCACAACCTAATTATTGAATACTTAACTGACCTTACCAATCTATTGTCAAATCATTATTCAATGAAGATGAATCCACACTGCTCACATGCATTTCTTGCTTTTACATTTATAAGTTCTACAATTACAAGTAGGGTTTGGGTTTGGTTTGTCTATAAACTGAGGAAGATCCTGCAACATCATAAAACACTATAACAATTAAGCAAACATTACAAATAGACAAGTGTTCCTTAATTTAACATTATTTTATCCCTGCTATATGATTTTGAACTACTATACTTCACCATACATGATAGAAAAACTAACTCTATATTATCATGAGGGTACTAACAATAAAAGGGAGGCACTATAATAACAACATGACAGTTGTATAATAATATGTCTAATTCTACTACCTCTCTATGGGTATCTACATGTAGGCTTTGCCTCATCATAAAAAATAGAATTCAGACCATGGATATCCTTTCTCTTAGGATTATTTATGCTAACAAGCATTAATTATAACTCAGCCTCTACCAAACTATCCTCTCATGGAATCAGCAATAGGTGATTTTTCATCAGCCCATGCTCAATATTAATATTAATCTATTGGATGTCATTGTATTGGGACATCCTATCAGCTAAAATCTGTCACAAATCATTCTCAATATTATAGCAAAGTAAAACAACACCAACAATAACAGTGCAGATATACATATTACATTTCACAATGCAGAACCATTAATGTATCAATAGACAAACCAAAATACACACACACACACACACACATATATATATATATATATATATATATATATGTCAAATGGTCATTAATTATTTAAAATGACAACTATACTTTTGTTAGAGAGAGCACGATGTATTTAAGCAATAAAGATCAACCTGTATTTGTATTCAAAGTGGACAAGTTCATTTCTATACAAAATTACAAATTGAAAAAGGCTTATATCAAATTTTCTTTTATATAAGAAAATAATTAGGTCATTCTAATATATCTTTGACAAAATGTCTGCATGTTCACCCTTTAATAATATACATTAAAATCTGTTTTAAAATATGAGAGAAATAAATATTTCTCTTACTCTCTCTAGATAAATGATATATATAATATCATGTTTTCCCTTAACTGAAAAAATAAAAATACATGCAATAGATGTATATATTTTAGACATTTTTCTCTTTAACGCAATATATTTGTTATCATAATAAAACATATATGTTTAAAAACAAAATTCCCAAATAACACATGACATAAGCATTTTAAGCTAACACAGCAGTAATAAAAAATAAACAAATGTTTTCTACCATCAGAGTTTATCCTGTTAGCAAAGTTTATTTTATTCTGGTGAGATAAAATGATAAGAACTGATATTATGATGGGTACACATTCCAAATAATGCATGTATTGAAGCAGTCAATCTTAGCTTAAGATTGTGCTTCATGTTTCCATCTACTAACCTATGTTTAAATCCCTATTTCCCATCCAGCTCCTTTTGTCATGTATATATATATATATATATATATATATATATATATATCGTGTATATATTTGAGATGCGCGCCTAGATTATAGAATTTAATGTTTCAATAACATGTTTTAAAATTATTATTGGTTCTTTTTATTAATTGTTACTTCTTTTTTATTAAAGTATTATAGATGCGGCTCAAATATATACATAGGAGCAAAACTTACTAACAGAATATTGATGTTTTAAATATTTCTTATATGTCATTTTTAGCTTTTTCTTTTTAAATTGCTTGTTTTTCTATTAAGCTATATATTTTTTTATAAAATCCAATATGGAAGATGTGACTGTTGTAATTGTCCAAAAATAATTAAAGGGGTGTATTTTTTAATTAAAGTTTTACTTAAAATAAATGGGATTAAGTAGATTAAAGATTTATTTGTGTTAAAAACATGTCAAATCTATTTCTAATCTGGAAATAGATTGAATTTATTTTTGGACGTTATCTTACAATTGCATCTTCAAAAACAACTGATAAAAGAAAAGGTATAAAATGACTGAATTTTGAATCAGAGGGAGTTTAACTACTATTGATGGAAGATTAGCTATTATTGAGAGAACTTATGGTAAAGATATTATACGTCGATTGAAACTTAAATAATGTAGCCGTAAATCCATCACTTCTCTGCCCGGTTGGGTCATCATCTTCAGCGGCCATCTCATTCTGCTGCCCAAGAGGAAGTAAAAGCCCGACCTAAGGACTTTAATGCTACTAGAAGCTTGCAATTATTTAAGAACTTTCATTTCAATTTCCGTGCACGGGCAATATTTTAAATCGGACTCTGAAAATTGCAAGGTAACTTTTATGCTACTATTTGAAAATGAATCTAGCCTCACTAATCTCAAATCCTGCTATCAATATTCTAACGTATTGTTCAATTTTCTATCTTTTAAATTAATATGTTTATATATATATAAATAACATGTAATTTGCTCTTAAATAATTTATATAAATTTAATTCTCTCATATGCTCTTATCTTTTCTTAACTTTAGTGCGGTCATTTATTTATATGTATTTATTATTCGATTTATGTATCTGCTTGCTTATTATTAAAATGTCAATCTCACAACCTGGCAAGCTTAATTTTTAAAAATCTTTTCTGTCATTTTTTTCTTCTTCTAAACCTTCATACAGAGGTTATTAATGTCCCCTTAAAATATACATATATAATGCATTGTAAATTAATACGTTCGCCAGATTGTTTTATGAATCAACATTTTAGGTTCGTTTTTAATATAAAATTTGATTTGTTTAAACTCTGAAAATCCAGAACTCAAGCTAATTAATGCTCTGAAACATTGATTTTATAATTATTTATTAAATTCTAAAAAGGTGATTTAATTGTTTTATATATATATAACTGTTAGTTATTTTTTTATATATATACTCTTAAAATATATGCTATGTAATCCAGTTATTGTAAAATCCATGAAGGTGGAATTGAATTGTTTTAAATAGTGGGAAAGGGAAGGGGGTTAATCTTAATGTCTCTTTTGCTTAATCAAATCTAAACGTATATTTTATTAATTTGAAATCTAAATCTTAATGTTTCTTTTGCTATATAAAATCTTCAAGTATATTTTAAATAAATGAAATCTAAATATTCTCTCTCTCTCTATATATATATATATATATAACTGCATAGCATATTATTTGTCTAAATTATGGTATTCAAACTGGGCTCGTTTATTTTAAAAGCAGTAAATCTTATTCAATGTCGTTAGAGACATTCATTCGTACTGCGTTCCTGGCATTTAGCATATCTTCGTATATATGTATATACTACGTGCTTCTAGTCTTCTAATCTGGTGGTTACGACAAGATCGAACCCATAGATTCCTCGTATCTCGTTCCATAGATAGTTGAGCTATCTGGGACCACATTTATTCCATATATAATGCCTCTGGCGGTGATCCCGTAAGTTTGGAACACACTATGCATATACACTTCGTAGATAAAAGGCCTCTTGCGTCGGTTATACCAGCAAACATCTGGGCCATGCCATGCCTATCCACTTTTCTCTAAGCACTACCCAAGAAGGGGGTGTGAGATTTCATTTTCATCCAGCAGCACGATCTTTTCCTCTTAGTTATTTTAGGCTATTATGTCAGCACCGCAAACTTCTTATTATTATTTCTTTTGCTTCATGGCCCAGTTTTAATGCTCTAATATTAAAATTAAGCTTTGCTTAAAATATATATATATATATAAATGCCAACTAGTTCTATTTTATTAATTAAGATTATTTCAATCAGATACAATCTCACCGTCGTAATTTATATATCTATTTAAGAGTATCTATATGCCTTGGGGAAAATAAAGCGTTTGTCTTTCTATTGTTAAAATAATTTCATTAAATATTTTGTCATAGTTCAAATATAATCTTTTAACTGTCTTTTATTTATTTTCACGACATTGATGTCGTGAAAATAATTTATATCATATGTATGATGAATTTCAGAACGCTCCCCTCAATCATATGTTAGTCACCACGTTTCAGAACCATAAATCAAAGCGTTTATAGCAATTTTATGTAACTTCTTTCTAATACTGACTGGCATCTTAATATTAGACCCACCAAAGATGTGTGTTTATTTGTAATATATTATTTAGCTAAGAAAGAGCATATGAGAACTAATAGCGTGAATGACACTATGTAACCGCTTGCTCATTCACGCACACACTAATGTCTATAATTTATTTATAAATGTATAATAATTTGTCAGTATATTAAATTATATTTTATTGTCTAACTTATTTGAGTAGTTCGAATTCATTTTCTCCACTTCCAAATGTACAGCCTAGTTGATATATATATGTTAGTTTAGTCATAGTCAATAGATGTCTCATTGTCTTCTCCGCTCTCCTAGTCGGCCAGATTTAAAATTAATTTTAATGTGCCATCACTATTATGTTATTCATTAGGTGTTAGATCTGGGGCTTAGAGAGTGGGTTTGAATCCAGGCTGGTTCCTGACCTACATCTTGGGCTTGACTGGGTTTGAAGTACATTTTGTGAGTTCCAGCTCATGTTAGATGGATAAACATATTTTGACCGGCACATAGGATTTTTTTTTCTCGGGCTTGGCTTCCCAAGTGGGGCTTTGAAATAAACACCCACATACCCTGAGTACTGAATTCTGTTTATATATATATATATATATATATATATATATTCTTTTAAAGAAGTTATTATATAATTTTTTCCATGTTTGATATGTTTAAAATAATGTGTTCAAAGTGTAAAATTCATTGTTTAAAGTTAAAACCCATGTACTACAACCATAGTACATAGGTATTTTTTCTTCAATGTCATATATAAAGTTTTTTGTTCTTGAGACATATATGAAAAATGTATAAATAATTCATAAATCATTTATCACTCTGTCTTAGCTGGCGCCCTTATAAAAAGAAATTTTGCTAACCAGTAGTCAGTCAAATGCAAAAATATTGGAAGTGGAGTGTTCGAACTCAGATTAAAAAAAATTATTAAGAGCAAATTTTTTTTTGGCTTAATACTATGATGGATCAATTTTAAACATGTAATAACCAGACTATGAGTTTTCTTTTAGATGCATCTTTTTTTTTTCAACTTTTTCTCCAAAGTTTTTTGTCTCTTTTCCAATAGTATGTAGTATTGTGTAGTGTATATAGAAGTGTGTGTGTAAAATTTATGTATTTGTATATGTAGTGCTGCATATATATGTACATAGGTGTGTATGTGCGATGTGTAGGAACAGTTGTGTTTGAAAGTTTTATATGTATTGCATTGCTATATATTTTCTTGGAAACCCCATATGCCTGGAGAAATTGTGTTGTAGCCCAAACATAGAATTTTTTTTTCATTATATAGATGTGCAAATTTTTTTTTCTGGATGTAACGTTTGAAAAAATATTCACATCCCCAAATGATATTTCATATATATAGTTTTATATAACAAGATTGTGTATTGAATTTTGCAAATTTTCGTTGTTCTGGTCGTCACTTGAAAACTCCTAGTCGTGGCATTTTTTTTTTTAATGTTTTTGTTTTTTGTTTCATTGTATGTCCGGAGAAATGAAGCAGTCAATCTTAGCTTAAGATTGTGCTTCATGTTTCCATCTACTAACCTATGTTTAAATCCCTATTTCCCATCCAGCTCCTTTTGTCGTGTATATATATATATATATATATATTTCGTGTATATATTTGAGATGCGCGCCTAGATTATAGAATTTAATGTTTCAATAACATGTTTTAAAACTATTATTGATTCTTTTTATTAATTGTTACTTCTTTTTTATTAAAGTATTATAGATGCGGCTCAAATATATACATAGGAGCAAAACTTACTAACAAAATATTGATGTTTTAAATATTTCTTATATGTCATTTTTAGCTTTTTCTTTTTAAATTGCTTGTTTTTCTATTAAGCTATATATTTTTTATAAAATCCAATATGGAAGATGTGACTGTTGTAATTGTCCAAAAATAATTAAAGGGATGTATTTTTTAATTAAAGTTTTACTTAAAATAAATGGGATTAAGTAGATTAAAGATTTACTTGTGTTAAAAACATGCCAAATCTATTTCTAATCTGGAAATAGATTGAATTTATTTTTGGACGTTATCTTACAATTGCATCTTCAAAAACAACTGATAAAAGAAAAGGTATAAAATGACTGAATTTTGAACCAGAGGGAGTTTAACTACTATTGATGGAAGATTAGCTATTATTGAGAGAACTTATGGTAAAGATATTATACGTCGCTTGAAACTTAAATAATGTAGCCATAAATCCATCACTTCTCTGCCTGGTTGGGTCATCATCTTCAGCGGCCATCTCATTCTGCTGCCCAAGAGGAAGTAAAAGCCCGACCTAAGAACTTTAATGCTACTAGAAGCTTGCAATTATTTAAGAACTTTCATTTCAATTTCCGTGCACGGGCAATATTTTAAATCGGACTCTGAAAATTGCAAGGTAACTTTTATGCTACTATTTGAAAATGAATCTAGCCTCACTAATCTCAAATCCTGCTATCAATATTCTAACGTATTGTTCAATTTTCTATCTTTTAAATTAATATATATATATAACATGTAATTTGCTCTTAAATAATTTATATAAATTTAATTCTCTCATATGCTCTTATCTTTTCTTAACTTTAGTGCGGTCATTTATTTATATGTATTTATTATTCGATTTATGTATCTGCTTGCTTATTATTAAAATGTCTATCTCACAACCTGGTGAGCTTAATTTTTAAAAATATTTTCTGTCATTTTTTTCTTCTTCTAAACCTTCATACAAAGGTTATTAATGTCCCCTTAAAATATACATATATAATGCATTGTAAATTAATACGTTCGCCAGATTGTTTTATGAATCAACATTTTAGGTTCGTTTTTAATATAAAATTTGATTTGTTTAAACTCTGAAAATCCAGAACTCAAGCTAATTAACGCTCTGAAACATTGATTTTATAATTATTTATTAAATTCTAAAAAGGTGACTTAATTGTTTTATATATATATAACTGCTAGTTATTTTTTTTATATATACTCTTAAAATATATGCTATGTATTCCAGTTATTGTAAAATCCACGAAGGTGGAATTGAATTGTTTTAAATAGTGGGAAAGGGAAGGGGGTGAATCTTAATGTCTCTTTTACTTAATCAAATCTTAATGTATATTTTATTAATTTGAAATCTAAATCTTAATGATTCTTTTGCTATATAAAATGTTCAAGTATATTTTAAGTAAATGAAATCTAAATATTCTCTCTCTCTCTCTCTCTCTCCTCTCCCCTCTCATTATATATATATATATAACTGCATAGCGTATTATTTGTCTAAATTATGGTATTCAAACTGGGCTCGTTTATTTTAAAAGCAGTAAATCTTATTCAATGTCGTTAGAGACATGTATCATTCGTACTGCGTTCCTGGCATTTAGCATATCTTCGTGTATATGTATATACTACGTGCTTCTAGTCTTCTAATCTGGGGGTTACGACAAGATCGAACCCATAGATTCCTCGTATCTCATTCCATAGATTGTTGAGCTATCTGGGACCACATTTATTCCGTATATAATGCCTCTGGCGGTGATCCCGTAAGTTTGGCACACGCTATGCATATACACTTCATAGATAAAAGGCCTCTTGCATCGGTTATACCAGCAAACGTCTGGGCCATGCCATGCCTATCCACTTTTCTCTAAGCACTACCCAAGAAGGGGGTGTGAGATTTCGTTTTCATCCAGCAGCATGATCTTTTCCTCTTAGTTATTTTAGGCTATTATGTCAGCACCGCAAACTTCTTATTATTATTTCTTTTGCTTCATGGCCAAGTTTTAATGCTCAAATATTAAAATTAAGCTTTGCTTAAAATATATATATATATATATATAAATGCCAACTACTTCTATTTTATTAATTAAGATTATTTCAATCAGATACAATCTCACCGTCGTAATTTATATATCTATTTAAGAGTATCTATATGCCTTGGGGAAAATAAAGCGTTCGTCTTTCTATTGTTAAAATAATTTCATTAAATATTTTGTCATAGTTCAAATATAATCTTTTAACTGTCTTTTATTTATTTTCACGCCATTGAGGTCGTGAAAATAATTTATATCATATGTATGATGAATTTCAGAACGCTCCCCTCAATCATATGTTTGTCACCACGTTTCAGAACCGTAAATCAAAGTGTTTATAGCAATTTTATGTAACTTCTTTCTAATACTGATTGGCATCTTAATATTAGACCCACCAAAGATGTGTGTTTATTTGTAATATATTATTTAGCTAAGAAAGAGCATATGAGAACTAATAGCGTGAATGACACTATGTAATTCTACGCTTGCTCATTCACGCACACCCTAATGTCTATAATTTATTTATAAATGTATAATAATTTGTCAGTATATTAAATTATATTTTATTGTCTAACTTATTTGAGTAGTTCGAATTCATTTTCTCCACTTCCAAATGTACAGCCTAGTTGATATATATGTTAGTTTAGTCATAGTCAATAGATGTCTCATTGTCTTCTCCGCTCTCCTAGTCGGCCAGATTTAAAATTAATTTTAATGTGCCATCACTATTACGTTATTCATTAGGTGTTAGATCTGGGGCTTAGAGAGTGGGTTTGAATCCAGGCTGGTCCCTGACCTACATCTTGGGCTTGACTGGGTTTGAAATACATTTTGTGAGTTCCAGCTCATGTTAGATGGATAAACATATTTTGACCGGCACAGTATATAATTTTATTATTCTATTCGATGCATAATAAAGCAATATTCAACACTTCTCCAAAGGCCAAAAAAAAATTTTAATGGTTTCTGTACTGATATTTAATAAGACAATTAAAATGCACACTTCCAAGTGTAGCATACTTAAAAAGATAGGTTTATCCACTTTTCTGGAGATAATTTTCCTAAATAAACTATATAGGTTATTATTATCTTCAAAACAAACTTTTTAAATACATTTGTTGATTTATTCAGTATTTCATCAAGTGGAGTGTAACTAAAATCAGTTTATTTACATTTTAATCCAGATGATTTTCATTGAAAATGAATTTATAATTTCATTGCAATTAATATTTTTAACTTGATTTTTTTTAAAAAAAAAAAATTTATTCAGTCTGTTCTTTCATTCGTGGTAATATTTGTGACACTTTATGTAATTGGGACATTTATCAGACATTTTTTTTAAAATCTTATTTATACACATTGCACTGTAAAAAATTTAAAAGTATACATTTATTTTATTATATTTCCCTTGACAAAGTAATAATTCTTTAGCACTATTAAAAGGAATTTATCCAATTACAAGTATGATATCCTGAGCATTTTTAATGAATCTGTAATCATTCATTTCTTTCATTACACAAGTTTGCACTAGGAAATATCAGTGGATGAGAACAGATAATAAAATCATGCAATTATTTTTTAATTTTATTGAAAGTTAGATGATTCAAAAATGACTTTTTAATTTATTTACTATATATATCATAACACTTGTCTTCAAAATTATCTTGAGTTATTTTTTTTTCTTGAGATTTTAATTTACAAGCACAATATTGTTGTGCTGGATAATAAGAGTGGCATAAAATACAACCAAACATTATCATATTTTTATTTTAACTGTAAATAATTTGTGCATCATTTTTAAAGAAGAGATTTTAAAAATATGAATAAAACAAAGCAAAAGCTTACTTTTTATTGAATTTGTCTGGGTTTGAAGCAATATTTATGGGAGTCAGTTATGATCCACACAGTTTCCATTTCCCTTCCAGTCTGACCTTCAGGAATCATCAATTGATGGAAAATGGTGTTTAAAACAATAGCAAGGTTTGAAGATTTTTACTCCATGTTTTTAGATAACAATATACTATAATCCTTATTCAATTAAATTCCAAATTTTTCTGATTTTTAGTTTTTTCCCCTTATTTTAGAAGATCAGAGTTGAAGTCTGTTGTTGTTTAGTTCACTTTTTCTTACTCAATCCCCCTACAACTTTCTTATTTATTATATAGCTTTAAATTACAATGCATTATGGTAACAAATGCACCCAATAATCTTAGTGTGAATATATTAATATTACCCCCTCTGGCTTCATTTTTAATAACTACCCATAATATCAAAAACTATTATCAATTCACTACAAAAAGTATGCTTAAGAATTAACTATAACAATTCATTTTACCAGACTTACAAATTTAATTTTATCTCCCAATTAATAACAATATTTTTAAATTGTTAATTTATCCCTAGTTTCTAATCTACACTGGGTTTAAAATCTCATCACCACTCAAGAAATTTCCTAGTGCATCCAGAACAGTCTTTATTTAAAGCCACTTATTAAGATGTTTATGCTAGATATATTATTATGATTTAAAAATTTGGATTATTTATTACAGGGACCTAAATAAAAGGCTACAATACACCCCTGATAGAAAACAAAATTTTAAATTTAATATATATTCCTTTAACCATCATTTAATATGACATAGGTTAAACAATATTACACAGTACACATTTTAGATTACTGCATCATAAAGAACATATTTAATTTATCTACCCCTTGTAAATACTATTTTTATTATATTCATTTTATCAAAAATATACTTTTGCTTTATTAACAATTGTTAAAGAATTTTACTCACTACATATTTTGTTATGATACATATTATGTCTGAAATAATACGCACAATTAATTAAGTTAAAATCGTCTCTATGTCTTCCACTTTAAAACAACTTTACTTCTCAAAAAAAAAAAAAAAAAAAAAAAAAAAAACTCTTCTGATAGTTATCTTGATTCAGATAAACTTTTTAACTGAAATGACAACTTCATTTTACACTCGATTTTATTATTGCATAACCCTATATAATCATACAATAGATTATCCAAAGTTAGATTATCATATTTAATCCTCAATCTATATTTAACTTTATTGATAGATTTCCTTAAATCAATCAAAGTAGATTTTTCTGGACCAATAGTTTTCATTTTACAATGAATTTTATTATTGATCATGATTTTATCATTATCTGTCAAATCAAATAACAAGTTTTCCTTGTCAAAGGGCTTCAATTTGCAATTTATTTTATCATTTTCAATTGGGTCTTGACTCAGTAAATATTGATCATCTATATTATATGGATGTAAAATATTTTTTCATTTTATTTTAGAATCTCTTAAGATTCCCTCTTTCCAAATAAGCAAACTATTTACATCCATCGTCATCCTAGGTTTCATTTTACAAGAAATCCTACTATGTAATCTTCCCTTTCTCTCATTAATACATCTAGAAATGCTGCCTTTCTTAAAATAAGTTTCTACTTCATCTTCTATTAAGAAATTCTCCTCATCTTTGAAGATCATCATCCCTATATTATGTTTATCAATGTTGTTGGGCATCTTACTTAAATGCTCATCCATCCTCGATTCATTCTTATGGCTATCTACTATTTCACTTTGTACAACACTCATATCTTCATCTAAATTATTTTTCATTTCCTCAACATTATTTTTACTTCTTCTTTATTAACATCTAATTTTTTATTCCATATATCCCTCATATCATCAAATTTTTTAAACCATTCTTCTTTCATTTCCTTCATAAATTTCATTATCACTTTAAAATTAAAATAAATTTTCTCTCTAAGAGCTCCTACTACTTACAACTTCTTCTAACTCTTTTTCTTTAGTATCACTCATTTTGTTATTTATTATATTTTTTTAAATATCTCTATAATACCTAATTTGAAATGGACTAATTTAATATAAGCTTGCATACATTTCAACACCACTACCTTCCATTGACCCACAATTCCACATAAGTTCACACAAGAAAAAGAAAAAGAAAACACTTGACCATATGCTAGACAATATATACTCCACCCATTGTTTTAAGTTTATATCCTACATCACTGTACAACTTTAATCATGTTGGAATCTTATGACAATATCACCACTATTTAACATATTGCTACCGAATATATTTTATTTTATAATCATATTATACTTTAATCACCCAAAAGTACATCACATAATTTATTTATGATCTTTTCTAATACTGATTTGAGTCAGGATCATCCACATAATTTTAAGCTATTTTAATTTATTAACTTGAGAAATATCATTCCCAACTTGATCACACTGATTAAACCTTATTAACAACTCTTTTAAAATAACTACAACATCTCAAACAATAATCACTAATTTAATCATAGGGATCACATGTGGCTTAGGAACAACATCCTAAAGATAACTTTATCATCAACAATCATAAACACATAAAGCTGCACATTATGGAATGCCATATCCTCCTATTTTGACTTGTTATAACTAGCAATCATCCTTCAACCTGTCTTACACACTCTATATTATATACTGCAATCTCCAATTAACCAATCGACCTACATGCTTGGTTTCCATAATCTTCCTATGTGACCTAGCTACAGCCAGCCGGCATCAACTGGACAATTGGGCCACACATTGACAGGCATCATAATCACAATTGTAACCTAACTCACTGGTCTAAATTGTCATAAAAGAATCATGCCACACATTTTAGTGACTAAATTCTCCTATGCAACCTATCATACTCTCATTATCAAGAATATAAGCATAAAGAAACAAAAATATAAAACTAACGAAAGGATTCCTGTATTGAATAAAACTAGCATGAAAGTATAGATCTAAAGAAGATCACAAGGTGACTAATAAAGATAATAACTTCGGGTCAAACGAGCTTTAAAATCCATGAAAACAAAATGTGATGAGTTAAATTTGATATTCAGCAAACTAATAAATAACTAATAATTATATCTGTAGAATGATTATAAAATTAAACTTATAAATGAAGTGATAAGTAAATTATGATGCAGATGACTAAATGGATGATGAAAATAAGTAATAATTAAATAGTAGAATGAAATGAGTCTAAGAATGAAGAGAAAAGAATGAAGATGTATATGAGAATAATGAATGATTAAGATGATGATAGAATAAGAGTTAATGAATAGTTAAGATGATAAAAGAATAAAAGTTAATGTATGATTAATCAATTATGATAATGAATTAATGGCAAATGATAATGAATAAATAAATGAACGTTCAAGGTGAAATTGAAAAACAATGTTAATGATGGAGACTGAAATCTTAAACTATAAACTAATATGGTATTAAATGGTAAAACGATAAGCTAAATAAAAATAGGGATTTCAAGCTTGACACAACCAGAATATTTATTATGAAGTTAAAACAAGCTATACTTTTTACAACAAAAGAAGTAATTTATACCTTAAAGTTTGGTTGACTTTCATAAAACAGTGAAAGTAATCTATTTCAAATCCAACTATAATAATTAACTCGATATAAAATTTATTACAAATTTAAGTTCTACCTTGAAACTTAACAACTAATTCTTCTCAGGGTTCAAACACTCAAAATCATTATACAAAATATATTTGGGTCAGTGAGAGGGATTTTAGCACTACCCGAATAGAATGCACAAAACAGCTCTCAATATAAACTCAATTAACAACTATATTTAGCAGTTACACATAAACTTTATGAACTCAATAACTCTTATAACTATAATATTTAAGAAATAGGAATAACTTTTTAACACATAAACATAATAACTTATCAAATTCCTTTTCTCCATATAATTATAAAACATGTGATCAAGATCAGTGAATGATAGCTCTGTGAGTTCAACTAAACCAATTAAATCAATATCATATTTATCTTTTAATATAGTACTTAAAATAATCTGTACTCTAAGTTATTAACATTTTGATTATTGTGTGATGATGCATTAGATGTAATAATAAATTACAAGGTTTAACAAAATTATTATGATATAGCATAATATAGTTAATAGTACTATATTGGTCGGTGATGATTTCAATTTATAATCTTCTGATAGGTCAATAGCAATAACAATAATAGTGTATATATGGTGATTAGCAATAAGACTACAGGCAACTAAATAAATATTTGGTTGTCGTCGATTAGCTACTATATCCCACTTGATGGCACAGTTTTCACACTTAAACTATAAAATATGATCATTCCCGGGCTGTTAATTATAATCATTTTGATGTGTTTTTTGTAATGTGAAAATAAAAACAAAAAAAAAAAAATCATATTTTTTAAATATTATTTAATTTTAAATATTATTTTTTATTAACGTATACAAATTAAATGATAATAATAAATGTAAAATAAAATAAACAAATTACAATTTGATTAGTTTTTTTTTAGTTTGCTTTTTATTAGAAAAATCAATTTGCTATCAGAGATTTTTTACTGGGGTTACGGCTTTTTTTTATTATTGTTTACCACTAGTTTTTATTTCAAATAGAATGACAACTAAAAGTAAAACTTGTTACGGTTAGTTTTAGGGTTAGTTTTAGAGTTAGGATTAGAGTTAGTTTTAGGGTTAGGATTAAAGTTAGTTTTAGGGTTAGTTTTAGGGTTAGGTTTAGGGTTAGTTTTAGGGTTATTGTTCTGTTGTTTGTAATGCTAAAATAAAAAAATATCAAAATCGTATTTTTGTAAATATATTTTACTAACATCTATAAATAAATGATAACAATAAACGTAAACTATAGTCAACAAAATATAACAGTAGTCAGAGAAAAGAAACTAAAACTTTTTTAAACAATGACAAATATATATATATATATAATGTTTATAATATATGCTTTTTATGACATTTAAAAAAAACAGTGTACAATTGTACTTTTCTTATTGGATATTTTTGTGTTAGCACTCTTTTTATTTCAAAAATATACAGACAGTACAATCTTCTTTGTCTCGTGGAATGTTACGAACCATATGTTACTTGACTCATTACCTACTTCCAACTTACTTTATACATATATCTCATCAACAATTACTACTTAAAACTTCAATACACTGCGGTATAAAAAGTCTGTTCATTATTACTTTACAAAATCGGAACATTTCAAAACTTTAAAATAAAAAAAAAATCAAATGAAACAACATTTCCATCCAATTCAAAAAAACACACCCTCTCCCCAAGTCGTAAACCATTTTATAAACTGTGCGATATTTGGAAAATGTATTTGCTGCATAAAACATACATGCTGTACTGTGACACGACATAGCAGCCTGCAATCTGTAGCACAACAAAAAAGTTGTATTACAGAAATGCAGGTTCGAACGTGTTGGCCATGGAAACAGTATTTTTATGTGTTTTAGGGTGAAAACAGCACCATCCAGTGGGATATAGGGCTCATTGACAAATACCAAATTTTTAAACACAACAAACTTTATTTACATATATTTACAAATTTTAATTCAAAGACATGGCATAAAATAAAAACAATATATTAAATCAAACTCAGGGATGGAAAAATACTCAGTATCCCATTGACCATATTCTTAGTCAATCTGTCAGCTTATATAATGATATTCAAAGTATCACTTATTACTGTTTAGTCTATCTTAAAAAATAAGATCATGAAACCTTATTGAAAATGAACTAGCACTTAAATTACAAAAACAAAAGTGTATTTAGGACCTTATGGTATGCACAAATTTTAAATTTAGATTTCCAAAGTTGTAAAGTAGTGCATTATACCCAAGGCCATTTCTTTTATCAGAATATAATAAGGGAAATTATCATATTTTGTGCAATTAATAACTGATTAAAATTTGAGATGAATAGGTTTGGTGTATTAAAGAACAGACATCAAAAGTCAAATACACACATGTCACTAAAACATTATTTTGTCCACAACCTAATTATTGAATACTTAATCTATCTTCCCAATTCATTGTCAAATCATTATTCGATGAAGATGAATGCACACTGCTCACATGCATCTCTTGCTCTTACATCTACAATTACAAGTACGTTTTGGGTTTGGTTTGTCTATAAACTGATGAAGATCCTACAACATCATAAAACACTATAACATGTAAGCAAACACTACAGATAGATAAGTTTTCCTTAATTTAACATTATTTTATCCCTGCTATATGATTTTGAACTACTATACTTCACCATACATGGTGGAAAAAAATACTCTATATCATCATGAGGGATCTAACATTAAAAGGGAGGCTCTATAAAAACAACATGACAGTTGTGTAATAATATGGGTAATTCGACTATCTCTCTATGGGTATACACATATGGGCTTTTCCTCATCATGAAAAAATAGAATTCAGACCATGGATATCCTTTCTTTTAGGATTATTTATGCTAACAAGGATTAATTATTACCCAGCCTATACCAAACTATTCTCTCATGGAATCATGCTCAATATTAATATTAATCTATTTGGAGGCCATTGTATTGGAACATCCTATCAGCTAAAAATGGTGACAAATAATTCTCATTATTATAGCAAGGTAAAACAACACCAACAATGACAGTGGAGATATACATATTACATTTCACAATGCAGAACCATTAATGTATCAATAGACAAACCAAAATATATATATGTCAAATGATCATTAATTATTTAAAATGACAACTATACTTTTGTTAGAGAGAGCACAACTTATTTAAGTAATAAAGATCAACCTGCATTTGTATTCAAAGCGGACAAGTTCATTTCTATACAAAATTATGAAATGAATAAGGCTTATATCAAATTTTCTTTTATATAAGAAAATAATTTGGTCATTCTAATATATCTTTGAAAAATGTCTGCATGTTGATCCTTTAATAATATACATTAAAATATGTTTTAAAATATGAGTGAAGTAAATATTTTTCTCATTCTCTCTAGATAAATGATATATATAATATCATGTTTTCCCTTAACTGAAAAAATAAAAATACATGTAATAGATGTATATATTTTACACATTTTTTCTCTTTAGCTCAATATATTTCATTCCACAATAAAACATATATGTTTAAAAACAAAATTCTCAAATAACACATGACATAAGCATTATAAGCTAATACAGCAGTAATAAAAAAAAAAATGTTTTCTATTATCAGAGTTTATCCTGTTAGCAAAGTTTATTTTATTCCAGTGAGCTAAAATAATAAGAACTGATATTATGGTGGGTAAACATTCCAAATAACACATGTATATATTTTTATTACCCTGTTCGATGCATAATAAAGCAATATTCAACACTTCTCCAAAGGCAAAAAAAATTATTTAATGGCTTCTGTACCGATAATTAATAAGATAATTAAAATTCACACTTCCAAGTGTAGCATACTTAAAAGGATAGGTTTATCCACTTTTCTGGAGATAATTTTCCTTAATAACTATATAGGTATTATGATCTTCAAAACAAACTTTTTAAATACATTTGTTGATTTATTCAGTATTACATAGTGACACAAGGTTTAAGCATTTCAATTGGGGTATAACTAAAATCAGTTTATTTATGTTTTAATCCAGATGGTTTCCTTGAAAATGACTTTATAATTTTATTGCAATTAATATCTTTAACTTGTTTTTTTTTTTTAAAAATAATAATTTATTCATTCTGTTCTTTCATTTGCGGTAATATTTGTGACACTTTAAGCAATTGAGACATTTATCAGACATTTTTTTAAAATCTTATTTATACACATTGCACTGTAAAAAAATTTAAAAGTAAAGATTTATTTCATTATATTTCCCTTGACAAAGTAATAATTGTTTAGCACTATTAAAAGGAATTTATCCAATTACAAGTATGATATCCTGAACATTTTTAATAAATCTGTAATTGTTTATTTCCTTCATTACACAAGTTTGTGCTAGGAAAAATAAACAGGTGAGAACAGATAATAAAATCAAGCAATTATTTTTTTACTTTGTTAAAAGTTAGATCGTTCAAAAATGACTTTTTAATTTATTTTCTATATATATCATAACACTTGTCTTCAAAATTATTTCAAATTATTTTTTTCTTGAGATTTTAATTTACAAACACAATTTTGTTCTGCTGGATAATATAAGTGGTGCGAAATACAAACAAACATTGTCATCTATTTATTTTAACTGTAAATAATTAGTGTGCCATTTTTAAAAAAGAGATTTTAAAAATATGAATAAAACAAAAGCAAAAGCTTACTTTTTCTTGAATTTTTCCGGGTTTGAAACAATATTTATGGGAGTCAGTTATGATCCACAGGGTTTCCATTTCTTTTCCAGTCTGACCTTCAGGAATCATCAATCGATGGAAAATGGTGTTTAAAATGATAGCATGGTTTGAAGATTTTTACTCCATGTTTTTAGATAACAATATACTATAATCCTTATTCAATTAAATTCCAAATTTTTCTTATTTTTAGTTTTTTTTTTTCCATATTTCAGAAGATCCGAGTTGAAGTCTGTTGTTGTTTAGTTAAGTTTTTCTTACTCAACCCCCATACAACTTTGTTATTTATTATATAGCTTTTATGACAATGCATTGTGGTAACAAATGCACCAATAATCTTAGTGTGAATATATTAATATTACTTTGTCTGGCTTCATTTTTAATAACTATCCATAATATCAAAAACTATTTTCAATTCACTACAAAAATATGCTTAAGAATTAACTATAACAATTCATTTTACCAGACTTACAAATTTAATTTATTTGTTTATTTATTTTAATTGCTATTCAACAATAATAAAATAGCAAAATATTTATCTCCCAATTAATAACAATATTTTTAAATTGTTATTTTATACATAGTTTCTAATCTACACTGGGTTTAAAATCTCATCTCCACTCCAGCAATTTCCTAGTGCATCCAGAATAGTCTTTATTTAAAGCCACTTAATAAGATTTTTATGCTAGATATATTATTATGATGTAAAATTTTGGATTATTTAATACATGGACTTAAATAAAAGTTCACAATATAAAATATGTGATTCTATGTGTGTGTTAAAATAAATATAATGGCTTGTTGAAGATGCTAGCCTAGAAAAGAATACGAATTTTCATATAACAAAAAAAATAATTATGGTTGCTAAGTAACTACCAATTAATTACAGTTGATGTTCCCAAATAAAATACAAATATTTGAACGTTTTCATGAGAATTGTTTTGGCGGCTGTCTTTACCTTCATCTAACTGCAGCCAAAAAACTGTTATTGGATGCTAAAGCAGGTATTTCAGCTAATTTGTGGATACCTAGTAATATAGTTCCTAGTCACTTTTTTCAAGGTATTATGTAAAAACATTTATTTCTGTTGATATATATATAGCCTTTTACTATGCTGAAAATACATTTTTGAAGCAAATGCACACAAAAACATAATTAATAAATTTAATCAGGCAATTAAGCAGGTTTAAATATTTATGATAGAAATGATTAAATCTTAAAGAGAAATAAATATAATTTACTCAAAATCAATTTTTTTTTCCAATTTAAATAGAGATTTCATATGTAATTGGTACTCACAATATTATTAGTAAATAATGAAGAGCCTCAAACGTCAAAGAAAAATGTATGTTGATTGTAATAAAGAGAAAGCAACATAATATGGTAGAGAAAATTGCTTAGTACTGTCCGCATGAAAAAAAATATTTAAAATGAAACTGAATTCAATTGTGTAAGTCTCCTTGATAAATCAACTTTAAATGAACAATTGAGCACATTATACAAAATCGTAAAAAAAAAAAAAAAACAAACAAAGAAAGAAAACACTTGTGTTGTAAATAGACTAATAAAATAAAAATATTGCTGAAATGCTGTTAAAAATATAAGAACAGAATAATCATATTAATCATTGAGAGAACATCCTACAATAACTAGATAATTGTGAACAACAGCAACAAAAACACATATACACGTAAATATTTATAATATAAATTTTTAATATAAAAGTTTAAAGATTTAAAATATTTTTAAAAAACATAAATTCAAAGCCAATAATGTAAATAAATATTTTATCATTTTGTTCTGGAAATATCATTTCAAGGAATGGATATACATCTGGATTCTTTATAACATTTTTGATTGTTATTTAGCTATCTTTTTATCTGCTCACAATCTATTTATCTATGTAAACTTTAAGATCTATCTACCTTTCTATCTGTCTACATAATTTAAATAAATCACACAGAATACTACAATGTAACATATCTTTATATAACAGCAATTTTTCAATAATTTTTCACCTGAGACAAAACAATATGGCTAAAGATATAAATGACATATTATCAGGGTTTATCCCTGTATAATTTATTACAGGTCATACTGGCCATCAATTAGATAAAAAACGAAATAAAACCATTATAGATTGAATCTATAACAAAGTTAAATGTTCCATAAACAAAGGTAGATACATATTTTTTTTAAATATAAAGGTGAAGGTGCGTTTCAGTAAAACTTTTTTTACATAATCATTTATAGGCTTTTTTTTTATATATATTCTATTTTACAGACTTAGCGCTTTCAGAGCGCTTGTAGCTCCATATTCAGAGTCTTTTCATATTATTAGTTATATGCAAATGTATGCAAATTGCCTCCTATACTAACCATTTTTTAGAAATGGTGAAACAAGTGTCTCTTCTGTTTATCAATGTGACTTATTAATAATACTAAAGATAAAAGAAACATTGAAGAAACCCCCCAAGTAATATATATAATTGTTTGCTCACAAATAGGGTGTGATTCGGTTTCAATATGGAGAAACTTGTGACACAGTGGGCAATAGATTGGCTCAGCACAAATATGTATACACAAGAACAATAACCAAAAAAGAGGGAATCTCTGTATTTGCTGACTATCAGCAGGAGCTCAAACACACATTTGATTCCTCCAAGACTGACATTTTATGCATGGAAAGAAACGATATCAAGAGGAAGGTTAAGGAAGCTTGTTTCATCACCAGTGATGCCAAATCGATAAATAGAAGAGACACTTGTTTTGCCATTTCTAAAAAAAATGGTTAGTATAGAAGGAATTTGCATACATTTGCATATAGCTAAAAATATGAAATGACTATGAATATGGGGCTATGAGGGCTCTGAAAGCACTAAGTCTGTAGAATAAAATATATATAAAAAAGCCTACAAATTATTACATAAAAAAGTTTCACCGCAACACATCAGCATATTATTAATTACAAAATGAAGATGAAATAAAATTGTTATTAAAGGTGAAGGTAGAATATTAGAAAAAAGTTTAGAACATATTCATATATTTGGTTTTTAAAATTTGTTTAAAATCGAAGATAGTTTTTACATGCTACCATATTTGTTGAAACAATCTCAAATCATAATGATCTCAATGGCTTCTATAAACTTACATAGTTGAGAGGGTCACAACTGAGTAGGATCCAAATATTTGAGGGTGTCAATTGTGAATGTTCATTAGCTACATTAGCATATCCATATCTTCCAAAATCTGACATGATAACAATTGGCTGTAGCAACATAAGAAGCTCAAATAAAATTTATAGATTCCTTGGGGCTCAAACATAGATTGTGTTCTTAGGCTTAGACAGAAATTGTATAAATTATTTGCTTAATATTATGTTTTATATTATAGAATTCAAGATTGTATGTAGTTTTCTTTTTTATAAAACAAGTAGAGATTCTTGTAATTGTAATACTTTTTTTATTTTTGTGTTATGATTGTTTTGGTTCTTGGAATACAAAATCCAGTTATTTGTCAGAGATTCTTTGTAGAGTTAATGAAGAACATGAAGATTGAAAGAATTGACATACTCATAAGCACTGAGGTGGAAAATTTATTTACAAACATACCAAGTGAAGAAATATTGTCTATTATAAAAAAAGATCAAATGGTAATAATAGCTTACCATCCAGAACAATATTTCCTTTGATTGTCTAATGAAATTATTAACATTCTGCATAACAACCTACTTTCAATACAACACAAAATTATTTCAGCAAAATCAAGGAATGACTATGAGTTCATCATTGTTACCCCTTCTTAGCAATATTTATGTAGAAGAACTTGAAATAATAATGGTAAAGACTACTTGATATCTAGCTGAAGTTTAGCTTTACTATGTATATGATACATTTGTTATATGCTAATGGTGGAACACTACTTCAAACTTTCTGGAAACATATCAACAACATATCCCCTTTCAATTAAATTCATAATAGAATCAGAACAATAACAAATTGGCATTCTAAGATGTTCTTGGGTGAGGACTCTTATAGCAAAATCAAAATTACAGTTTACAGAAAACCCACACATACAGGAAAATATTTAGCAATATACAGACAATTACACCAGAGACACAAAACTTGGAGATAAATTATTACTATAGAAGAGAACAAAAAAAGGGTATTCAGAAACCAGTGATGTGAAAAAAGAAAAGTTTATATAGAAGAATCCATCATCTGTTATTAAAAAAAGAACTTTAAAAGAAAAAAATACTAGTACTGCACTATACTCATACACACCAAAAAAAAAATTAAAGATAATCAGTGTAATACAAGAACAGCTTTCCAGAGGTATACCACAGTATAAGAAATTCTAATATATGCATAACTCTAAACTTGAAATGCTGATAACAAAACTTCATCTATGAAATACCATGTGAATGTGGAAGCATATACATTGGTGAGACCAGCACCCTATTAAAAAGAAAGTGACTACAAGAGCACAAACTGTTTATTACAAGAGAGAAAACAGATATGACTGATGTAGCAATCCACAGATGTATCAATAAACATAAGTTCAATTGAGAAAATACAAAATTATTGGATAGAGTGAAATGTTCAAAGAATAATGAATATTCAAAGAAATTTCAAACATGACAATGGTAAATAACCTCATAAGTTAACCTGGTATGACTATACATAATGTATGGAAAACAAAAATTTAGGGGAAATGTGAAATCACAAGGAACCTCATAGGAAGTTTTGCAATTCATGCTGACTGGTGACTGTCAGGGAATTCAGTTGGTTAGAGCATTAACTTAAAATTCAGTATTCAAGAATCTAAGAGTCCAGTTTTGATTCCCATGCCAGTATGGTCATTGGACAGGTTACAATCATTTGAAAAAGAGAGAAGAATAATACCTCTCAAAAGGCTATACATATATTAATCATGTGTCTATAACTAATAACTGAATATTATTGAAATATTTAAAGGAAGTTAAATTTTCTTAAAGACCTTCAATATTTAATATTAGATGATGAAAATGGTCCAATATATAAATAGAACTAAAATATTATCATCACAAACCTTCAAGAATTAAGAATTTTGTTGCAATTCCATTATTATAAAAATTACCTAATAATATATTACTTATATGATTTACTTATTCTTCCGAATATGGTCTATTTGAAAGTTTAATTGCTTTAGTAAAAAAAGAGCTTTCACTAAAAATATCTGAGTTAAGTAATAATGGAATGAAAATTTATGAATATATGCCAGTGTATGTAACATTTTCGAAACTGGAAAAGATAAAAGATTATTCTGTTTTGGATGCCAAATACATCAAGGAAAAGAAGCTTCCTATCAGTTTTTATTTTACATTATAAATTTAATATGAGAATGGATAATATTTATATATGAAACGATCTTATATTTTAACTTTACTATGTTGCAAATATACATATATTTCGTGTATAAAGAATGTGAGTTGATGGTTGTATTGTTTTGAAAATAATATGAATAATTCTTTAAAAATAATTGTATGATGTATTAATCTCCAAAAAGTGTGGAGAATATTAAAATAATCGAAAGAAAAACACCTTTTACTCAAAATTTATTAAATTTCACATTGCTTAAATCTTAAACTACCATTTTACATTTTTTTTGTAATTCTAGCTATTTTTCATTGTGTATATGTTAGATAAGCTTTGTAGAGTTTAGTCATGCATTGTCATATTTTATATGAAAACTAAGATATTTGGGGAGGTATGTATTCTACCAAATCTTACTAGTTGGGATGTTATGTTCCACTGGTGTTCTAGCTAAGAGATGAAAAAAATAACCAATAGTATGATCAACGTTATATTTTGAAAAAAAGTATATATACAATGTATTTAAAAAGAAAGTTTATCATAATATTATTTATGATAGAGTGCAAAACATTATTAGTACAAAAATACTTGGCACAGGTACAAATAGTTTCGAGTCACTTTTCAATTTTATTCTTTGTGCATCTTGAGAAACATCTCCTTATAGTATCTTCAAAAGAATAAATGGTCACCTATGTCCAGCAATAAATTTCAATACTTTTGATAGTCTGTCTCAACATCTTTTCTTTTTTACATGGCTATTTTGTTTTCCAATCACTATCATTTTTGGCTAATGAAAATAATCAAAATATGATAAAAGTTATATAAAACTGTCCATTATACTATATGACCTATTCAGTTTTCATAATGAGACTGTTGGTGATCATATGTGACAGTATATTCAGACCCAAAGGATCTATTTAGCATGAATCACATTCTGAGAATAGTTTTGATGTGTTATTGCAGAATTAGTACTTTTGTCTGAGATCACCACATTATAAATGCTAATAGAAGAGCGATTATCCTCTACATATAAAATTACTGAAGAATTTTCATGTTCATTCTCATTACCATTGTTGGGCTTATATATTTCACCTGATTAATTGGCTATAGAAAACTCAAACAAATCATTGTCACATTCCTCCAAAATGTGCTAAATTTCTTCTTCTGCATATTTTTATTGCTCATTTCACAAACATAAAATATATATAAAAAGGTAATTGTTAACTTGAAAATGAAGTAAACCATATTTAAATACTATTGAAACAATTCCAATGATCACAATCTACACTAGAGAAAACAGCTGGAAATACTTAATTTATATACTTACTAAGTTTTGATTATATTCTGTAATGTTACATGAATTGCAGGAATAAACAAATGATTATCAAATAAATGGAATCTACATCATAATATTGATCAACTGATAATAAATAACTGCTCCCTGTGTTGGAACAGCAGAAGTTCAGAATGTATGGAAAGTTTTCTGTGATAAATATTTTCTATTCGTTTTAAAAAAAGGGATACAGCAGCTTATGAATTCTAGAAATGCTATTTTCTCAAATGTGAACTACAAATATATATATATTACAAAAATCAAGAAGATTTCACATGTCCTAATTTAATAAGCTTGTATTTACAAATGTTATATATAGAGCTTGCAAAATAAACTCTTAGCAAGCTTTGCAGAATATCCCCAACCCCAGACTGGTTTCTGCTACTGGCATCACCAGTACAATGCTAGGATATTCAAGCATTGGATCAAAAATACCAAGACAAGCCAACACTCACTGACAATGCCAGTAGCAGAAACCGGTCTGGGGTTGGGAATATTCTTCAAAACTTGTTAAAAGCTTATTTTGCAAAATATATATATATATATATTTGTAAATACAAGTTTATTAAAAGCTTATTTTGCAAAATATATATATATATATATTTGTAAATACAAGTTTATTAAATTAGGTTATGTAACATCTGACTTGATTTTTTTATGATTTTATTTTTGCTATTAAGATTTTGGTGATTTTATATTGCTAAAGCTATTAATATATGGTGTATCTGTCAGTCCCATATGTCTTCTTAAGTTAAATAGCTGGATTAGAAGACATATGGATGTCTGAAAATTTCAGATTTTCTATTAAATAGTTATATATTAGATAAAGTGCTGGGATTGTCCTGATATTTTTAATATAATGCTTGAATATGTTAGCAACTCACTGATGGTGTCAGTAGGCAGAAAATGGGTCTGGGATTGGAGATATTCTGCAAAGATTATTAAAAGCTTATTTTGCAAGTTCTCTCTCTCTCTCTCTCTCTCTCTCTCTATATATATATATATATATATATATAGATAGAGATAGATATATATATATATATGGAGGTTTAAATTTCTTTGTATCAATAATTCCAGACTCTATAGTCAGGTTGCAATCTTTAATGTCTATATAAACATATTGGACAATAAATAAAAATGGCATTCCCTCCTTATTGTTAATAGGCAATTGCATTGAGAACAGTTTTGAGATTGTTGATTGTTATTGATATTTGGATTGTCTAAGTATTGACTGGTTTTCAATAATTACTTATAAACCCATTAAACCTTGAGCATTATTACATGCATTATTACTTTAGGTGCAATTTGAAAATTATAATTGCAGTTTGTAATTTTATAATTAACTATTTATTAGTCTGCATTTAAAACATATTATATTTACCTGTTTAAGGAGATTTATTTAAACTTCTTTGTATCAATAATTTCAATCTTGTTGTCAAGTTTTAATGTTTAGGGTCTATATAAATATATAGGACTATAAATAAAGGTGGAATTTTATCTTTATTGTTAAAAGGTTGCCTTGCCAACTGTTTGAGATTGTTGATTGTTATTGATATTAGGATTGCCTAGGTGTTGAATGGTTTATAATGATATATATTGTGCCATTACAATTAAGTCATTAGCTAAATTTGTAGTAATGTGCATGAAAGAAAATGTAAAACAAAAATCATCATCACATTTTTATATAGTAAAGGAAGCTGTAGGGCACCCAAGTTTAAACCCTACAAGATCCAGTTCTAAAAGCTTAAGACAGAGAGAGAGAGTGGGGCAACAATTATATTCTTTATTTGTTTGTGGGTTGATAGAAAACTCAAAAAGAGTAATACACACATTTAGATTTTTCAATATTTAAATTTTTTGTTAAAAAATAAAGTTATAATGCATATGTATAGGCAGTGTGTGTTATAAAAGCTATTTAGTTAGTCACTTTTAAATTACACATATTAACTTTCTTTAAAACTAACCTACACTTGCTAAATTTTAATATCTTATTCTATACTTCTATTTTTGCTTTTCTATAATTGTAATTTGGATTTAAAAGCTAAGGATTTAATTTTAAATATTAGGGTTATAATTACTAAGCTAGCAATTGGATTATTTTAATGTCATATTTGAATGATAAAGTGTGTGTGTACATTACATAAATAAATCTACATTTATTAAATATTGAGAGAAAAAGAAGAAAATCTGTTATATTGTTTTTTTTCTTACTCAACAATTTTTTTTTGTATTATAAGGGTTGTTTTTCTGTTGAAAAACTTAGAGACGATGTGAGAAGTCTAATTTTAAAAATGTCTCATCTTAAGATCAAAAGAAAGAAGCTCAAATTTGAGATGTTACATAGGTGTAAAAAAGGATTAAGACTATTTTTTTTCCTTCAAAACAAAAGTTTGTCTAAAAATCAGGATACTGAGATTTTTCATACTATTCAACTAAAAAACGATTTGGTTGAAAATAAGTTATAAATCTAATTAAAAGAGGTGGCCAGAAATAGAAAAAAATCGGATATAAAAGCAGTCTGGAAAATCAGTTGATATTATTGTTAGAGAGACTTTTTAAAAATTATTGAAACTAAAGCAGACAAACATTTTTAATTCTGCTAGATAACCTTTTTTTTAAAAATCATTTTTTTTAATATCAAGTTTTGAATGTTGAAAATATAAGGATGGCGGGCTAAGAAAAATTAATATATATCTCGTCTGTTGACTGAGTCATCATCAACTAGCACATCATATAGGAAAGAAAAGATGTCTTGTCTGAAAAATAATATTCTACACCTTTCAACTGACCGAGAGAAATAAGATGTTTTTAAATAGAAAGAAGAAAACATTCACCTGCATTTAAAATCTGAAGAAAATGAATAATCTACAGATAAATATTAAATCATCAAGTCCAATTAATTGTTCCAGTAACTGAGTTTAAACCCAAGAAAATTTATAAATGTGAAAACAACTGCTGTACTTCATCCACTAAAAGAATCATGCTTGACAGGAAGAGAAGAAAAGTTAATATAATGATTTCCAAATTGTCCACTAAAGCAAATAACCTCAATAGGATCATCATCATCAAATAATTATACACCTCAAGAAAAAGATTGTTCCAAAGAAAACGGAAATGGTAGATGCAAAAATATAGACATTAAACAAGATAAATTTGACTCATTGGAAGTCCTACAAAGAATAGAACTGGTAGTATAAATTTTTTTATATATTTTCTTTATAATATCAGAGACTTAGTAAAATTTTAGCAACAGAGTGGTATATTTTTGTTTAAAGAACTTTTAAAACAACCAGGATCAATTGAAACCAAGAATTTCTTAATAACGATAAACATAGGCTTTGTTAATGATTTTATATGTACTAAAATTATGATTGTCTATTAACCTAAAGTTATGAAATGTTATTAATATGTAAAATATTTTTTTATTATTATTTTGTTTTAAATAATATTTTTGTTATTATGGGGATAAAACATGCACATACATAATATAATAATACTTGTTGCATATATGTAATGGTGTGTGAATGTAAAGAAAGAAAAATAGGCGGTATTAGAAATATTAGATTTTGTTTTAAGTTAAAGTATAGCATTTCAGAGGGTAGAAGGGAGGGGGAGAAAAATAATTTAAAACTTGTTCTGGAAATCTTGCTCTTTCACTTCTACTAACATTTTTTTTTATCATTCTACTTTACCTGTTAGATTATAAAAGTATGTGTGCGAAAGAGAAAGGAAAAAAAAAGAGTGAATATTTTTTTTTCTTATGAAATATTTTCTTGTGAATCCAAAATGTTAGCAAACTTAGTATCCAAATTTATGTATATATTTTTGATGGGAAAGGGGGAAGAATTCAAAATTAACATTATGATTGCCAGATAATCAATTATTGTTCTCATTATTATTTCATATAAAATTTTGGTTTTATCTTTAAATTATTTGTAGATTTTCATAATAAATTAATAAATGTTAAATTGTTTTATTAAATGAGGCATATGTATTTTATTGATAATAGTCTTTATTCGTTGTGATCATTCATCATCAATGGTTGATATTGATTATTTAAGATTTAATTAGATATACTAAAATTAAGCAATAATTATGAATTTCTTTATAACAATTAGGTTTTATGATTAGGCTTAGTCCTAAAGCTGTGGTTGAAACCATTATCATTATCATTATCATCATCATCATCATCATGTTTTAATTAATGAGCTGTTTAAATGTTTAAAGGCCATAAATAAATATTGATTTCATAGTATTTAGTGATTTCTTAGTATTATTATAACCACCATCCCATCATCTATTTCATGCAAGGATGAGTGAATTGCCATCCTAAATTAATAATATAATCTGAGCTAGTAAAACTTATAAAAAAATATTGAAACACATTTGTTATGTTAAGATCTAAGAAATGATTTCTGTCTAATGAATTTTATATATTCCACTTTAGTTTAAAGATGTTTTATGTTACCTAGGTGTTTACTTAAATATTAGTGCATACAGTGCTATGGGTCTAAAATCAAAATCATACATTTTGTAAGAAATAAGGTACCAAAGGGATTCAAACCTGGTACATGTGAAAAAGTTATAAATATAACTTTGTCTAGGTCCAGCTAACCTAGTGGCACCCGGATAGACCATATTCACTTGTTGTTCACTTAGACATGCACTTGAGATCCAACCAAGAGATAAGAGTTAGTAAAATCTACTGGGGGATATATTGAGAGATATTTGATTGAGCTACCAGTGTACTCACCTCACTTGATTTCCATATACCTGAGTTATAGTAGTTTGTTCTTAATAATTTGTTTATAATTATTGATATTGTGATATCTTGAGAAATCTAATTATAGAAATATATTTAATTTATTCCTACTCATCATTTTAATATTTATTTACTACTATAAACTATCCAGATATAAAATGGTAAAATGGTAATATTTATATTTGAATCTGAATTATTTATCAACTTTAGGTTATATTTATATTTGAATTCTTTTGATCAACTTATTTAAGTTACAATAATAATATTTTATTTAATATCTTTTGATCATCTTTAATTTTGTTACAATATATATATATATATATATATATATATATATATATATATATATATATATATATATATATATATATATATATATATATATATATATATATATATATATATATAGAGGGGGGGGGGGGAGAGAGAGTACGAAAATATATATTTAATTGCTATTTGAAGAGAATGATAGTTAACATTGTTTGGATTTATATATGATTGAAATTGAGCATGACATTAGTGTTTTATAGGTTAAAATGCAAATCTTTTAATATATGTTAATGTTGAAGAAGAGTAATAAGTCTAATTTAACAAATATTTTATCAATATAGTTATTTGCAGCCATGATGGTTTATTTGTGCTAAAAGAAGTTGTCCAATATATTTTTCATATTATTTTTGCAATAAATAGTTAACATGCTTCATATCATGAATACTAGTAAATTTCAGATACATCAGAAATCAAAATATTCCAGTTGTTACTATTCCTTGGGCAATTCATAAAATTTTTTCCATGTATAGTTCTGTATTCTGCATTATGGGTCACAGTGAAATGTCAAATATCTTAGTATTCATAACAATTTTACTGCCTGAAAAAGTTATCTCTTCTTAGCACTTCTTCCATGTTCAGTTAACATACTCAGTAGTACTTATCACAAGAAAATGTGTTCTTTTTTTAAAAAAAAAGTTTTGTGTGTATTGCGACATGGAAATTTTAAATGAAAAGTTTATTAAGATGTATTTTTTATGCATTTAGTTTTACTTAAAAAATATATTTTTTTAATCATAGGACACTATTATAGTGATTTTGTAGTTTAGTCAATCTGTGTTGTATTCTAATGATGATGGACATTAATGTACAGTCATATATTCCAATATTATATTGTACCAGTCAAAACATGTTTATTTATCTAACATGAGCTGGAACTCACAAAATGTATTTCAAACCCAGTCAAGCCTGAGATTTAGGTCAGGGACCAGCCTGAATTCAAACCCACTCTCTAAGCAGCAGATCTAAAACCTAATGAATAACATAACAGTGATGGTACATGATAATTAATTTTAATCCAACCCACTAGCAAAGCATGAGAAGACAATGAGATATCTATTAATTATGACTTAAGTAAATATAATATATATATATATATATATATATATATATATATATATATATATATATATATATATATATATATATATATATATATATATATATATATATATATATATATATAAGTATGGTTATATATGCGAAAGTGGAGGAAAAGGAATTCGAACTACTCAAATAAGTTAGATAATAAAACATAGTTTAATATAATGACAAATTATTATACATTATAACTTAATTATATACATTAATGTGTGCATGAATGAGCAAGAAGTCTACTAAATGATAGATAATTTCTCATATGCTCTTTATTAGCTAAATAATATATAATAAATAAACAGACATCTTTGGTGGGTCCAATATTAAAATCCCAATCGATTATTACAAAGAATTCACATAAAATTGCTATTAACGCTTTGGGTTATGGTTCTGAAACATGGTGACTAACATTTTTTAGGAGCATTCTGAGATTCATTGCAGACATACTACAAACTATTTTCATGCCATTACGGTCATGAAAATAAATAAAATACATTTGAAAACATATTTGATTATATGATAAAATTCTTAATAAAAAATTCTTTTAATTAGCGCTGGTAAGAAGAATGCTTTATTTTCCCCAAGGCAAATAGATACACTTAAATACAGGAATAAGTTACAATGGTGGGATTGTATAATAAAACTAAAATAATATTAGTAATTAATCTAGCTGTTAATATTTGGCATTGATATATATTTTGAGCAGAGCACACTTTTAATATTAGAGCATTAAAACTGGGTCATGAGGCAAAAAGAAATAATAGTATGAAGAAGTTTGTGGTGCTGACATAATAGCCTAAAAATAATGGGAATAGTCATTCTTCTGGACAAAAACAAAGTGGATAGGCATGCCGTGGTCACCGCCAACGTGCAGGCCTTTGATATGAAGAAAGTGAATATGCATAGTGTGTGCCAAACTTACGGGATCACTGCCAGAGGCATTTTATATGAAATAAATAGATAGGCATATGATGTGCCAGACTTAGGAATCACCGACAGAGGCCTTTTGATATGATGTAAATAGTTATAATGAGAAATCAATGGGTTCGATCTCGTTGTAACCCACAGATTAGATTAAAAGCACATAATATATATATATATGATTCATATATATATATATATATATATATATATATATATATATATATGATTCACAAAGATAGGCTGAATGTCAGTAACACAGTAATGATAAATGTCACTAATGACATTAAATAAATTTTACTGCTTTAAAATAAATGACCCCAGTTTGAATGTCATAATTTATATAAATAATAGGCTATGCCGTTATAATATATATAGAGAGATTTCATTTAATAAAATATACATGAAGATTTTATTTAGTAAAAGCAACATTAAGATTTACCCCCTTCCCTTTTCTGCTATTTAAAATAAATCAATCCCACCTTCGTTCATTTTATAATAATGAATATTTAAATACTGTATTTGATATTTTAAGAGTGTATAAAAAATGTAGCAGTTATATAGAAAACAAATAATAAGGCACTCTTTCAGAATTGGATAAATAACATTTATAAAATAATTAAGTTTCAGAGCATTAATTAGCTTGAGTTCTGGATTCACCCTGGGTAGAAAATCCAGATATATATATATATATATATATATATATTAAAACAAATAAAATGTTGGCCCGTAAAAACAATCTGGCGAGTGTATTAATTAATAATGCTAAAAATTCATTGTGTTAAATGGACATTAAAAACCTTAATTCATGAAAGTTTACTTTAAAAGAAGAAAAGATTTTAGAAATTCAACTTGTCAGACTGTTTGAAATTGGCATATTAATAATAAAGGTATATATATAAAATCACACAATAAATAACAATAAATAAATGACCGCACCAAAGTTAAGAAAAATTAGAGGGTATGAGATAGAATTAAATTCATAGAAATTATTTAAGAGCAAATTACATATTTAAAAAAAGCAAAGTTAAATAAAACATGAGAAATCTTGATAGTAGAATTAGGCTAGATTTAGTTTGAGGTGATGGCTTGAAAAGTCACCTTACAATTTTAAGAGTCCATTTTAAAGTATGGCACATGCACGGTGATTGAAATGCAAGTCCTTCAGTGGCAGCAAGCTTTTATTAGCATTAAAGTTCTTAGGTTGGGCTTTTACTTCACTCTTGGGCAGCACAATGATATGGCCATGGATTATGATGACCCACAGAGCCAAGGAGAGTGGTGGATTTACTACTACATCATTTTAGTTTCACAGCAATGTTAGCAATGAATTCTCACTATAGTAGCTAATCTATCCTGTCTCAAAATTCAGCCATTTTATACCCTTGCCCAGGTGTTTTTGGAATGCTTTTAATTACACAGTCTTTAGCTCAATCTAAGTTTCCTTTATTCATTGATTTTGAAGATGCAACAGATGATGTCCTAAAATAAATTCAAATCTATTTCCAAATTAGAAATAGATTTGAGAAATGTTTATAACAAAAGAAAACCTTTAATCTTAATCCCCATTTTAAATAAAAACTTTAATCAAAATACTTTCCCCAGGTTAAATCAATAGTGCTTCCAACCCTTTAATCATTTTTAGACAATTAACTGTAGCATCTTCCATATTGGATATTACAAAATGCACATTTTAATAAAAATACATTAAAAAAAATACGTTGTACAATTGACATATAATAATACATTTACAGAAAAATCAATATTTTGTTAGTAAGTTTTTGCTCCTATATATATATTTGAGCCGCACCTATAATACTTTAATAAAAAAGAACTAATAATTAATAAAAAAGAATTAATAATAATTTTAAAAATGTTATTGAAAGTTAAAATTTATAAATTTTTAGGTGCGCATCTCAGATATATACATAAAATATATATACATGGCAAAAGGAGCGGGATGAAATTTAGGGTTTAAACATAGGTTAGTAGGTGGTAACATGAAGCTCAATCTTAAGCTAAGATTGACTGCTTCATTTCTCCACACATACAATGAAACAAAAGAAACAAAAACATTAAAAAAAATGCCCTGACTAGGAGTTTTGAAGTGACAACCAAAGAACAATGAAAAAAAAAATCACTGTAATTTTTATGTACATTTCATTTTTTTAACTGAGTTAGTGTTCTCTGTTATTACCCCTTGTTTTTTAAAAAACAAAAAACATCTTCCGCCTAACCAATGACTGCTCCCCACCTTCTATACATCTGCCCAACTATAGCTTAGCTGAAAATTTTATCTTTTGCTTGCTGAAAAAAAACAAATTTGTTTATTTAAGGTTTCATACTAATCTAGTCATTTCACCTTTTAGTTTGTCTTGATTGCACCCCTACATCTGAACAGAAAACTCATAGTTTAGTTATTACATGTTTAAACTTTTATATATTAAAGCATTAAATCAAAAAAAAAATTGCTCTCAATATTTTTTTTTATCTGAGTTCAAACCCTCCGCTTCCAACATTTTTGCATTTGATTCACTACCGGTTAGCAAAATTTCTTTTTATAAGAGCACCAGCTAACACAGAGTGATCAATGATTTAGAAATTATTTACACATTTTTCATATATGTCTCAATAACAACAAAAAAACTTTATTTATGACTGAATTATGTAGGTGATTACATTGAAGAAAGAAATACACATGTACAATACTTATGGGGAAAAGGTTTTTCAGCTTTTATGCTTGAAATACAGCACAATTTCTGCAGACATATGGGTTTCCAGGAAAATATATAGCAATGGAATACATATAAAAAAATTTCAAATACATCTATTCTCTTTTGAGATATTACATTGTACCTACACATCACACATACACACCTATGTACATATATATGCAGCCCTACATATACAAGTACATAGATTTTACACATGCATACATCTATATATACTACATAGTACTACACACACCATTGGAAAAGAGAAACAAAAAACTAGATAAAAGTTGCAAAAAAAATTGATGCACGTGCTAAATTCTTTACACTTTGAACACATTATTTTAAACATACCAAACATGGAAAAAAAAAAGCTATATTTCTTACAACTTTTTTAAAAAAATACATATAAACAGAATTCAGTACTCAGGGAATGTGGGTGTTTATATGAAAGCCTCACATTGTAGGTGTCAAACACAGAGAAAAAAATCATATGTACCGGTCAAAACATGTTTATCCATCTAACATGAGCTGGAACTCACAAAATGTACTTCAAACCCAGTCAAGCCTGAGATTTAGGTCAGGGACCAGCCTGAATTCGAACCCACTCTCTAAGCCCCAGATCTAACACCTAATGAATAACATAATAATGATGGCACATGAGAATTAATTTTAACCCAGCCTACTAGCAAAGCGTGAGAAGACAATGAGACATGTATTAACTATGACTTAAATTATATATATATATAAGTATGGCTATATATATATATATATATATATATATATAAGTATGGCTATATGTGGAAGTGGAGGAAAAAGAATTTGAACTACTCAAATAAGTTAGCTAATAAAACATAGTTTAATATAATGATAAATTATTATACATTATGACTTAATTATATACAATAGTGTGCGTGTGAATGAGCAAGCAGTCTAATTTAATCTGTGGGTTACAACAAGATTGAACCCATTGATTTCTCATTATAACTATTTATGTCGTACAAAAAGGCCTCTGGAGGTGATCACTATTTCTGGAACATGCTATGCCTATCCATTTATTTCATATAAAATGCCTCTGGTGGTGATCCCATAAGTTTGGCACATGCTATGCATATTCACATTCTTCGTATCAAAGACCTGCACATCGGTGATGACCATGGCATGCCTATACACTTTGTTTTCGTACAGAAGCATGACTTTTCCTGTTATTTTTAGGCTATTATGTCAGCACCACAAAGTTCTTTGTATTATTATTTCTTTTTGCTTCATGAGTCAGTTTTAATGCTCTAATATTAAAAGTGCGCTTTGCTCAAAATATATATCAATGCCAAATATTAACAGCTAGATTAAATACTAATATTATTTTAGTTTTATTATACAATTCCATCATCGTAACTTATTCCTGTATTTAAGAGTATCTATTTTCCTTGGGGAAAATAAAGCATTCTTCTTACTAGTGCTAATTAAAAGAATTTTTATTAAGTATTTTATTGTATAATCAAATATGTTTTCAAATGTATTTTATTTATTTTCACGACCATAATGGCATGAAAATAGTTTATATTATATTTGTAATGAATCTCAGAATGCTCCCTGAAAGAATGTTAGACACCATGTTTCAGAACCATAACACAAAGTGTTAATAGCAATTTTATGTGAATTCTTTGTAATAATCGATTGGGATTTTAATATTGGACCCACCAAAGACGTGTGTTTATTTATCATATATTAGTTAGCTAATAAAGAACATATGAAAAATAATAGTGTAAATCAATGGGTTCGATCTTGTCGTAACTCACAGATTAAATTAGAAGCGCATAATATATATATATAATTCACAAAGATAGGCCAAATGTCAGTAACACAGTAATGATAAATGTCACTAATGACATTGAATAAATTTTACTGCTTTAAAATAAATGATCACAGTTTGAATGTCATAATTTATATAAATAATATGCTATGCCGTTATAATATATATATATATATATAGAGAGAGAGAGAGAGAGCGAGAGAGAGAGAGAGAGAGAGAGAGAGAGAGAGAGAGAGAGAGAGAGAGATTTCATTTAATATAATATACATGAAGATTTTATTTAGTAAAAGCAACATTAAGATTTACCCCCTTCCCTTTTCTGCTATTTAAAATAAATCAATCCCACCTTCCTTCATTTTATAATAACAAATATTTAAATACAATATTTGATATTTTAAGAGCATATAAAAAAAACTAGCATTTATATAGAAAACAAATAATAAGTCACTCTTTCAGAATTGGATAAATAACATTTATAAAATAATTAAGTTTAAGAGCGTTAATTAGCTTGGGTTGTGGATTCACCCTGGGTAGTAAATCCAGAGTTAAATATATATATATATTTTTATATTATATGTTTGTTATATATATATATATATATATATATATATATATATATTAAAACATAAATAAAATGTTGGCTTGTAAAAACAATCTGATGAGTGTATTAATTAATAATGCTAAAAATGTGTTGTGTTAAATGGACATTAAAAACCTTAATTCATGAAAGTTTACTTTAAAACAAGAAAAGATTTTAGAAATTCAACTCATCAGATTGTTTGAAATTGGCATATTAATAATAAAAGCATATATTTAAAATCACGTAATAAATAACTATAAATAAATGACCGCAATAAAGTTAAGAAAAGTTAGAGCATATGTGATAGAATTAAATTCATAGAAATTATTTAAGAGCAAATTACATTTACATATTTAAAAAAAAGCAAAGTTAAATAAAACTTGAGAAATCTTGATAGTAGAATTAGGCTAGATTTAGTTTGAGGTGATGGCTTGAAAAGTTACCTTACAATTTTAAGAGTCCATTTTAAAGTATGGCACATTCACAGTGATTGAAATGCAAGTCCTTTGGTGGCAGCAAGCCTCTGTTAGCATTAAAGTTCTTAGGTCAGGCTTTTACTTCGCTCATGGGCATCAGAATGGTATGGCCACAGAAGATGATGACCCAACAGGGCCAAGGAGGGTGGTGGATTTACTACTACATCATTTTAGTTCCACAGTGATGTTAACAATCAGTTCTCACTATAGTAACTAATCTATCCTGTCTCAAAATTCAGCCATTTTATACCATTGCCCAGGTGTTTTTGGAATGATTTTAATTATACAGTCTTTAGCTCAATCTACATTTCCTTTGTTCATTGTTTTTGAAGATGCAACAGATGATGTCCAAAAATAAATTCAAATCTATTTCCAAATTAGAAATAGATTTGAGAAATGTTTATAACAAAAGAAAACCTTTAATCTTAATCCCCATTTTAAATAAAAACTTTAATCAAAATACCTTCCCAAGGTTAAAACAATAGTGCTTTCAACCCTTCAATTATTTTTAGACAATTAACTTTAGCATCTTCCATATTGGATATTACAACATATACAATTTAATTAAAAAAATACTTGAAAAAAAAATAAGTTGTACAAATGACATATAATAAAACATTTACAGAAAAATCAATATTTTGTTAGTAAGTTTTTGCTCATATATATATATATATATATATATATATATATATATATGAGCCGCACCTATAATACTTTAATAAAAAAGAACTACTAATTAATAAAAAAATAATAATAATAATTTTAAAAATGTTATTGAAAGTTAAAATTTATTAATTTTTAGGTGCGCATCTCAGATATATACATAAAAAATATAAACACCACAAAAGGAATGGGATGGGATATAGGGTTTAAACACAGGTTAGTAGGTGGAAACATGAAGCTCAATCTTAAGCTAAGATTGACTGTTTCATTATTAATAACGATTATATAGTAAAAATGTACGACTTTACAAACTTAATTTAATGTGGACAAATATATTTTAATTTAAAATTTATATTCAATATGATTCGTTTATTCATTTGATTAAATACCAAAAAGTTGAGAGTTGTTTATATAAATGGAATTTCTGAAAAGATAAGTACTTTTAATGCCACATATATATAAATGAGCCTTTGCCCATGTAAAGTATTAGAAAATTTCTATTTTTTTTTTGTAAAAACCATATAGGTGCAAATATATATTTTACATCTAATAAATTTTTTCTATAGTCATATAATGGTATCATAAAGCTTTATTGAGGTAAATTAAAATATTTATCTGGGTATGTAAACAATCATGAATAAAAAGTATTGATAAAGTATAAACAAAAAAATAACAAAAAAATTATAATCATTATTGTTCTTATAAATATTTACATGATAGTTATCTTCATTAGGTTCTACCTAGCAAATATTTATAAAAATTATGTTTAAGAGAAAATGTTGTTTTAGAACTGTTTAGTCCAACCTCTAGTTCTATATGAATTTAATAGTGCCCAAGAAATCCAATATAGAGATGACCTAGTTGTGTTTGGACAATATATATGACAATAAATAGATATAAAAGTAAGTAGGGGATGTCAGAAATCACAAAAAAATATATACACTTACTGACGGGTAAAGTTATATTGAAGTTCTATATTATTTGATCTTTGATAATAGTGGTCACTAGAACATGATCATTATTGGACTTACAATTGAATCAAAATATATAACATTATGTCTAATTGAGATAATCATAGATGAGTGATAGGAAAACATCAGCTACCATATTAAAAAAACTTCAGTCAATGAGTGGGAGCACAAATCAGTATTAGAAATAAATATAGGTAATTATAAGAATAACAAGTAAGATAAAATCACCAGCATTAATTATTGACAGTTAACAGTTATCTTTTGTGATTGGATTTAAAAGAGATGAATTATAAACCTGGGTTAATCATCAGTTAATCAATGCAAATATTAAGGCATAATATACAGGCAACCATTTGTACTGAGCATACTTAAATATTAAAATTATAATAATACATAATTGTATATCAAAAATGCTCTAAACACTCTCTCAATATTGATCATTATCAATGCTCTAATCTATTAGATATCATTACTGTACTAGCTATCAGTATACTAATTATCATCCTAAAATGTAAATAAAATAAAATATGGACATTAAGAATGATCTTTATATTTTTGCCATCTAAATAATTCTATATAGAAAAATGTGTATATCCACACATGCACACACATATATATATATATATATATATATATATATATATATATATATATATATATATATATATATATATATATATATATCATCAACCATTATCAATACACTGCAGGATGAAGGTCTCTCCAAGTTCAATCCATCTTTTCCTATCTTTAGCTTCTCTTCTCCACATCACCCCTGCACACTTTCTTATTTCATCCATCCATTTTATATGTGGTCTCTTTCTGGGTCTTTCACGATCTCTTGGAATCCAGTTTAAAATTTCAATTGTCCATCTATTATCATCTCTTCTAGTAATATGTCCAGCCCAACTCCATTTCAGTCTTTTAATTTTTTCAATGAGGTTAGTAACACCTGTTTGTTCTTTTACCCATAAATTGCATTTTCAATCTCTTCTTGTTACTCCCAACATGCATCTCTCCATACTTCTTTGAGTTGTCTGAAGACTCTGTATTGCTCTTCTATTAAGTGTCCAAGTCTCAGATCGATAAGTAAGAACTGGCAAAACACATTTATTAAAAACCTTCCTTTTCAAACACATAGGCATATTTCCTTTTAGTATCAAGTTATTTCTACCAAAAGCACTCCATCCAAGTTTAATTCTATGATTGATTTCATTCCTTATGTTTCCATATGTATTAATAATCTGACCAAGGTATTTGTAACTGTTAACTTCTTCTAACTCATTATAATCAATCTTTATTTTCATATTTTGAGAAAATCTATTAAACATTAATTTAGTCTTTTTAACATTTATCTTTAGTCCTACTTTCATACTTTCATCTGATAACTCCTGCAACATTTCATGTAACTCTAAAGCATTATTTGCAAAAACAACTACATCAACTGCAAAATCTAAATGGCATAAATAATATCCATTTACTTTCACTCCTTTAACTTCCCATGTTAATCCACAAAATACCTCTTGCAGCACTGCTGTAAAAAGTTTTGGAGATATAGAGGCACCATGTCTTACACAATTTTCAATGTTGAATTTCCTACTATCATTATGCATTTTTATAAATATTCTTTAAAATATGATAATATCCTGGATCTACACCTTCATGATCCAATGCTTTAATCACTGAAGAAATGTTTATAGAATCAAATGCCTTTTCATAATCTACAAATCCTAAGTATAATGGCAACTCATATTCATTTGTCCTTTCTACAACTTTTCTCAATACCTGGATATGATCTACTGGACTAAAACCACTTTTAAATCCAGCTTGTTCTCTTGCTTGGTGGGAATCCAGTGTTTTTTGTAGATGAGTTGTAATTATTGTACCAGTCAACATAGTATGCTCACTTAACAAGATTGAAATCCTAAGCAAAAGTACCTCGAATCCGATCATGCTTGAGATACACAAGTCTGGAGCAATCCTGAATTCTAACCTATTAGCCTATTTTTAGAATCTCTGACCCAATAAACAACAATCCTGATGATACAATAAAATTATTTTAATTCTGGGCCAAGAAGCAAAGCAGTAGAGCATAAGATCAGACTGATGATGATGATTGAGATAAAAGTAGCCCAGGAATTACATTTATGAAAGTTATATTTATTAATGCTAAGTCATTAGCTAAAGAAAATAGTCCTAAATACTAATTAGAAAATAATAATTCAACAACAAACCAGGATTTACATGAAATACATATTTAATAAAATATTGAGAGAACGCACATATATATTACAAAACTGTTTCACGCTTGGAGTAATATTATACATTTGCAAAACTTGGGATATGTTTTATAAAATCCCCTTTACATTAATTATTTAATGAATATAATTTTATGGAGTGGATTATAACTTGTGAGGAGTTAATATGCAAATTTAATAATATTTTACGAACAGAACACTGTGGATGCCTAAAATAAATATAAAATATCACGACAGGTTTAGTACTGAATGCTTTGGTAAACAGGCAAAATATACACTTTTAATCATTTATCTATCTTATGAAAATCATTATAGATATACTTTTATTGGCATTGTTTGGAAAAGACATCTTTGGAAAATATACATAAGAAACAAACAATGTGCTACATTTATGAGAATACGTAATGCAATCATTAATATGAATCGATTGATGTCTATGGGATTCAATAAGTATTTTGAAAGAAAGCAATTTTAAGATCAACATACTGATTAATTAGCATGTTGGTGCATTTCATGAATGAGTCATTATTTCCAACACCTAACGAAAGATCAAACAGGCATAAATCCCTTAACTAAAACAATAACAATGCTAGCATGTCATTAGAAAAATGTGGAGCTTATGGTACTCTGTATTCTTGAGGATGAATGAGGGTTGATATGGCCACTCTTTCAATGGCACGGTATCAAATGGGGAGGTTTTTGGTTCAAAGGCCCACAGCACAATCAAAACCCTATAAACCTCATGTTCCACAGGGAGTGGAGTCCCTGATTATGAACGATTTTGAGAATTAAAGCAATAGAGAAAATATATATGTATATATATATATATATATATATATATATATATATATATATATATGTGGGAGTACCATAAGAGAAAGGAAATGTATGCCAGCAGCATTGTACATGTAAAATAAACTCAATATCCTATATTCAAAAGCCTATAAATGGTTTGACTCCTGTGCAATTGTATATTTGAATAAAGAATCATTCTGAAAATAATACTAGAAAATAACTCTTTAACTAAGACAATAAACTAACAAAATTTTATATTCAATTTTGATTCCCATATACATATTAGCTGATAGAATTAGCCCTTCAGGCAACAAGAAGAAAAGATAAAATGATTATATTTAAGGTTCACGATTTTTTAAAATGAAAATTTAAAGACAAATTCAAATAATAAAGTAAAATATGCATCCACAATAAAATATTTCAGATAAAAAAAAACACGAATAACAGATTTAAATATGACACCAACCTAGCGAGCATTTTCAATTTTCAATAAACAAAACTTTATCGATAGATTTTAGATGAAGCTCCCGCTTCTTTCCAAATTAAACAATTATTTCGTCACCTTGTCAAACTTGCAATTTAATTATTGGCATATGAAAGAAAATCAATTATATATATATATATAAAACCAAACAAGTTAAATATTAATGGAACCACACAAAGCTATATAACATAAATTAAGCATGAAAGGCATAGTGAGAACTACATTATACTAGTAAAAGATTTACTGAGAGAGAGAGAGAGAGAGAGAGAGAGAGTTTAAAAGCAAAATTATCAGAAGCTTATAAATTAATATATAAATTAAAATATAAAGATTGAGCTACATATTACAAATTACAAAAGTATTTATTTATGAAGGCAGCTCTACATAAGGTAAGGTTACCTATGGATAGCAGCATAATGACAGGTAGATATAGAGTAAACAGTCAATCAGTTGGGTAATCATATACAGCTGGTCATATGGATGGAACATGGCTGTGGCGGGAAGACAGATAGACAGTTCTCCAAGAGAAAGAGAGAAAGGTGAAATATTTTTCTACTCCAACTTCATAGTGCAGAGCTTGTCTTGGCTTCATAAAATTTATTTTACTGAAAGTAACTAAACTGACTCAACTCAACTGAACTGAAAAATTGACTTATTTTGTTCTATGGCCCTTTTTATACACCCTTTAATCCCTACAAGTATGCAATTTTAATAGCCCACAGCTATTTCTGTAATCTCTTGATTAAATAAAATCAACATTTAATTAGCAAAATATTTTTAAAACAGATAAGGCTCGAAATGCCATTTAATGTACTTTTAATGATTTGAAAACAACTAAAAGAATTTTAATTAAGATTTATAATTTTAATTGACGAAAACAGTCTGACTATAAATCAAGATAATTTCAGTATTTTGGGGACTCCCCCTTTTCCCTTTTTCCCCCCCTATACTTTTTATAAAAATATATATATATATATATATATATATATATATATATATATATATATATATATATATATATATATTATATATATATATATATATATATATATTACAATTATATATGAACATCTAATTCTCAGCAATAAATATTAATACAATTATTGCTTCGTTCATATATATATATATATGCATCACACAAACTACTGTTTCACTTTACTAAATATAAATAAATTTTACAAATTTCTCTAATCATTATGCATACAGTGTGTAGGTTAATAGCATATATTTGCAGTGATGTCTGAATTGCAGACCCCGCAGGAGGTTAGTGTAGAAGGTGAAGCATGAAACTCAATGATGATTAGACATCGACTGCTTCATTATTTTGGTAAAAATTTTGTATTATTTTGGTAAAAATTTTGTATATCACTGATAAAAGACTGATAGTTCTGTAATTTCTAATATCTTCTTTATCACCTTTTTTAAATATTAATATTATTACTGCATTCTTCTAATCATCTGGTACATCTTTATCATGTAGACATTTGGTATATAACTTTGCTAATTTTATTTTCTATTTTTTCACCTGCTTCTTTTAATATATCAATTATAATTTTATTGGATTCTAATAACAATGACTGAGAACAATAGAAAATAGGCGTACTATGAAGTTAATCTATTTCATGTTAAATAATTTCCCAGGAGGAATGTAAAAAAATGGAAAATAATTTATTATATAGAAATAATAGTCAAAAAGGAAAGAGTCTGTTGAGTATACTGTAATATATATATATATATATATATATATATATATATATATATATATATACTATACTCATATACATATACACACACACATATATATATATATTGTAATGAATGTTTAAGACACCATTACAAAAATTATAGTTTTATAGAGGTGAAGAAAATAAAATAAATTTTTATATAAGATTTCGTTTGAAAAACTTGATTAAAAGTTTTTTTTAATGCTTGTACAAATATATATGTATGTGCATGGGAATTATATTTTAATACCACAGTTATATTTGGTTTTTAATTTCATTTAAAAAAAAACAACCTAAGATTACTTTTTTGTTAAATTTATGTAAAAGTAAAGTGTACAAATAGATTGCTTTACAGATTTGGGATTTATATTGATAAGAATAATTAAAAAAGAAAGAAAAGAAAAAGAAAATGATTTTTCATTAGATAGTTCCTAGATCTGTAAAGGGCAATTTATTTCGTTAATTAGATAACTATTGTTATCTAGATAGAGAATTTTTAAATTTTAATTAAAAAGAAAAAGTTTGGTAATTGGTTTAAGAGATATGACTCAGATATAACAGGCTGAATGAGGCCATTGGATTATCTTTGACTAGCTTTCAATACTTGCATCAGTAGTATACTTGCACCAGCGCAAAGAGACAGACACCAATGCTGACAGGAGAATTGCACAAACTAGGAGACACTTCCACCAACTCTGAGAGATAGTTGCACTAACTATTCCTGCATATTCTGAAAGCTGATCCAGTAATTATTCTACCTAGAATGAACATTAAACCTACAGCAAGAATATTTTCTTTAACATGATGTGCTAAGCTTCTCACCAGGACAGGTTCGGATGTCCTGTGTCTCCGTTAACTGCCTATAATGCAATAAGAACTGGCTCCAAAGAGACCACTAACCAACTCGCCCAAGACTACAGTCAGTGAATCCAAAAGCAACGGACTATATTTAAGAGTCTAGTGCACTAGCATTTAAATAAATTATAAAGGTACCTTACAGTTTTGCAATTTAAATAATGTTGTCTTATATGTGTTTCCTTTTTTTAAAAAAAATATAAATGTTTTTCAAGTTGTATCTTATGTAATTCGATTTCTGTGTACTTGATTTTTTCTTTCTTTTTTTTTAATGAGTGCTAGTTTTAAACCTATTACTGTCCATCCTATTTAAGTCTTAGTAAGTAAGATAGTAGTTTATTTTAATCTCACATTCCTCTTAATATAGAAAGCAGTCTAGATATTACAGACTATTTTAATTGACTTCTGGCCTGTGACCCATTTTATTATTAGTTCTACTTATGTCATGAAACTTTAATTATTTATGATAGATGATTATGAAATATAATAGTTTTTAGTTTTATTTCTTCAAGCTTCCAATTCGTTTATTAGGGGCACATACAATTGTTTTAACCCTCTCAATAGGTAGATCGTGAGCTCCTAGCCTGTCTCACTCAGAGGGAGGTCAATCGATTGAAAGTAATAACTTTCAACACTCTTTTTATTATTATTAATGTTTTGGAAGCAACCTTGCATTTCTTCAGTTTCGACTTAACCTTACATAAATCTCAAATATGGAGATTCAGCCTTTTCCTAACTATGGCTTATAAGCAGGAAGCTAACCTCTCTTTTCTTATGTGAAATCACTGAATACTTACTAATACTTCTGCTACTGTCAGTATTTTGCACTCTTTCATGCACAGAAAATCGCTCTCAAAGCCATATAAAAGATTTAAATTTAATTTGGACAAATGTACATATAGTACATAATTTAGGTGTATTTTAAAGATTATTATTTAGATTTATGTTCATTTAACCATGCTACTAATAAAATTATTTATTCATTTACTTAGTTGATTTTGTTTTCTGTTGCTATCTTTCCAACTCACTGAACAAAACATAGGTCTCATTTGCTTGATTGAGCTAGTCCAGAGCATTCGATTTGCATATCCTGTAACCCCTTAAAAATAAATGTCTAGTTCCAAATTTCAGACTACTGGCACCCTGGCAGTAAGTATATGCGAATCGAATGTGCCGGACTAGCTCAATCAAGCAAATGAGATCTATGTTTTGTAAAAACAGAACGAGAAAGAGACAAGGCAATAAATTATAAGCGAAGGACAGACAAAAGAGGAAAAGGAATGTACATTAGAGAGTCAGTTAGAATTAAGAAAGAACCACCTGACTGATCGTAAGTGATATTGATAGGAGGTACTGCTAAAAAAAAAACTCAATGTATTTGTAATTGGACTAGGAGTTGAGAATAGAAATTTATTTTGATGTAGGTGATAAGCCTGAATGAATTTTGTAAATAATATATAATTACAACTATTTATGTGTGTGATAAACAATATTACATTTTGATATTTTGAATTATGTTCGTTTTTATTTAATAAAATGTATAGTGGCTATCGTAATTGTATTACTTAGTTGTAAATAGTTATTTTAATAGATCGCCAGTATATTCCTGAAAATTTATGTTACTTGCAAATGATTTAAAATAGTATTCGTTAGGGTAGTCTGACGGATTTGTAAGCAACGTGGAATCTTAAAACTAAGATTCCAAGACACACTACAAAATATTAGAAAACAGCAAATATTAACTATGAGGCTCTATAAATTACTTAAGCTTATGAATACTATCCTATATACTGGACAAAAGCTTTAGACTCGCATATACTGACCGCCAGGGCACCACTAGTTCGAAATTTGGAACTAGACATTTATTTTTAAGGGGTTACAGGATATGCGAAACGAATGCGCTGGACTAGTTCAATCAAGCAAATGAGATTTTTTTTTTTCAGTGAGTTGGAAAGGTAGCAACAGAAAACAAAATCAACTAATGTAATGAATAAATAATTTTATTAGTAGCATGGTTAAATAAACATAAATCTAAATAATAATCTTTAAAATACACCTAAATTATGTACTACATGTACATTCGTCAAAATTAAATTTAAGTCTTTTATATGGCTTTGAGAGCGATTTTCTGTGCGTGAAAGAGTGCAAAATACTGACAGTAGCAGAAGTATTTGTAAGTATTCAGTGATCTCACGTAAGAAAAGGGAGGTTAGCTTCCTGCTTATAACCCATAGTTAGGAAAAGGCTGAATCTCCGTATTTGAGATTTATTTAAGCTTATGTCGAAACTGAAGAAATGCAAGGTAGCTTCCAAAACATTAATAATAATAAAAATAGTGTTGAAAGTTATTACTTTTAATCAATTGACCTCCCTCTGAGTGAGACAGGCTAGGAGCTCATGATCTACCTATTGAGAGGGTTAAAACGATTGTAAGCGCCCCTAATAAACGAATTGGAAGCTTGAAGAAATAAAACTAAAAACTATTATATTTCATAATCATCTATCATAAATAATTAAAGTTTCATGACATAAGTAGATCTAATAATAAAATGGGTCACAAGCCAGAAGTTAATTAAAATAGTCTGTAATATCCAAACTGCTTTCTATAATAAAAGGAATGTGAGATTAAAATAAACTCCTATCTTACTTACTAAGACTTAAATAGGACGGCCAGTAATAGGTTTGAAACTAGCACTCGTTAAAAAAAAAAGAAAGAAAAAAAACCAAGTATACAGAAATCGAATTACATAAGATACAACTTGAAAAACATTTATATTTTTTTAAAAAAAGTAAAGAGTTTAAATTTGCTTTGTAAAAGTAAAATAAAGTAGCTTTTGAAGATTAAATAAATAAATAAAAAAACGTTAATAAACAGATTTAAAAGAAAAGTTCAGTTGGTAATTTGGAATAAAAAAGATTAAATTTAATGGAGCTAAGTTTATTTTGAAAATGGAAGCTAAAGAAGAAAGCGATAGAGAGGGAGGTTGGGAAGAGAGCCCAGTTTCATTTAAACACCCCCAGATAGTAGAAAAAGAAGAGAGTGAGACACAGTCGATGATGAAGATGATGATGAAGTTGATAATAGAAATGAAACAAAATCAGCAAGCCGAGATGAATGAAAGATGACAAGAGTTGCTGGAAATGAAACAAAATATAACAAAACAATATATAGAAATAAAATGGATTCAACAAACAATACTGGAGGAGCTGAGAGCAGAAATAAAAGGAATGAGACAGGAAATATTAAAGACAGTTGACAAAAATCAGGCAGCTATAGACGCCATAGAGAAAGATTCGAATAAGGAGGTTCAGGAAGTTGAAATAGTAAAGGAAGAGGCAAAAGACATGAAAGATGAATTAGAACAGGATAGCATTAGAACAGGCAAGGTAGAAATAGAGATAGAAGTTGGTAGAGATTGGATGCAGATAGGTGGTGAGATAGAAAATGCAGATCAAAAGACAGAGAATAATGTAAAATAGTTTCTGCAAGAAACTAAAAATAAATTGGTTAAAATATCTAGTGGTTGTGAATATGAATTTGAAAAGAAGAGAGTTAAGAAAAAAGTTAAGGAGTATGATTTTAAGGCAGAGATAAAAGCTATCTATAGTGCAATTTTATTTGAAAAGACTATAGAAGAGGGGTTCCATTTCTTATTAACGAGGTGGGCTGTACTAAAGTGGGACACATTGAACAAATATATTTTGCTTGGCTAAAGGGTCCGTAAGATATACAAGCTACAAGATAAAACAGAATGAAAAAGAGACAAGGCAATAAATTATAAGCGAAGGACAGACAAAAGTGGGAAAGGAACGTACATTAGAGAGTCAGTAAGAATAAAGAAAGAACCGCCTGACCGAACATAATGATATTGATCAGAGGTACTGCTAAAAAAAAAAAAAAAAACTCAATGGATTTGTAATTGGACTACAAGTTGAGAATAGAAATTTATTTCGACATAGGTGATAAGCCTGAATGAATTTTGTAAATAATATATAATTACAACTATATATGTGTGTGATAAACAATATTACATTTTGATATTTTGAATTATGTTCGTTTTTATTTAATAAAATGTATAGTGGCTATCGTAATTGTATTACTTAGTTGTAAATAGTTATTTTAATAGATCGCCAGTATATTCCTGAAAATTTATGTTACTTGCAAATGATTTAAAATAGTATTCATTAGGGTAGTTGAACGTATTTGATATTTTTTAAAGTGAGAACAAACTTAGAGAAAGCAGGTTAGTGGTAGGCAGAGCAAAGTCAATTAAGTTTTCTTTTTTTTGTTTGTGATGACGGAGAGGCAGTTGTAATGGATGTTTAAGACACCATTACAAAAATTATAGTTTTATAGAGGTGAATAAAATAAAATAAATTTTTATATAAGATTTCGTTTGTAAAACTTGATTAAAAGTTTTTTTTTTAATGCTTGTACAAATATATATGTATGTGCGTGGGAATTATATTTTAATACCACAGTTATAATTGGTTTTTAATTTTGATTTAAAAAAAAAAGGAAAACTAAGATTACTTTTTTGTAAAATTTATGTAAAAGTAAAGTGTACAAATAGATTGCTTTACAGATTTGGGATTTATATTGATAAGAATAATTAAAAAAGAAAGAAAACAAAAAGAAAAGAATTTTTCATTAGTTAGTTCCTAGATCTGTAAAGGGCAATTTATTTTGTTAATTAGATAACTATTGTTATCTAGATAGAGAATTGTTAAATTTTAATTAAAAAGAAAAAGTTTGGTAATTGGTTTAAGAGATATGATTCAGATATAACAGGCTGAATGGGGCCATTGGATTATCTTTGACTAGCTTTCAATACTTGCATCAGTAGTATACTTGCACCAGCGTAAAGAGACAGACGCCAACTCTGACAGGAGAATTGCACAAACTAGGAGACACTTCTACCAACTCCAAGAGATACTTGCACTAACTATTCCTGCATATTCTGAAAGCTGATCCGGTAATTATTCTACCTATAATGAACATTAAACCTACAGCAAGAATATTTTCTTTACCATGATGTGCTAAGCTTCTCGCCAGGACAGGTTCGGATGTCCTGTGTCTCCATTAACTGCCTATAATGCCATAAGAACTGGCTCCAAAGAAACCACTAAACAACTCGCCCAAGCCTACCATCAGTGAATCCAGAGCAACAGACTATATTTAAGAAGTCTAGTACACTAGCATTTAAATAAATTATAAAGGTACCTTACAGTTTTGCAATTTAAATAATGTTGTCTTATATGTGTTTCCTTTTTATAAAAAAAAATATAAATGTTTTTCAAGTTGTATCGTATGTAATTAGATTTCTGTGTACTTGATTTTTTCTTTCTTTTTTTTTAATGAGTGCTAGTTTCAAACCTATTACTGTCCGTCCTATTTAAGTCTTAGTAAGTAAGATAGTAGTTTATTTTAATCTCACATTCCTTTTATTATAGAAAGCAGTCTGGATATTACAGACTATTTTAATTGACTTCTGGCTTGTGACCCATTTTATTATTAGTTCTACTTATGTCGTGAAACTTTAATTATTTATGATAGACGATTATGAAATATAATAGTTTTTAGTTTTATTTCTTCAAGCTTCCAATTCGTTTATTAGGGGCATGTACGATCGTTTTAACCCTCTCAATATGTAGATCGTGAGCTCCTAGCCTGTCTCACTCAGAGGGAGGTCAATCGATTGAAAGTAATAACTTTCAACACTCTTTTTATTATTATTAATGTTTTGGAAGCTACCTTGCATTTTTTTCAGTTTCGACATAAGCTTACATAAATCTCAAATACGAAGATTCAGCCTTTCCTAACTATGGGTTATAAGCAGGAAGCTAACCTCCCTTTTCTTACGTGAGATCACTGAATACTTACAAATACTTCTGCTACTGTCAGTATTTTGCACTCTTTCACGCACAGAAAATCACTTTCAAAGCCATATAAAAGATTTAAATTTAATTTTGATGAATGTACGTGTAGTACATAATTTAGCTGTATTTTAAAGATTATTATTTAGATTTATGTTTATTTAACCATGCTACTAATAAAATTATTTATTCATTTACTTAGTTGATTTTGTTTTCTGTTGCTACCTTTCCAACTCACTGAACAAAACATAGATCTCATTTGCTTGATTGAGCTAGTCCAGCGCATTTGATTCGCATATCCTGTAACCCCTTAAAAATAAATGTCTAGTTCCAAATTTTGGACTAGTCGCGCCCTGGCGGTCAGTATATGCGAGTCTAAAGCTTTTGTCTGGTATAATATATATATAATTCTGATTTTGCCTTACAAAAGGTTATTTCCGTAACTAAAATGAAAGTAATACATGTAGTAATATTTAAATTTTAGTTTACAAATATATATATAAATTGCAAAAGATGTTAATTTGTTTACACACAAATACAGATCTGATAATACAAATATTCCCATAATTAATGAACTAATAAATATTATTATATTTTAATTTTACAACAATTATTAAAAAATTTTGATATGGTGTTTATTATAGTACAAATCTATTTCAACGATTAATAATGCTAATATTTTTCTATGTGAACAATATATAAACGATTAACTGATAAACTTATCAATAATATGTCCATAAAAAACATACTTGTTTAAATATAAAATATTTGTTACTAACTTTAATTATTTCCCCCTTCAAATCAGTTTATGGGTAAAAACAATATTTAAAATAAAGTTAATAAAAATATTTCTCTGTTATTATACATCCAGTTTAAGAATTATTTTAAAACTCTTTGGTTGTGGTTTTTCTATTCACGAACTTTAACAAATACTTCTGAATCTATATTTGTATCTCCAAAACACATTTTTTATGAATAATAAAAATCCTAAGAAATTTTCTGGAAATTAACTGATCACTTACTTATATTTTCTTTCAATACTTCTATTTTTAATTGAATAATTTACTCAGCAGTTCTTTATTCTTATATCAGTATAATTGATGTTAAATATGTTAATGTTAATATTTATTTAGACAGTAAATAGAAACAGCTTTTTCTTTAACTGCAAATTTACTTTGAAATAATGCATCTATTTATCTATCTATTGTAATTGAAAATATTTAATTGGAGCTTGAAATAATTATCTTAATACTGTATAGTCAAAAGTCCTTATAGATTAATTAACAAGTATATAAATTGTCATGTGTGAATCTGTGTTATACTATGTGTATAATGGATATAGTATACATGTATGTCAAGCACAATGATTTAACAAAGTGAAGAGAGTTAACAACAGGAAATGCTATCTAATATTCCAACAGTAAAATGATAATTCATATTATGCAAAGCAAGGAAATTCAGTTGTATGCTGCCCAAATGAATTTGAATTGGGTAGTTTATGAAAATAAGTATTTTGTTATCATTTTAGATTGGCCTTCTAGATGGAGTTTCCTAGAAATAATTTATCTTTTTTCATAATAAATTGAATGGGAAATCTAAATACGATACTAAAAATTATCAGGTACTAAGATTAGGAAAGTTACCAATCAATTTTTAATAGTTAGTGATATTTTCTTTCTCCCTATTACTACTGGAAGTAACCCCCCCCCCCAAAAAAAAAAAAAAACTGTTTTTCTTTTGTTTAATCCCTTATAATGATATAATGTAAAAGTATTTGTAAAAGTGTTGTTACACAATTTGTTGTGAAATGAATTTTTTATTCTCATATTTAGAACTTGATAAGTATATTTTTGCCATATATATATATATGATAAACTTCTTTTGTTACCAAAATGTGAGGTATAAATTTGTCTGATTAGAAAAAATGATGACAGACCATTCTAACTTAGTCTTATCTAAGCTTTGGCTCAAGAAGCAGTGCAGAGTGATATCATGACAATAAAAGAAAGCTGTTTGAATTCATTATATAACAAATTTCCATGAAAAATAAGCTCTTACACATTGATTAGTAAACATATAAGGTGCCTTGTACATGAGTGTCAGCTTACTAGATACAGCATATGCATAATTTCAATCACTAAGAAAAAGAAAATAAATAAATCTATAGAGTTAATCATACTCCCAAATATATAATAAAAGAATAGTACCATCTATAATTACTAATAATTAAATGATGATTCATATTATGTAAAAGAGGAAAATAAATTATTTTGAGTGATATGCACAGGAATTTGTATTGTGTAGTTTTTGTTAATATTTCTTATTTTGGACCCCTTTTAGATTTGTTGCTATATAGGATTTTAAAGAAATATTTTCCTCCTTTCTTATATTTTATTCCAATATCAGCCTCTCAAGCTAATTGAGCACATGCCTTTTGAGTGTTAAATAAATGAATACTCTCCTCTTCAATCCAAGATATAGTATTTATGCATCTTGGATTGAAGAGGAGAGTATTCATTTATTTAACACTCAAAAGGCGTGTGCTCAATTAGCTTGAAAGGCTGATATTGGAATGAAATATAATTGCAAGCCCAGCGCTAGATAAAATATTTGCTTATTTACTCCTTTCTTATAGTAAATTAATGACAAAGTAAATATAATATTAAAAATTATGAAATAGGATCAGTTTTTAAAAGTTTCTCATGATTATTTTTTTTCTTTCTAACACTACTGTAAATAATATGTACTTGATGGTTATTCTGTTTTCAACTATTATGTTGTCTACCTTATATATATTCTTACTGAATTGAATTATGCAAACATAATAAATTTAATTGAAAACCATATATTATACTTATATTTTCTTCAATATTTTCATCAAATTAACTAGTTCAAAATTGAAACTCGTCAAGATGTTACATAAATTCTACATATCCTCACACTACCACTTCTTTCATTGACCAACCCCAATACTAACATATTTTTCTAACTTTCAATTTTTATTTAGTGTATCATTTTTCTCCCAATTTTATTGAACCATCCACTCAATTCATACATCTTTTTTAATTTTCCTGTATGTACATTGTCTCATATACATTTTTTTATTATAATTTTTATATTATCTTATATTTTTCTCACATTTTATAGCATGCCCTCTTTCTAAAAAATCCCAAAATGATAATGATTTAATATCTCTTTTTTATTGCTCTGACATGCTCCTTTCCTTCTTTCTACCCTATTTTTTGTTGACTGAGTTATATATATATATATATATATATATATATATATATATATATATATATATATATATATATATATATATATATATATATATATATATATATATATATATATATATATACATCATACATCCTTTTCATATAATTTTATAAATTATTTAGATCTTACTACTCCTATCATTTTTCATTTTTGCACTACTCACTTTTCTTAACTACTTACTCTTTTTCCATCCAATATATGTATTTTTATTTATTTTCCTTCTCTACCATTCAGCATTTTATATACCTCTTTCAAATATGGAATAAAAATTCATTTCTTATTCTCACTTTCATTTCTTTTATTAACTTTCTTATATCCACTCTTATTTTTTATTCATATATTCCTTACAACTCTGTACTATTATATTCACATTCAATATACTCCTACTGAATCTGCAACTTTTGCTCATTTGACTCCTTTTTATTCAACCTAAGCCCATCATTTTTTTCTTTTATTTCTTTCATTACTCCGATTTTTGACACCAATGTTGATAAGACCTCAAATATATTATACTGCTAACATTTTTATTCTTTATACAAAGGTTTATCTTAATATCTTGATTCCCATCGTTTTTCACCATTAAATCAAAATATTTCACTCTTTATTCATTATTTTTTATTGTAAATTTAATATTAAGTTTATTTATACTTAGTTCATTGACTGTTTTCACCTATCTATTATATCATTTATATATCTATAGTGTTTTATAAAGTACCCATTCTAAATAAATTTATTAACTACTCTCTGCTCAATACAATCTACCATAACTGATGCCAGAATCTCTTTTATCAAACATCCCATTATCCATACATTCTTTATATTCCAATATTCATTATTGTGCTTTATATATGTTTCACTAATAATTAATAATTTTCTTTGTATTATCTCTATCCATTCCTTCGAGAATGTTTTTTTTATTTTAAATCTTACTCATTACAATTTCAATACTTTCCTTCCTAGACATACATTGATACATTTTCTCTAAATCAAATGATCAATACTACCTTATTGCCTATTGTAACCATTTTCAATCTTCTACTACTTTCTCATAACTTTTTATACACTATTTCATATTATCTGCAAGTTTTTATATACTAAATCATATAATCATTTTAATACATATTCATTAAAATCTATCGTTAACCTTATAGGCTTTTACCTTTCCAAACACTATAAGAAGTTCAAATGATGTTGAATATCTTGTATTCATTATTATTAATTACTATATTCTTTGTCATCATTTGTAATATTTGTATATATTTACACTTAATTAATTTACTTGGGTTGTTTTCTATTGAAGAAATAAAATGGTTATTAACATTTTAAAATAAGCATAAAATGGAGAGGCTACACATAGATCGTGCAAAATTAAAATATGCAGTAAAAATTACTTCTAATAAAAAATTAATGTATAAAATACAAACAACAGTGTTGGAATGATTTATTAAAAAAATTACTGGGAAATAAATAACTTAATAAAAATTTATAAAAGAAATAAATCAAGAATAAAATAAAGGTATTGTGGGAAAAATTTATTATATGGACAAACTGTTGGACAAGCATAATGAATACATAAAAATAGGCTTAAAATAAAGTATGATAAACAATGGAAATGGATAAAATATAATAGGAAAAATGTTTATGGTAATATAAATAATAATAAGGTAGAAGAAAAAAATAAATACATTGGAAATGGTAGTAAGAATAATGATGTGGTTATATATCGAGAAGTAAATTTTCAAATAACCAGATGAGAATGTTGGAGAAAAAACCAAGATATATGCCATTTAAGAATATAGACATTGATACAAAAACAATGGGCAGTATTGAGGCAGCAAATATTAGTGAAAAAGAAAAAAAAATGATAGGCAGTTAAAAATTAATAATGTGATTAATAGAACAAATGGATATATAAATAGCAATAAATGAAAACATAAACAAATAATAAAGATTATAAAAATGTTAAGAAAGATAATAGATAATGGACTGAGATTTGTAATTTTAAATAACGAAGATAAAATGAAGTAAGACTTGTTGAAGCAAGTCTTTGGAAAAATGGGAAAGAAAGCATCTAATTTAATTAAGTGTAAATTTATAAAAATATTACAAAGTATAAAAAGAATACATTAATTAATGATAATGAATACATGACTTTATATTCAACAGCATATGAACATATTACAGTGTTTAGAAAATGAAAAACATATAAAATATCCCTTTATGGTTAATGATGGAATTTAATGGATATGTATAAAAACGATTAGGTGATTTAATATATAAAAAACTTGTAGATAATATGGAATGCTGTATAAAAAGTGTTGAGAAGGTGATATAAGATTTAAAAATGATTAAGATAGGCAGAAGTGCTAGTATAGATTATCTGACACAGAGAAAATATGTCAAAGTGTTTCTAGGAAAGAAAGTATTAAAATTGTGATGAGAAAAATTTAAAATGAAGGGAAAATTTCAAAGGATTGGTTAGAGACAATAAAAGAAGCATTACTAATATTAGTCAATATTCTATATGCAGTATAATAATGAATATTGGAATATAAAAATATGGATACTGAATGTTCAATAAGTGGAATTGTGGCATCAATTATGGTTGATTTGATTGAGTAGAGTATTATCAATTAATAGAATGAGGAAATTATAAAATACTATAGATATGTAGATAACATTAATAGTGATAGAAAATGGAAGTATAATGAAAACATTCAATGAACTACATAAAATTAGATTTAATATTAAATTTACAATAAAAAATAATGAAGGAGGAGTAAAATAATTGGATTGAGTTGTAAAAAATGATCAAAATGGAGGAATTAAGGTAAAGCATTGTATAAAGAATAAAAAGTTTAGGGGGAGGTTACATTTGAGATCTTATAGTCAGATGTAAAAAATATATAAATAAGAGCTAAAAATGAATTTAAAAAGTTAGTAATAGAAATAAAAGTGTGAATAAGAAATGTCACCATTTGAAAGAGGTATACAAATTTCTGAATGGTAGGCATGGAAAAATAGTAAATCATTTAAAAAAAGTTATAGAGGAATACAAAAATGAGGAATGATTGAAATAGTTAGATAGGTATAGTTTATAAAATTACATGGAAGGGATGTATGATGGTGTGTATATATATATATATATATTGAACCTGATGGATATCCAATTCAATGGTTTTATTGCCTAAAATTAAAATAACTTTTAATTTTCGTTTAATTTCTAACGTAAAAAAAAAAAAACGTTTTAATTGTTTATAAAAGTAGGTTATATATCACATACTCTTATATATTTAAAATAGGTCATTTAAATTTTTTATAGAATTGAATTTAAAATAGTTTTATTTCACCCTTGGTTTTAATCAATTTGATTAAAAACAAGCAAGCTTGTTAATTACATTCCTGTCTCTTTTATTTTATTCATTTCTAAGTTCATTCTAAAAGCGGAGATTTAATTTTGTGTTTTTGTTTAAAATAATTCCTGGTTGGAAGTCCTCATTAGATTGAGCAGGAGATTGAGATTTGCCCTGTCCTAAGGTGTAGGATTCGACAACAGAAAAAGGTTTTGTGGAAAATATAGCATAATATAAATCCCCGCACACAAATTTTGGGGTAATAGTTTTTATTCTCAGCTAACACACTGCTTCAAAGTGACATTCAGTATTCTTTTACACACTTTGTTTATAGCCTGCTGAGATTCAACATTCGTACCATTAGCAGTTTGGACATTTAATTTCTTAAAAGAAAAAAAAATGCAATTGTTAAAAGACTTCATTGCTTTACAGGATGTCAAAATATACTACTCTACATTTTGTCATCATCAATATGCCGTGCTAATTTAACTAAAGGATGAATCCCTGACTTCCAACTCTTCTTCAGTCATGTCATGGATGTGTAGAATGATCTGGATCTATATATGCCTCTACACTTGCCACTGTCAAAACACCTGAAATATAAACTTAAATAAGAGTGCACACTCCTTGAAAATATGTGAACTTTGCTTTACTGTAAGTTAAATATTTTTCTTTTATTGTTGCCAGGATAAATTCTTTTAGTTAAATATCCACTCAGTCTGAAATAATTCTGTAGCCTTAATAATTATTTAACCTCTTGTCTACTAACTGCATTTGTTTTTCAGTGTATTTTGTAGTGTGTCTTGGAATCTTAGTTTTAAGATTCCAAGTTTGCTTTCAATTTTATTTATCGGAGAGTGTCCAGTGAGTTTGTAATTTTATATGCTTAATATTTTTCTAATTATATGCCTAACTTTTTATAAATGCTTTAGAAGTCTTGTGTAATTTTAAATTAGCTCACCTGTATTTATATTATTAACCACTTATTGATTTAAAATACTGTGTTTGTGCTTATGCAAACTGAAAAAATTGTTGGTTGGCGATATATCATGTTTATTGTTCAAGTTTCCTGTATTTGGAGATTTTGTTTCTTCTTTTCTTATGTCTCTGAAATGGGAAACTGGAATTGTTGTTCTTGGTAATTTTATAAATCATCAGCAGGAAGATAATGCTTATCTCCTTGTAAATTACAAGTGGAAGAGAGTTTCTTTCTTCTAAAGTATTTAATGTCACAATATTGTTTTTACTCATATACACTCTCTGATAAACTAATTTATAAAAATCTAGGAACGTTTATATTTAGCTTGCTAGATTTATTTTGCTTTTTAAGTGTTACTAAATTTTATCAGAGTGTGTACTCAGAACTTGGATTGTAGATTTATTTGTAATTATTATTAGTTCACTCTCTTGGAATGCTTGGGCAGATATAACTACTTTTCTAATTATTTACTTGTCTCTTATCGAGACCTCTAATTATTATTCTTAGATTAGTTTTCACCAATCGTTGGATTGGGTATTCGACAGTTTTAAATGCTGTTTTTCTTTCATCCTAGTATATTAATTTAAAATCTTTACATCAGAATATTTTCTAAGTTTGTTGTTTCATTAAATTGGAGACGTAAATTTCCTCCCTATTGTAATTCATATTCTGACATATTAATTATATTTTTCATTTGTTCTTGGGGTAAATCAATCATCTTTACTTTGAACCTATTATAAGTTGCAGCTTCTATTGGCAATATGCCTTTCTTGGTCTTGACACATTTTCCAGGCTAAGAAATGCTTGCTGGTGCTGGTTTTCTTGATTTATTTCAAGAACGTATTGTTTTCATATCTCTGAATGGGGAAACCAGTGGTTTAGTGAATTCTCAGCTGAAGGAAATTTGTTCTCTCCCTTTCTAGTACACTATTAGAAGATTAGTCTGTATGACAGGGCATTGAATTTTATTCTTTCTGGTACATGGCAGATATAATCCTATTTGTTGTGTTATAAACTTTTTTTTTTATAATTTATATCTCTCTTAAATAAAATTTTTTAATGTGTTTAAACTTAATTTGGCTGACGTTTGTTTTAGTGCTTTTATTTTTCAATTGTTTAAACAATATTTAAGATGTCTTGTTTCTCCCTGATTCTAGTCAGTGCAAACCATCATCCTCATTCATGTTGATCACAATAAATAAATAAATATTCCATGTGATGTGATGTGATGTACTGCAGCTGCATCTTAAACAAAGTCAAAAATCTCTCAGCAATTATACCAAGAGAAACTTGTTAGCTACTTAATTTACATTCCCCAGTCTACTGCTTCATCCCATTTTCACAGCATAATCATTGTCAATTCTATAGCCTTTATATCTAAATCCCTCTTATCTTTTTCCAGATCCAACATAAAAAACAATAATCCACTTTTTGTATTATCACTTTTTTCATATTTATTTTTCCAGAACTTCATTATATGTGCCCTTTCTGTTTTCAATCATTTACATTCAATTAACAGATGCCTAATACTTTCTATTCTGCCCTCTGTAATTAGTGATGGATTGAGGGACTGGTACAATATATATATATATATATATAATATATATATATATATATATATATATATATATATATATATATATATATATATATATATATATATATATATATATATATATATAAAGGTCAGTCAGCAAAAATAAGATAGAAAAGAGGAAAGAGCATGATAGAGCAATAAAAATAGGAGAACATTAGAACAGGATTATTTTGTCATTTTTTAGATAGAGTGCATTTTATGAAATGTGAAGAAAATATTGAGGTGATAAGATATTGTAAAAAGTATAAAAAAAGAAATGTAAATGACACAATGTGCATACAGGGAAATAAAGACAAATGTATGAATTGAGTACCAGACTCAAAATTGGGATATATGTTCATTAAGTAAAAATTGTTTTGGGATTGGTCAATAGGAAAAGTGGTAGTATGAAGATCTATAAATTACATGTCATGTACAGTTAACATAACACCTTGATCTTGACGAGGTTCAATTTTGAATCAAAGTTGATTCGATGAAATAAAAGCATAATTATAATATATTGCTGCCTATTAAGATGATTATGTTCACATAATTCAATTCACTAAATATATATATATATATATATATATATATATATATATATATATATATATATATATATATATTGTTTAATCACTTAGTAAATGTAAGTATTTGCTTTGCAACATGTTGTGATATGAGTATTTATTCTTATATTTAGATTTTGATGAGTATATTTTTGATAAATATATTTTTTGATAAACGAGCTTAATTGCTTGATTACGTGACAGATATTGGTAACAAAATATGTTGTGAGATATAAATAGATCTAACAAAATTATGGCTGTCTAGTCTAGTCTAATTTAAGCTTTGACTCAAGAAGTAATATAGATTGATTCCATAAATATGGTAGAAATTGCTAGTTAAAATATATTTTTTCACAGAATAGGTTTAAACAGCTGTACTTTTCTGATGGTTTTAAAGTACTTTTCAATATTCCAATAACCAAACAAGTTTACTGACATTAGCTAATAATAGATTATTTACTATGAATGTGTAGAAAACTACAGATATCAATGATCAAAATACCTGGAATCATGCAATCAGATCCAAAGATGAATATTGAAGTTGTATAGAATGTAATATTGAATGCTTTTTAATAAAGAATGTCATGCCATAAAGAAAGATGTATACTTTGCAATAGGAGCAAACAAGAATCCAAACAAAAGAGCTATTGTAGGTTTAGAAAAAAACTTGTTTAGCTCCAGGAACTGTGAATTATTAGTAATTGTAATATTAATAATCATCAATAAGCTAAAGCACATGTGCTTGGGAGATTTTTAACTATAAATGAATACTCTCACTTTCAAACACAAGCATTTGGAAATGAGAGTGCAAAGATGTTAAGCGATCACTTTAAATTACTTTTACTATGCTAGAATGAATGATGCTTGCAAAATTTTCTAGAATTTACGATATGTCATTCTTATTTGAAATTAAATATATGTGAATAAAATATATATTTTATATAGCATTATGTTTATAAACTATAAGATTAATATTCAGCATTAAGATAATGCACACACACTTTATAGATTTTTAACTATGATCGAAAACTCTCAATTTCAAACACAAGATAAAGTCTTTGTGAAAAGATAAAATCAATGCATATATTCTTTCAACTCAAACATTTATGCATGGGCAAATCTTAAGCATTTAGAAATGAGAGTGTGAAGATGTAATTGATAATTTGTTAGTAACATCAAAAGTTAAAGTTTATCTCTGTTTAATGGATATTATCTTTTCATTTCTATTCATTATTACAATAACAATCAATATAAACATTCAATTCAAAATATTATTAATAAATTCATACATTAGTAATAATAAAAATAGTTTAATAATTTAGACAATCTTTGTTTATATGAGATTCCAATATATTTATTTAAATTAAATATATCTCTACTATACAATGTATGTGCGTGTTACAAATCATCGATATAATATAAAAATCAAATTCAGGACCTGTTTTTTTATATTTCTATTCATAGTTTTCTTTGAATGGAGAATGCTAAAAAATCAGAAAACACACACACACACACATATATATATATATAAGATACAAGTCACACTATTAATTTTGATGAAGCTAAGGTGGTTTTCTGTGTGAGAAATGAAATAAAAAGAAGAATTAAACAAGTTTTTTTATTAAAAAATTATGATTCTGAAAAGTTCTTTTAATATTAAGAGTGTATGAGAAGTAAGTAGAATTGTGGATAATGTTTAGTTTAAATAGTTATTTTATAGTTTTATATGGATTTTATTATATAGATATGAGGAGATAACATCCATTAAATACTTTAACTTTTGATGATTCTAAGATTTTATCAAATACTACTAATTGACAATTTCTGATGCAAAGGGTGTGAGAATGTTAAAAAATTGCATTTTCCTTGACATTTTGCAAATAATATTTTTTAACTTCTCCAGAGAATTGTATATGTTGAATGAAATATTTGTATGGATTTTATTTAATAGATATGATACGATAATATCCATTAAATAGAAAAACACTTTACATTTTGATGTTAATAAAAAACTATCAGTTGACAATTCCTGATGCAAAGCAAGTTTTTCCCATAATAGCTCTTTTGTTATTTTCTTTTATTTGTATAATAAAAACCATATACATATTTAATTCAACATATACAATTCTCTGGAGAAGTTAAAAATATTATTTACAGAATGTCAAGAAAGATGTTATTTTTCATATTCTCACATATAATATATAGCTTTCTGACTTTAAATCTATATAAGAACTTGGGTTTAAAGTAAAAGAGGACTGCTTTTACTTTAAAAACGATAACAAAAGAGCTATTAGTTATATTTGATTTCTTAATAATATCAAAAGTCAAAATATTTTCCTATATAATTCAATGTCTGTACTTTTTCAAAGCAATATACATAATATTATAATTGAATATTTATAAAAACAGTAATCAGACATATTTTAAAAAAATATCCACTTAATAGTGCTTTCAAAAATCCTTGTAATCTTTGTCAACTAATATTTTGAAAGGCTAACCTTCCCACAATTTCATGATCTTAATGTTTAATGCATGCCTATTAATTAAGTCATGTTAGTATTTGTATATTAGCATAGCCTCTTTTATTTTATTTTTTGTTGTTATTTTTTCAATTGCAATATTTTAACATTGTTGTAATTGAAGTTAAAACCATAAATACATGAATTATTATAGTGTGAAAAATGGATCTTGAAACATTATTATCTACTTTTGAATTTTCATTCGATTTCTGAACTTTTTCTAACAACAGCAAGTGCTCTTTAGTTTCTTTTTCTAATGTACATCTCGATTCACCTATATATTCACTTCAACACCTAAACATTCATATATAAATGATACAATTTTTATTTATAAATGAGGTTTTACCTTTAGAATTATTTATTAATTTGTTTAATGTAGGAAGTGTGTAAAATGCAATATCACATATACCTTTATAAACCATACTTATAAAATTTACTTGATCATTCGAGATGTATCATATTGATATTGCTTTTTGTATTAGCAGGAGGATCAATATTATTATTAATTTTTTTATTCTTATATCTTGTATTAAAATCTTTAATAACATTATATATATGATTATAATTGTAACCAACATTTAACAATTCATTTGAATATATTTCAATATTTTTGCCTTTATCTGATAAACATTTGCAAAATCTATTATTTGTAAATAAAAAAGACTTCAAACTTGCAATTTCATGTGACATTGGCACTCTTGATTTATATGAAAAATAATCTTTTTTTACTATTGGCTTAATGGTCATACAGTAATCCAGAATACATTGATTTCTAGTTATTTTAAAATCAAGAAATTGAATGTACATTAAATGTTCATCTGATTTTATCCATTTTAAGCCATTAAATTATCTAATTCTTTGAACAACTCTTTAATTTTATGTGGCCTGTCATATACAAAAACATCATCAACATATTGATATTTTACAGTAATGTTTTTTCGATAATGTTTTTTTTTAGAATATTTTCTTAGTATGTAATATTATGAAATTATATATTTGGGCAAAGGTAGGTAAACCCATTGGCCAGCCATACCAGTTTTATAAAAATCCTTCTTAAAAACTGTATACATATTTTTGTTGATAAATCTTTATGTTTTAATTATAAATTTTATTATTTTCATGTTAACATTTTTTAAACTTAATGCATTTAATATAATTTCAATAGACACTATTCAATCAATGGTTCTATACATGTTACTTATGTTTAGAGTACATATTACACCATTAACAACAATCATAACATTACAGATTTTACTAACAAAATCAAATGAACATATTGTATATTTACCAAAAGCAAGACTTTCTTGTAGCATTTTCTCAATTAAATGACACATTTCATAATAACCTCTTTTTCAAATCATCCATTAAATGTAATAGTTCATTCACATAAAATGGCAGGTTTGGAGTCTTTTTTATTTAGAAATAATAGTCTTTGCAAACATATAACAGATAAAGGCAAAAATATTGAAATATAATCGAATGAATTGTTAAATGTTGGTTACAATTATAATCATATATGTAATGTTATTAAAGATTTTAATGCAAGATATAAGAATAAAAATAATAATAATAATATTGATCCTCCTACTAATAAAAAATATGGATATCAATGCCATGCATTTTGAATGATCAAGTAAATTTTATAAGGAAGATTTATAAAGTTATATGTGATATTGTATTTTTCACACCTCCTACATTAAACAAATTAATAAATAATTATAAACATAAAACCTCATTTATAAATAAAATATGGATATGTAGGTGTGGTAGTGGATATTTAGGTGAATCAAGATGTACATTGGAAAAAAGAACTAAAGAGCACTTGCTATTTTTAAAAAGAGTTCAGAATATTTAATCGAAATTGCAAAGTAGATAATAATGTTTCAGCATCTGTTTTTCACATTATAATAATTCATGTATTTATGGTGTTAACTTCAATAACAACAATGTGAAAATATTACAAATTGAAAAAATAATAATAAAAGAAAAATAAAAGTAGCTATGCTAATATACAAATACAAACATGACTTAATTAACAGACAGATAGCAAATGTTAAGATCATGGAATTATAGGAAGGTTAGTCATTGAATATGTTAGTTGACAAAGACTACAAGGATAGTCGAAAGCTCTACTAAGTGGATAAATTTTTAATATATATATATATTAATCATAATCACTTTTTATCTTTCTCATTATTTCCTCCTATGTTTATTAAAATATTTTTGAATAATTTTAAAAGACAATGTTTTCTCTTTGGACCAGGTATATTGGGGCTGAATGAAATTTTGCTTGTCTGATATGGAGTTTTTTGAAGTTGCATTATGTAGAAGTTAAATGCTTACTTTTTAAAAATAATCATAACAGAAAGCTTAGGCAGATCAACAATTCTCAGAAATGCATGACAAATTATGATGTAATATTCTTCTTATCCAGGGTTTCAGATAGATCGTTATTTATTATATATCTTTTTTTTTTACATATTCATTTCGCATTAATGATTTTCTGACTAATGGAGTTCAGCAAATGACAATAAAAATGTAATAACACTGCAGTCTGCTTATTTTTCTTACTGATGCATTATTGATACCTGATCTATGCTTTAAAAATGAATTTTTTCTTCTCCCAGTGATGGCAAAAAAGCAAAAAAATGCAAACAAAACTTTTCTAATCCAAATGTCATTGTAAATAGAAGAGTAACAATAATAATATATTTATGACTCTTTATTTAAATTATTTTTATATTATGTCAACACTTCAATAAAATTTTTATTATCTATCTCCTTAAGTCACATACTGTCCAACGTTCATTGTTAGCTATAACATTGATGCATACATCTGATAATAATTTATTTCAATCAATCTTGAGAGAAGGCAGCATATATATATATAATGCAAATAATTTTTCAATCAATCTTGAGAGAAGGCAGCATATATATATATAATGCAAATAATTTTTAAATAAACAAACTTTAAAATACAATAAAAAAAATAAAAATGACAAATAAGTTCTCCATTTTTTTACAAATAATAGGCACACCACCTCTCTTAATTATCATTATCATTAACATTATTATTAATAGCAATTTCATAAAATTCATTTATCTATTCAATTTTTAATATTTATATTGCATTCTTATTACAAATGTAAACAAAATATCAACTTTAGATGAATTAATATAATAATAGAAATTGAAACATTTAAAAAAATAATGTGAATTGTGGCGTTTATCAAAAATACTCTATGCATTTAAAACAGAAATATATATAAAGGATAATAAGATGTTTATCTTTAAGCAGAAAAACAACCTTAAGATAACTGATAAATTTACCTTCTTTCTTTTACACCCCACCTTCCTTTTTAATGCAACTATTTTTTAAAAATGGAGCTTGCTAATCCTTACATTATATATATATATAACAATTCACTACAATAAAACTACACAAATATATATATATATAACAATTCACTACAATAAAACTACAAAATTTTAAAAAATGCCTATATAAAAAATTAAAGATTAAAATTCTTTTCTATAGCCAGCTTCGGCGTGTTCCGCCATCTTAAGTAGCAATGGCGGAATACGCCGAAGCTGGCTATTGCAAAAAATTTTAATCTTTAATTTTTTATATAGGCATTTTTTTTAAAAAAAATTTGTAGTTTTATTATAGTGAATTGTTTTATTATACTTATATTATTTGATATACCCACACACACACACACACACACACACACACACATATATATATATATGGCTGCAGAAAGGAGTTTGCTATTAACTGAAAGGAGACCCTTTGATTCCTCTTGGAGGCCTTAAAAGAACCGAGCAGGGCAAATTCCTAATGTCCACTCCATATGTTCTTGTCATTGCAGCTGTTATTATTATGTGATTATTCATATAGTATACGAACATGGATGGGCTGCTCACCAACATGCATTAGCCAGCATGGTGAGTTTATTGGCTTTTTACCTCTGAGTTTAAGATCAAGAAACACCATGGTCTTTCTTGTCAGTGCCTGAGGAGGCAGAATGAATGTTTGTGTAAATGATAAATATTTTTCCAATACATATATACAATTATGACAGACAAAAATAAAGCATGGCCCTTATTCCCAGGAGGCTGTAAAGTCACCAACCAAGGCAGCAGTTAGTGGCCGAAGGCGGAGGGTGCTAAGAATCCCCTGATTGTGGACCCAGGCTGCCATTTGATGACAACTTTTTATTTAGGTACTTACAACTGCAGATCACTTTCAAGTGAAGGAAGATTGCAAGAATTAGAAGAAGAACTGTCTTATATTAAATGGGACATTACTGGACTTTGTGAAGTTAGAAGAAAAGGAGAAGAAACAATTGATTTAAAAAGTGGGCATATACTTTATTATAAAGGCATACATATTGAAAATACAAGTGGAGTAGGATTCATTATAAATAAAAAGTGGAAGAACAATATTGTGGAGATTGATGGTGTATCGGACAGAGTGGCAAGATTAGTTATACAACTTAATAGCAGATACCAAATGCAGATAATTCAGGTTTATGCCCCAACAAGTTTTCATAGTGATGAAGTAGTAGAAGATTTTTATATGGATGTACAAAAGGCTTTTGATCAGAGTAAACAACATTTTAAAATTATTATGGGAGACTTTAATGCTAGAATTGGTAGACAAATGAAAGATGAAATTGCTGTAGGTAATTTTGGTTATGATAATAGAAATGAGAGAGGACATAGACTTGTGGAGTTTGCAGAAAAAGAAAAACTTTATATTATGAATTCATTTTTTGAGAAAAAATGTTAAAAGGAAATGGACATGGAAGCATCCAAATGAAGGTACAGCAGAATTGGATTATATTTTGACGAACAGAAAATACATATTTCAACATTGTAATGTTTTTAATAAATTTAACACAGGAAGTGATCATCGATTAGTAAGGTGTAAGTTACGTGTTAATGTAAAACTAGAGAGACAAAAATTATTAAGAAAAACAATATTTACAGTTGATATTCCTAATCTTCAGAAACATTCTAACGAATTTAAATTAGAACTTAAAAATAGGTTTCAAGTGTTAGGAGATTTTGAACATGATTCAGAATTGAATGAAATTAATATGAAAATAACTGATACACTTTTAAAAACTGCAACAAACATAGCTGGTAGAAAAAAGCAGCAATTGACTAATAAAATTTCTACTGAGACTAGAGAATTTATGAAGAAAAGAAGGAATATGAAGATATACAAAAATGATGTATTAAAAAAAATTGAATATCTCGAATTTTGTAAAATGGTACGGAAAAGAGTTGAAAATGATATAAAAAAGTATAACTGTGAAATAGTAAGGAAAGCTGTAGAAGAAAATACAAGTCTCAAAAATGTTAAACAACATGTTGGTATTGGTAGGAAATTTATATCTGTAATAAGAAAAAAAGATGGAATTATTACTAAAAAGAGAGATGACATCATGAAATTGGTAGAAGATTTTTATCAAGAATTATATATTAATAAAGAACAAGTACCTCCTATATCTATTACATCTTCCGAATTGCCCAGAATTTTAAATGAAGAAGTGAGACATGCAATTAAGTGGATGAAGAAAGGAAAGGCTCCAGGAAATGATGGAATTATAATTGATATATTAAAAGAAGCAGGTGAAGAAATAGAAACAATTTTAGCAAAGTTATATACCAAATGTCTAAATGATAGAGATGTACTGGAAGATTGGAAGAATGCAGTAATAATATTAATAATTAAAAAAGGTGATAAAGAATATATTAGAAATTACAGACCTATCAGCCTTTTATCAGTTTTATATAAATTTTTTACCAAGATACTTACAACTCGTCTACAGAGAACTTTGGATTTCCACCAACCAAGAGAACAAGCTGGATTTAAAAGTGGTTTTAGTACAATAGATCTTATCCAGGTATTGAGAGAAGTTATAGAAAGGACAAACGAATATGAGTTGTCATTATGTTTTGGATTTATAGATTATGAAAAGGCATTCGATTCTATACACATTTCTTCAGTGATTAGAGCATTGGATCATCAAGGTATAGATCCAGGATATTGTCATATTTTAAAGAATATTTATAAAAATGCAATAGCAACAATTAGATTACATAATGATACTGGAAAAATCAACATTGAGAAAGGTGTAAAACAAGGTGACTCCATATCTCCAAAACTGTTTACAGCAGTGCTGCAAGAAGTATTTTGTGGATTAAAATGGGAAACTAAAGGAGTGAAAGTAAATGGAGAATATTTAAGTCATTTAGATTTCACAGATGATGTAGTTGTTTTTGCAAATAATGCTTCAGAGCTGCAGAAAATGTTGCAGGAGTTAGCTGATGAAAGTAGAAAAGTAGGACTAAAGATAAATGTTAAAAATACTAAAGTAATGTTTAATCGATTTGCTCAAAATATGAAAATAAAGATTCATTATGAAGAATTAGAAGAAGTTAACAGTTACAAATACCTTGGTCAGATTATTAATACAGATGGAAATATAATGGAGGAAATTAATCATAGAATTAAACTTGGTTGGAGTGATTTTGGTAGAAATAACTTGATACTAAAAGGAAATATGCCTATGTGTTTGAAAAGGAAGGTTTTTAATAAATATACCAGTTCTTACTTATGGATCTGAAATTTGGACACTTAGTAGAAGAGCAATACAGAGACAACAGATCACTCAAAGAAGTATGGAGAGATGTATGTTGGGAATAACAAGAAGAGATCGAAAACGCAATGTATGTGTAAGGCAACAAACAGGTGTTACTGACCTTATTGAAAAAATTAAAAGATTGAAATGGAGTTGGGCCGGACATATTGCTAAAAGAGATGATAATAGATGGACAATTGAAATTTTAAACTGGATTCCAAGAGATTGTAAAAGACCCAGAAAGAGACCACATGTGAGATGGATGGATGAAATAAGAAAATGTGCAAGGGTGTTGTGGAGAAGAGAAGCTAAAGATCGGAGAAGATGGATTAAACTTGGAGAGACCTTCATCCTGCAGTGAATTTATAATGGTTGATGATATATATATATATATATATATATATATATATATATATATATATATATATATATATATATATATATATATATATATATAGTAACCTCTACAATCGTCACCTATATCACTTTATACACAAATAAATACCCAGGCGCTAATTCTATACAAGATAGAATAAATGTATAATTTAGTTCGCATCTCTTCTTATGGATAAGACTCTTATTATAATGTTAATCTACAGCTTAGCTCAGTTAGGAGTTATAGGGTATGGGTATCCTGGTCATCTAGAATGCAAATGGGTATGAGAGAAACATTTATAATCAATAATTATAATGTTTATTTAGTTATATTATAAGCACTTATTTAAGTTATCAAAAGAAAGCAATTTGTGGATTAAATCAAGAGTCATGATATGTTCAATTCTCTTACCATTCAAGTGCATGCTAGACCAATCATGCCACTCATCTAATATATTTGGGGGTCACTGTAACAATAATCAATCTACTGGCATTTAATTTAGATTACTCAGCTATATCAATGTTTATTTAAATGATGAAATAATCTCAGGCTTCTATTATATGAATAATAAATCAATCCTCATATAAAATGTATTTTAAATAACGGGTTCTTTTGTGAAATTGACAATTATTACAATAAAATAAAGGATAGACAATGATAAATTTTGGGTGCATTTTTATCTGACATCACTATCTATTTTAAATAAGGTAAAATCCATATCTTGACATTATACAATGTTTTGGATTAATTAATTCAGTATTATTTAAATAAATGGCATATACTATTAAACTGATAGGTAATACAGATTTAAATAAGGTATAATCTATATTTTGGCACTATACAATGTTCGGATCAATTAATTCAGTGTTATCTAGATAGTTTACATATACTATTAAACTGATAAATATTATAATTATATTATGTTGAACATATGTGTGTGTGGTAATGGTCAATCGAACGTATATGATAAACTAATTCAGAGGGAATCTTACTTCAACAAACATTTATTACAAGAAACATTCTTTTACAACACATCGATGATGATTTAATAGTAATCTTACAATAATTACAAATTTGATTAAATAACACTTAATAAAATAAAATAACATTTAAATTACATAAAATGACACTTAATACTTGGAGGCTCTTCCTCATCTGTTATTTCAATAATATTTATAACTTTATCTGTTAAATTATTAGCAACACAAAATAATTCTACATTCACATACCAATGTTTATATCATCTACTCCCACCCTGTGCTCTCAATAAACTAAGAAAACGATATCAAATAATCAATTAAGGTCATTTATATTTTTACCGTATGCCTACAAATCTACACTTGTTATATAAAATTAGGTAATGATTTTATTAAATTAGACTTAAATAAAATAAAATTTTGTAATACAATATTGCATTCATACTGGGAGGATGAATTACCAGTAATAATAATAGAGATAATGATAATGTGAGTGATATGATTTAACAACTTACAATTCCAGCGATGGTCTCCTTCTATATCTATAGGTTTATCATTTCTCTGAATGTGTGTGCATTTATAAATTCACAATCACAATGAATTTTATTGGTTATATTTTCCATTGGTTGACTTGCAAAATGAATAAATTACACAATACTGATGGTTCATTGAACTATTCACTAAATTATAAATCCAACTTCAAGTATATTACAGAAATCACTAAAATATTTAACTGAAATAACTAACATATACTACATGACAATAAATATGTGGAATGAAGGGGGAGAGCAAAATAATATCACATAAATATTTACATACATGTGCATTGGGGTTAACAACAACTATAAACATCAACTTAATTCTTCAACATAGTAATTATAAACTCTTCTAACACAAATGATGTGGAACTCAGCCGACTTATCCTGAATACATGGGGCACTTATCACTACCTTTTAAGAAATATAATTATCATATCACAGACTATCAAATAAGGAAATATACTACCACCCATGGCCCAATAGATAAATAAGTAAATTGAGCATTACATAATCCAAATAGCATGATCATCCTCTCAATCACCTCTCCACTCAAAAGGCATCTAACACATTTCATATAGAACAAATCCATAACAGACAAACTCTTGAATTTATACAATCTTTAGTCATAGCACCAACCACACCAATAAGAAACAAATAAGAATGATTTTAACTCTTATACTATAGTATCTGATAGCAAACACACAAGTCAACATATGACTGTGTATAAAATATTTTTAAAATCACATCAGACAATATTAGCATTAATTAAATTATAAATGAGTCTAATATCTTTGAAAAATTTTGAACAATGAATTTCAAATTAGTGTAAATATTATCCAATAAGTCTAACCATCCAACAATACTGGCATAAATGTTATCATGTATATATTTACTATTACTAACCAATGAAAGATGATAAAGCATGCAATTTGCACCAATAATATGAGCATGGGAATATATAAAACTTTGCAAAATACAACAAAAAATGTTACTGGTTTAGTATAACTTATACTAAACTCTCTGAGAGGTTCTAGAGGATATAGACATATAAATACATAATAATAATAAACCAAATTAATATCAAATTAAACATAAATCAAAATAAATGAATAAATACATACATTTATAGATCTATCATATATCAAACCTTTTGTCGTTAAAATAAAAGTTCCCATTATATATATATATATATAGTATGAAGTATATATATATATATATATATATATATATATATATATATAGTTCATACTTGAAACTTAAAAAACAGAAACACATGAGATAAGAAGGATAGACAAACATTAAAACATACGGATATTATTCCTGCAGGTTAAACATGAATTTGGCAAAAACAGCAATAACCTCCAATGTTCTTAGGATTTCCTAATGGACATTTTAAGTCACTTTTCCATGTATTTGAAGTCATTTACTTTTTATAAACTCTCTTTTGTCTAAAATTACCAACATTTAATACATTTTAATAATGATCAAGATCAATGTTACTTAATCATCCATGTTTATACATCCTTCTGGTAAATAATTATCAAATATTATTGTCACATATTCTTTCACTCCTATATGGGTGTGAATGATAAAGTAATTTAATGTACATAATTATTATAATAATGTAGAATACTAAAATGAATAACTTCTCTATATCAGCTTTTCTTACACAATAAAAATAGGAAATTTATTAAATAAGAGTCAATAAAATATTCCATTACATAGTCCAGCATAAATGTTCAAATTATTATCATTATTGTTACTTTACATAACTCCAGTGTCACACTATTTATTATAAATACATTATAATAAAATTGTATTAGTGATTTTTCTAAATAATATCTATGCATTATGAATATAATAAGTTCAAATTGTTAGCTGATAAAAGTTAGAAACTGGTGTACCTCTAAATGTTTAGCCTTCCATATTAGACAATATTATCCAGTGTCCTTCAGGATTATACATTGGTATTTATGCTTGAGTAGTATAAGAGGAGTTTCCTTATTAAAAAGAAATAGTAGGGAATCCAATGAAACTATTAAATTCACTTGTTTTATTATATATATATATATATATATATATATATATTCCACTTTCTTTCAAACTTTTCCTGAAGTCTTCTGTCAACTTAGCCATGCCTCTTTTTTATAATGAAGTTAACAATATGCAAGAATTTATTGCTTATAAAAATGTTAGGAATAGAGTTTTGAAACAAAATAAATATTAAGTTACAAATACTAATTAATAATAAATAAAATAACTTTTACATTTTCAAATAAAAGATTTTCTGTAATAAATAATTAATAAATAATAAATAAAAAAATCATATTAACTAATGGTGTGTGTGAGTGCATGTGTCTTTCCATTAATCCAAAAACTATTAATGATTGAGTTATTAACCATTTCTATAGCAAATAAATAATGTTTTTGCAAGATGGATATTCTGAGTGATAATTAAAAATATGAATGAAGTTTGAAGTGTAAGATGATGTGAGTGGACATGCACCCACACATACAAGCTAGATCTTAGAATGTCAATAAACAATATATTAGAAAATTAATGACTAAGCATTCATTATGGCCTTACAGACAGACAATAATCATTCCCACTGGCTTGGCTCTCATACCAACAATTCCTGATATAATCCATCTTCTTCTCCCACTATTAGATATACATAAAGAAAAATTTTAATTATTGGTACATCATAACTAACATCCTTAGAACTTTTCAACCAAATTATATACTAAGTTATGTCACAATTTATTTTTTTTATCTATTATGTACCCCTGATCACTATTGGCACAATGTCAACTTCCCACATTCTTCATGGTGCCAATCTGGAAGGTCACAATATATATATATATATATATATATATATATATATATATGTATCAGTAGTTATATATATATATATAATAATTCAAACAAATATATTTAACACAGTATTCAAAATTAAATAATCTATTCTTTACCAGAAGTACTTTCAATTGTTTCACTGACAATCTTTATCAACTGTTAATACAAACGTACAAAAAATAAAAACTTGCATTACCCATCATTCAATCTATTCAAATTTCCCACAACAGAATTGTGGGAAATTTGAATAGATTGAATGATGGGTAATGCAAGTTTTTATTTTTTGTACGTTTGTATTAACAGTTGATAAAGATTGTCAGTGAAACAATTGAAAGTACTTCTGGTAAAGAATAGATTATTTAATTTTGAATACTGTGTTAAATATATTTGTTTGAATTATTATTATATAATTTAAAAATACAGACATTTAATGGTTGTAGTTATATATATATATATATATATATATAAATATATATATATATATATATATATATATATATATATATCAATGATATGTAGTGGAATGGATCTTATATATATATAATGCACATGTTAAAGTTTAATGCACATGAAAATTAAACTTGTTGCAAATGCAAGAGTAGTCTGAATTTCTGTGCTGATGGATGATTGCTATATGCTAGAGCTAAAATAAGGAATGTACTGATAAAACCCAAAACACAAAAACTTATATATATAATATATAAATATATATATATATATATATATATATATATATATATATATATAATTTCCACATTGTCTATTTGTGTGTTATTACTAACAAGTTGATGTATTTGGAAAGTTTAAATAAAGTTTAAAATTTTCGATACATTTAACATTCACTCATAAATAATGGAAATAGTCCAACATATCACATCTTATAATATACCATGATTACAAATCTTCAGACATATATCTTTATTTATGATTTGCAATAATTTATATAATAAATACATAACAATTTTGTGCTTGATCTTTAAACAAAAATGCAAATGCTTCTGTTAATAATTTTTACAGTTGCATTTTTATAAAATTAAACTAACATTTTTTTTTCTTATTACAAATTCAAAATTATCTGTTTTTCAAAATTGTTCTTTTTTTTATTTTTGTTATATTTCCACATTTACTGTTCTGTATACAATACTACATATATTGTAGCCCTTGGATTTGCCCAACACTCCATTTTTTTTAAATTAAGTATGTAAAATAATGTTAAGTAAAAATTTTCCTCATAGTTTGTATATATTTTTTCTTTAATAGACAAACTTTCTAGCCAAGGCTAGGTTTGAACCCATATTCATAAGGATTGCATATGTTTTACTTAGTAGGCAATCTAAACATTTGTCATTAAAAGATTTTTAGGGAAAAGATTGTTTGATTTAATATTGATTTATGGGGACAATTTAATATTACTGATGATTTATTAGATAGGCAATATTTATACATCATTTGCTAATTGGAGAATGAAAAAGAAGAGAGGGGGGTGTGAAATTTTAAAACTACTTTAGAGAGTAAAAATAGATAGTCATAGTTTTACATGGACAAGTTAGAATTAAATCGTTCATTAAATTAAGTTGTAAAACAAAATGATTTAAGGATTAAAATATTAAACAATCAGTGTAATTAAAAAATTGTATTTGTGAAACATGTGTGTGTGTATTTGATCTAGTTTAGACTTTAATTATAAAGTTCACAAATAATAATTATTACATGTCTCTTGTGAAGAACTACTCTAAAGAAGAAATTAATTCATTTCAATGCCAAAATTTCAGTCTAGTTCTCTCATCATTTTTAGAGAGAAGCTTGGCTGAAATAGTTTAAAGAAATATTTTTTTTGTAAGAAAAGAAAATCATTTATTGTTAACTATTTTGTTTGTCTCTTGAAAAATGAACTTAGCCAAATTTAATAATATAGAAAAAGCAATGACTCTCGAGTAAAATTTAAGTTTATACATCAGATCCCCGGAAATTAATCAACATCATAAGTGTCTCTACTAATTTATCACAAATTGGCAAAAGATAAAATTTAAACTACAGAAAATAAAAAAATCTAAATTCTGATTTCATATATAAAGCATTAAATCTGAATTCTATAATTTCATATAAAGTATTCAAAATGAATATTAAGTGAATTGTAAAATACAACAGGAAGTGGACTCATATATTTAAAAATTAAAACAAGTTCTACTCAACTGTAATCCATAGAAACCAAAATGAGGAAATCTTAACAGCAGCTTAAAAACTTTATACCTTTTGGCATAGGAATCTAACTCTATCACAAGGACTCTTTCAAAATAAATGCATGTGTGCACACAAACAGGTCAAAGAAAGAAAAAAAACAGGAAAAATAGAAACCAGAAATCTAAAGGACATTCCCAGAGAACTATTTAAATAAATTTTTATTATTATTCCTATTCTTGTAGAACAAATGTTCTACAAGAAAAAAAAAGAAATAAAGGAAAAGATTGTTTTTTTATTATTTATCATATATATTCATTTAAAATTAATTCATGTATGTGCTTATTAAATATTTTCATTATTATTATTATTATTATTATTATTATTATTATTATTATTATTATTATTATTATTATTATTATTATTATTATTATTATTATTATTATTATTATTATTATTATTATTATTATTATTATTATTATTATTATTTAAGAGTAGATGAAATTAATATCAAGTCATTTGTATGTCCCTGTTGAATGCTTTTATTATTATTATTATTATTATTATTATTATTATTATTATTATTATTATTATTATTATTATTATTATTATCATCATCATCATCATTTAGATGTAGATGAAATTAATATCAAATCATTCTGTATATGCCTTGCTTTAAATGCTTTATTTTTTTTATGATAAGTGTGAGAGATATTGTTGTGGGAAATGTTTTTTGAATTGGATCAGGAATTTTTGTCAAGTGCTTAGATCTAATGCTATGTTTTATGAAGGTTGCATGATTGTTGGGCTAATATATAATCATTATCCTATAAAAGTGCAGAGAAGTAGTTTTAAGATTTTAGTGTGCATTTTTCTTCTTCTTCTTCTTCTTCTTCTTCTTCTTCTTCTTCTTATTATTATTATTATTATTATTATTATTATTATTATTATTATTATTATTATTATTATTATCATCATCATCATAAAATTAAAGCTAGATACAAGCTAATTAAGGCTTTAAAATATTATTGGCTCATGTTCTAGTGTACTATTTTGCAAGAGTAATGTAGATATGAAAGTTTTACTTGTACAAATTGATGTTACACCTGTATATATATGGGTGGACAATGAGTCCCCACAAAGCTAATGGAGTTGTAGTTTAGCTTGCTCCCTAAGATATTTATACTATATTTATAAAATATTTAAACACAGTGGAAGAATTTTCCCACTTAGTTGTTCTCTACACCATGAGATGATTTCTTTGTTGATGGCCAGAGGTGATAGGTAAACCCAAGTCTCTTTATATGACTAGCGATAAAAATCCTAGCATATCTCAACCTTAGTGAAAAGGACTTCTCTTATTCAGGTCATTGCCTGCCTCATGTTAATGTTGATATTCCTTACGAGTGTATGAAATGTAGCTATTACTAAGTATTACTTATAAATGTTGGATACAGGGTTGCAAACTCAATTTGATATCAGGATGAGTGCTGGTAGTGTGTGTGTGTGTGTGTGTGATTGGTGTACTTGAACATTGTTTTGTTGATACATTTTAATTTATCAATAAGATCCAAGTGTTAAATAAAACCTGCGAATGTAAGCAATGTGTATCTGAAATTATTTAATAAATATATCCACAGCCAGCTGAGAACTTTGCTGGAAAGGTAATATTATTATTATTATTATTATTATTATTATTATTATTATTATTATTATTATTATTATTATTATTATTATTATTATTATTATTATTATTATTATTATTATTATTATTATTATTATTGTCATAAGAACTTGAATATAGTGTGTATGCACAATATGATAATGATTGAGTTAGATACCGATTCGTTGACATTCCAAAGTAACCAAAATCAATTTAGTCCCAACATATATAACATATCTCTATTGTTGAGCATAGGGCAAGGAATATTAGATTAAAATAATTAAATAAAATTATTAAATTTTATTATTGGAAGTATTACCCTTGGAAACAAATCAGTAACTAAAAGCATTAAACATTGGGGGAAGAAATTTAATGTTCGCTATATCTGGGATAAAAATGAGAACAAAAATATAATGTATGTGAAGATAAATATTATTGTTGTTTGTCTGATATTAATATCACTCCATGGTAATCGTGATTCCCTAATATTTAAAAATGAGTATTTATATTTCAAAACCTCTTGAAATTATCTATTGATGTAGGCATATTTATTATTTAGTTTGTTTTTTGTTTGTAGAAAAGGGAAAAGACATGTGAGTCATTAAGTGAAAGTCTATATTATGTATTGAATTGTAGTATATTAATAAAATTTGTTATTTGGTTTAAATAAAATTTGCGTAAGTCTCAATGTTTTGTGGGTTATTATAATCTAGACATCTCAAATCCAATCATACATCAATATATTATTATTAATAGTTGAATCATCATTTTCGTAAATAATATCTGGTAAAATTATTTAAAATGGTTATTTTCCGATACTTAAGATTTCCAAGTAATTTAATATAGTTGAGGTATAAATTATGAATAGGGATGGTTATTGAGTTATAATGAATGCAGTAGGTGGGCATAAAATCCTTTCCCCATCCGTTGTATTCAAACACCTCTTTAGATGCACTTCTTTATAATTCTACTATAATTGTGAATATGTTTATAATGTTATTTTCTAAAAAAATTGATAAGCTTAAATTATTCGAACTTTAATGTAAATAGACATGAAACTACATTAAAGACAGCCAAGATCAACCTTGGAGGTGATCGTGAGAGGAGTGTTTATCACCAATAATACATCGCAGCTTGTTTGATCTCCACACTTAATTGTTCTAAAAACCCTTAGAAGAGATTGTAATGGGAGAAATGAGCTAGCATAATAGAAAATTTGATAGTAAATAGTAGTGCAATAGACCTATGAATGTGAGGATGATGGATCAGGAAGGTGGAGATGGATATAGAACTATTTGTAATCAGAACAAAATTTTAATTGTGACTTTAATGATGGAGAATGGGCAGTGTGCTGAGATTAACCAAGAATTTCCAAGAATACTAATATTATTATTTTTAATACATTCTCAGTAGTCTCTTAATCGATTAATTATTTATTAATCCATTCATCAAATATTATTGATAAGTTATGGAAATGAGATTTAATCTCAATATTTTATTAAAGTTGCAATTTCGTTGCCCTGGCAAATGGATGTTCTATCTCATCATCATCATCCCAGTAGGCTTTAGTAATAGTGTTAGCTGGGAACGATGAAGCATCCACCGATCCATCCTTAAAATGTTACAATTGCCATGCAACTTGGACGCAAGTGTCTGAATGCAAGATAGATTCTATTATATGCTATAATTAAAGCATAGAGAGAGCTGAAATAAATAAATATTACAATTAATCCATAACGAAGATGTGCGACCATTAGAGTAAAGTTATAATTGGCTTAAACTGTCCGATAATATATGTTATATTTGTAAACTCTCCAATCGTATAAGTTAAATAAATTTTTAATTTGGTTATAATATATATATATAATCATTAGGATTTTCTTAAAAACTAGTCAAGCATTGGTGGCATAGTGGTTAGCATAGCTGCCTTCCAAGCGGCTGGTGGGGGTTCGTTTCGTGGTCAACACATTTGACATATGAAAAAAAAAACTGTAACCTGCAACAAAGAATTTATTATTATCAATAGTTGGAGGAAATAGTTTGTAAGTTATTAAAATAATAATAAAATTAAATACTGTGGAGCAGAAAACATTTTATTTTTTTTCGTTTGATGAGAAATTACAGTACTTTATTTCCATTAACATTTGAATATATTTTTCTACAGTGTTCTTAAAAGCGATAGATACTTGAAAAAACTACCTAAGTTTACACATTTATTTATTCTTTCTTTATAGTGTAAATATGTAACATTTTAAACAACTAATAAATCACATTTTAATAATATAGATAATTAAATTTTTGAAATATATTTTTTTACAATTAATTTATTAGTGTAATCTATGCATTATTATTATTATTATTATTATTATTTTTGAAATGTATTTTTTTTTACAATTAATTTAATAGTGTTTAGAATCTATGCATCATTATTATTATTATTGATAATAATATTATTTTATCATTAAGCCTTTATATTTCCGTTATTATAAATTAATTATATAAATATTTTGCTTGCGGAATCTTCGTGACGATTTATTTATTGAAATCACATAATTGTTTTAATTCTCACGACCGTTTTTAAAATTAATATATATATATGTTATATAAATGCATAGAATTTAATAAGTAATTATAAATTATAATAAGTATGACGTGAGATTAAAATAAAATTGTTTTGCCAATACTTTTTTTTCATTGTACTGAAAGAAAACAATTCCTTTTTTATTATTATAATGAATATAATATATAAATAGACAATCTGTAGAAATATTTTTTTTAGAAAGTTGAATTTTCACAGACGAAATCATGCGAGGATTCATTCTTTTCACGCTCACAGTCTTCATTGCTTTAGAGGTAAAAATATAGGTATTCATATACAATTTCATGAACAAAGTTTTAATCAATTGAAAATAAAATACTTGAGAGTTTTGTTTTATATTTATTTAATGGCTTTAATAATATTTACTTCTAAATAGAAACTGTAAATTTATAAATAATATATTCTTTTTAATAACAAATTTTACCTATTAATTATTATGGAAGCTGTTTTCCCTTTAATTTCTTGTAAATGAAATATCACATGATTATATTATCTGAAATTATTTATCAAAAACAATAGCGATCCTTTTTAAGTATGCCGGCCAAAAATTTACTAATAATATTTATGGAAGACGGCAGGGGGTTTTCTACATGGTAAAAAAGACAATAGGAAATTAATTATTACAAAAATGTATTAACATAACTTTAAAAATAATATAATTTTAGGAAGGTAAATTATCTTAAGCATTAATTTTTATGATTTACGCTAAATGATTTATATAAAAATCACACGACGTCATTTTTAATTGTAAATATACTGAACTAAATGTGTGTTATTCTCTTTCTGAATCTGTTTTTTACAAAATTAATTTTTGAAAATAACAATTGACATGCATAAGTAGAAAGAAAAATCTTAATATAGCTGTCATCAATGTTTTTTTTTTTTTTAAATAATTTAATGTTTTACGAATGGCACTTCAAGTTTTTATTATTTACATTCAACATTTTATATTGCATCAAGTAACCAATCATTTTCAATAATTTCCAAATCATTACTCTAATCAAACAAAGTTTTAGAATTGAATTAAAAATCAATTAAAAGCCAATCTATATCCTCAAAATTTTACAACTCAGATAATTTTCAAATTGAGTTTATATGCTCATATAGTATCTGGATGTAAAATAAATTTGATATTTCTTAAAATTGCTTAAACTGCCACAGATCTTGAAGAAAACTTGTTGATTGTCTAGTAAATTACAATACAAAACTTATTTACTTATTTATTTAAAACTTATTTACTAAATTATCTTGATTTATTATAAGATTATACATTTGCATTTTTTTTAATATTTTGAAAATTGAAGTAACATCAGGAATATTTTTTTTTAATATAATAAATGCTTTGATTAAATCAAACACGGACAATTATTCTTGCATGTTAACATTTAATTTATTTAAGTAGAAGCACAAATCAGTATAAAACATTAATTTCTAAAGTCATTTAATACTTTTTAGTTGCCTATATTGTACAATGATATTATCATTACTTTAAAAAAGTGTAATTTTTTTTATATACTCAAGAAATCTCTTTCTTGATATAGTCATCAGCCATTATTGTTCACAAGTAACCTAGTGATACTTATTTGAAAGGATATGAAGGTATAAAATTGATTAATTTTGTTACAAAGCTTATAATGTTTCACTATCTTGAAACTAGTGTGGCATATAAATGCTGCAGTGCTTGGAAAACCTACAACTACATGTTTATTATTTTAATAAATGAAATGATTAAATTATTTTTCTCTAATCATATTTTAATAAATACATCTACAATTGTATTGGTAATATCTGGTTTTTGCTGTTTCTAAAGATGATGAATTGATTATTTGTTTGTTGATATTACTTTCAATACAATAACAATGAAAATAGATAAAACAGTATTAACAACAAGATAAAGAGAAATGACAATTTTGTAACAATATTTTACAGATATGTTGTACCATTAGACATTTCCAAGAATATATTTTTGAATAATTTATATTTATTTTCAAAATCTTCAAATAAAACTGATCCACATTTTAATCATACTTCTTTTTGATATTCACCAATGCTAATTACTTGACTAAATGTTTTTTGTGTCTTGCATTGTGCAGTGTTTGGCATAATTGATAGAGTCTGATTAGGATCAGAAGATCCCCAATTCAATTTTCATGTTTGATGAACTTCTGACAATAAATCCATATGCATTTATTTTATTAGAAACCATTAAACTGGCATATATATATATATATATATATATATATATATATATATATATATATTAAGCATTTCTACTGTTAATGACCAAAGCAGTATATTGTTTTGTTCTACTTTATATTAGTCAAAAGAAGAATTTTGGCTTGTTTCATAGTGCCATTTTACTGATGAAGTTTTGACTATGTCCATCAACATAAAAAAACAAAGCCCTTAATTACTGTTATTAAGCATGACTTATTCTTCTGTCCACCATCTTTGGAATTCTCTGATACTTGATTTTAATAATTTTTATTTTTAATACACTGACCAGTATTATTATTTATTCTATATATACTTGTCATGATATATATATTTAAAACAACAGTTCTGATCATATATTATATATTTGTGGACTATAGTTCCAATGGTTTAGATAGTTTGCATGTGATATCAATTTGATGTGTACATTCATTTACTATTGCAGAGGCACAACCTAATCAAAAAATCAAAGAATCCATTAATACTCTCCCAAAACCAGACAATATCAACAAAGTTGATAAATATCTAAGTTATCTTCTATTTAAAAATAAATAAATATGTAGTAAATAATTTCATATGACAATAAATGAATATGAAAAAAAGCAAAACTGATCGCTTCATTTAGCTATAAAACAATATCACACATTACATATAATTGTTTTATTGTCTGTTATATTAAGAAAATATTATTATTCTATAGATACATGATTTTGCATAATGCTAGATGGTTCAAGAATATAGTCATGTAATAACATTCCAAACTTGACAAATAATTCCAGAAATCTTCAATCTGTCATCAATACAAATTCTATGACTGAAATGTGGTGGTTTTACCTTTCACATCTGGTCTAAAATATTAATATAGAATACATACTGACATTTGTGGTATTGTTAATCCTGAGTTATTATTACCCGGCTTACATATTGAACCATATATATAGCATTATGCAAATCAGGTTAATTTAACTAAATAATAATTAGATTTAGTGGGGTTTGAAAGTATTACATACTATGTATTCTTTTTAAATAATGCTTTTATGTAAATAGCTAATTAAAAAGTAAAAAAATAACAATGTCATCCACTTCTTGAATAATTTGCCATACTTGGAAAATATCAGAGATCTTAAGAATCTAGACACGTTATAAAACAATTGTAAATTACAGGACATTTGTAGTTTCATACAAGCATGTGAGGCCTTTTTGATTTTAATGATTTATTTCAGTTTCAAATGTGTTTATGACACAACAACATTCCTACAATTTCCAATTGTTTTATAACAAGTCTAGATTCTTAAGATCTCCCATATTTTCCAATAATGGCAAATTAATTTAGAAGCAGATTACTTTGTTATTTTTATCCTTTTTAGTTGGCTATTTACATAAAAGCCATTATTTAAGAAAAAATAGATATTATTTTATATTTTTTAGTTATTTTTACATATTATTTTAAAACATGGTTAAAACTACAAAAACAATTGACAAAAATTATAAGTTAATAATTTGTGATGTGTTGTGATGTACTGTAGCTACTCCTTAAACGGAGTCAAGAACCTCTCAGCAAATATACCAAGAAAAACTTGTTAGCTACTTAATTTTACATTACCCAGTCTAATTTTTCACATATTCTACTCCATCCCATTTCCTCAACATAATCTTTGTCAACTATACAGCCTTTATATATAAATTCCCTTTATCTTTTTCCAAACCCAACATAAAAACCAATAATCTACTTTCTGTATAATCACTTTTTTTATATTTATTTTCCCGTAACTTTATTATATGTGCTCTTTCTGTTTTCAAGCATTTACATTCAATTAACAAATGCCTAATATTTTCTATTACTTTCTTACATAATTTACAGACTAAATCACCCATATTTTTCCTTTTATGTGTATATTCTCTTGTTGCTAAAGATCCTGTTCGAGCCTTAAACAATAAACTACTTTCCTTATTATTGTCATAAATTAACTCACAGCTAATATTCTGTATATATATATATATATATATATATATATATATATATATATATATATATATATATATATATATATATATATATATATATATATATATATATATATTAATGTGTATATATATATACATTTAAACTCTTTTTACTCTTCATACTAGTTCTCCATCTCTATAATTCCCTATTCTTTATTAGTAAATCTATTCTTTTATCCCATTCCTTACCACTATAACACTCAACAATCCTCCTAACACAATCATCCCATCTTTTATACAAATATACATATATAAATTCTTTATCCACATCTTTTGCATACCGTATTACCTTTCTCACCCATCTTGTTACCTGCCCTTTTCTCATAACCCAATTAAATACTATTTTAGCTATTCTTTAATTATCCATAAACTGCAATCTACCATACATTTTCATTTTACTTTTTGCATCTCTCATATGAAAATTTGACCATCCCATTTCTCCTTGAATTGCCTCCCTTGCTGTCCATACATCTGCATCCAATGCATGTCTTCCTACTTCCCTTTCAACTTTTTCTAAGTAATTTAATACCCCATTACTAACATATAATGTATCATTACCATATGTTAACCCTGCTACTGCAACTCCTTTCCATATAATTCTAGCTACATCATATTTATTATATGAAAACACTGTTAATTTCTTTATCAATCCCTTTCTTTTCTTTGCTTCATTTATGATTTTTTTTTCCCATTCATCCAAATAATTTTTCTGATTACTTAAAATAATTCCCAAATAACTATATCTATTCGCCACATTTAACTTAATATCCCCCAACAAAACTTCTACATCTTCACTAAATTTAATCCCCATCTACTTCCATATCTTCTCTTCTTTCTGCACACAAAAAATATCATCTGCAAAAAAAAAAAGACCTGACAAAATATATACTCCCTTACTACATATTAACGGTATCTCTATCCTTCTTCCTAATCTTTCTATTGCTCTTTCCAAATTTATATATTTTTAAATTTATATATGCAATTAAATCTATATTAATTTTTTTTCTACAAATGTAATATTTTCATTGGCTCAGTTGGTAAGGAGTTTTATTGGAAAGGATAAGGATATGAGATGAGTTCTAAACATATTTCATTTCATGGTTAATTTAGAAGTGTGGACATGCCAACAGAAACAAAGACAGGGCAAGTTAATATAAAACATTTAAAATTATTATTTATTATTCTGTATTAAAAACAGATTAAGTTTGCATATTTAGTTGAGTTTATTTAAACTTGTACTAATTAAATTATTTCAATATGCTATACATAAAGTGCCAATTGGACTGATTATGTTAGCAACTTAGATTAGAATAAAATATGGAATTTGTCTTTCATTTATATAGCTTGTCTTGATAACAAATTAAAAGTTTATGTTATTATTAAGTTTGGGCTATTATTAAATTATAAATGCATGCACACATATATATATATATAAGACATATTTTGCGATTTCATCCGTGTTAAAAAAATTTAAGTATTGATATATATATATGTAATCTTCTAATTAAATATTAATAAATACAGTAACATTAATACATATAAAGTACAACTTTAAAAACTTCTATCCAACTAGGAGCACTTTTGATTAGCTTTGTAGTCTTTGGCAACTAACACCAATTCTTTTTTAAGATATCTTCCAATATCCTTTAGCGTCTATCCTTCTAACAATTCATTAAGTTGAACGTTTGCCGCTTATCTATTTATTAAGTCATGCTTTACATTTATATATTAACATAGCTTTCTTTATTTTTCTTTTATTACTGTTCCTTTCAACGTTTCACATTATTATAGTTGAAATTAAACCCATATGTACATAACTTACTATGAACATAAAAACAGACATTGAAATGTTATCATTTCCTTTACTCTTTTGTTTAGTTTTTTTTTTTTTTTTTTATAAGATTACCGTATATAATTTCAACAAAATACAGATATCCAATAAGAATATATATATATGATTTTTAAATATGTGGACATTTTTGTTATATTTACTTTAGAAAAATCACAGATAATAGATGTAATTATATATATATTGAAATGGCCAATCAGTGATACATTAATGCGCGATGATATCTTTAAACGAGACAGACTTCTTTGATAATGTGAGCAATCATAATAACATTAAAAAAGTAATATACTTAGTCTATACTTCAGGAATAAATCCATGGTCATCATCAAAATTTAGGTATCATATGATGAATACCATCAAGGAGTCTTCCACAGATGTAGTTTTTCTGTTGTGATATGATTTATCACAATGTTACTAAAATATTTTCAGAATTTTAGTTAATTGTTAATATATTTCACTGATTACTTCGCTCTTGATTTATGATGCTTGACCAAATCTGGAAAAAATTAGTTGTGAATTAAACAGATGCATTAGATAAGCTTACTATACAAAAATTAAAATCCTACTGTATTTAAATAATTAATAATAAACAATTATTTATTTACAGTTTTGTAAAAACATAATTTTCAATGTACACTTTTTTATTTGCTTCTCCAAAAACACTATACATATTGTATTTAACATTTATAAAATAAAAAAAAATGAGGCTTTATATTTAATAAAATCTATTGTTAATTTTAGTTAAATTATGTTCTTAATATTTAAATTGCATTCCTCTTTAAATAATTAATTGCTTATCTAACTATCCATTTTAAGTTTTAGTAATAACTAATATTATTTCTTGAATAGACTTAATTATGAATTTCATTTTAATTGATGTTTTTAGCATGTAGAAAAATAGATAATAAACTATAACATTCAAAAATCCTCGATAAATGTCCAAGGTTTATACCTGATGAAACTCTTAAAATAGTAATTATAAAAACTACAATAAATAATGTAATAATTTTATGATCTGGCTCTAATTGTGACAGTAAATAACCACGTGTTTAATGTGTCTAGAAAATAATTCTACATGTTGCAACAATATTCTACATTTTATGACACTAAAAATATAATTCAATTACTTATATATATATATATATGTTAAAACGAAGATTTGTGAACCCGCAAAATATGTATTATATATATATATATATATATATAAATACACCTTGAAGGTTTTTTGCAATGATATAGATTGCAGAGGCTTTTACTATATGGTGAAACTGAACTCAATTCAGTCCAGTATAGCTATTTCTAGTTTGTTTGGCTAGATTTTGAAGATATTTATGTATCTAAAAAAAAATTGTGCTTTCAAACTTATAGAAATGAGTTTCTTAAATGCTGTTTAGTAGAAATGGAGTTTAGATCTAGTTTCTGGGTCTTCCTACCCTTTACTGATGTGAGCCAATTAGCTCGAAAACGTGGTTTGAAGGTTTGAGACAATTTGAAAGAGATATTTAATTCTATTCTCTCTCAGTGTTTATGTGAACTAAGCTTGATAGTGGGCTATTGGTAAAGCTCCATCTAGTTATATATATATATATATATATATATATATATATATATATATATATATATATATATATATATATATATATATATATATATATATATATATATATATATATATATATAGAGAGAGAGAGAGAGAGAGAGAGAGAGAGGGAGAGAGAAAGCTGCAGAAAAAGAAAAATATTGTTAACTGAAAGGAGAGCTTTTGATTTCTTCTGAAGGTCTTAAAGAAACTGAACAGGCCTACTTTGTAATGTCCACTCCATGTGTACATGTCTTACCATTGCAACTGTTATTACTATGTGATTATTCAGATAATATATAAACATAGATGGGCTAATCACCAATATGCATTTAGCTAGCATGGTAAATTTATGACATTTTACCTTTTAAGTTTAAGATCAAGAAACCCTATGGCCTTTTTCTTCAGATGCCTGAGAGGTCTTAAGTGAAATATCAGTTGAGTTTTCTTAAAGGTTGAATGAATTAGTGTGTAAATGAGTTTTTAATAGATATTTACAATGATGATGCCCAAAATAAATCATGGTCATCATTGTCAGAAGCTCTAAAGTCATTAGACATGGCAGCAGTTGGTTGCCAAAGATGGAGGGTTCTAAGATTTTTCTAGCTGTGTGCCTAGGCTGAAATTTGATGATGAGCTTTTACTTAGGTGTTTATAACTGGAAATCATATTCACGTGAAGAAAGATTGCAAGATTTGAAAGAAGAGCTATCTCATATTAAATGGAACATTATTGGACTCTGTGAAATTAGAAGAACAGATAAATGAGAACTGATTTCAAAATGAATATGTACTTTACTACAAAATCATAAACATTAGAAGTACAAGTGAAGTAGGATTCATTATAAATAAAAAATGGAAGAACAGTAATATGGATACTAATGGTGTATCAGACATATTGCAAGATTAGTTATTAAACATTATTTTGATAATGGTAAAATACTTGCTAATTTGGAAAAAGTATGATTTGGGATCTATGAGGAGTTAATTAAAATATTAAAGAAAACAACTGGTTTCAATAGAGCGGTTGAAGCCCAACATATTTTAACATTATGGAAACCACTGATTTTATCTCTTTCCTCTAATATAATTATGAAATCTATTAATAATGCAACTAAAAAAAATAAACATGTTGTTAAAATAATTATTCTGATTGCTCAACTATTTCATGCTCAATCTAATTCTTTACCTTGCATTCAGTCTCATTACTATTTGAGATCTAATAGTTTTTCTTTGAAATGTTAACCTTAACAATGCAGGATACTATTTCATCAAAACTTTGGGAAGTAATCAAAAACTACACATGGGTTTACTGCAAAACTACATTATTTACATCATTTAACTGTGAAAATATTAATTATTATAGATCGATAGATAATAGATAGAAAATTGAGCCATATGTAATTCTACTGCTTTACCACCCATACTACCTATATAATTTCTTAAGAAATTATTCATACTTTTTTGTTATACTTAATATTTTCTTATGTTAATTAAAATTGCATTCTCATTTACATTTTTGTAAAATATATTTTCTCAATAGAACTAACTTAACCACGATGTTATTTATTATTCTCTTAAATTTTTAAAGATTAATTACTCAAATATTGTGATTTGATATAGCTATGTTTTTTTAATTCCTATTATTATAAAATATCTCTCTGCATCTCTATACATGAAGTTTATAATGTAGCCATAAGCTTACATCAAAATTATTTATAGTATAAAAATAGAAACTTGAACCAACAATAATAATGGTTTGTTTTGATAACACTTTGGTAGTGCTACTGTTTATCCTATTAATTTTAGCTATCATTTGGACTGAAAACATAGCACAATCTGATTTTCACAGATATTTAATAAATCGTAGTTATACACACACACACACGCGCGCGCGCGCACACACACATCCACACACACACATATATATATATATTATAATATTTTAGTATGTTAAATATATTTGGCAATAATATATATTACTACAAATTAACAATTACTTTTAATTAATTATTTTATTTTTATTTTTGTAGATTCCTGAAAGTCAAGGTAATGTTTTAGTTTATTTATTACTTATAACAGTTTTTATCTAAAAATTACTCACAATTCAAAAAAAAAAAAACTGCATGTAACTTTTGATCACCATATTTTTGTTACCAATTTTTCTCTTTAGATATATTAAGTTAAATCTTTTTGGGGATTTCTTATATTATAAACAATGAAAATTATTAGAGGATATCCAGGTGTTGCTAGAAAACTCAATCACTAATTAACAGTCCCAAGTCTAAACATGTTTTCTCTAGTAAACTATTAATCGTATTTTGTAGTGGATTTAAATAGAGGAAAAATTCTCATTTACTTCTAACTAATGTTGTTATAAAAATTTAAACCCCAAAGAGCAATTTATATATATATATATATATATATATATATATATATATATATAAGAATGCAGAAGTTTTTATTGTCTTTTGAAATTCTATAATTAATAATTTATCTTTTTCAAACAGTTGAAAATGTTAAATTATTTTTTATGGATTTATTATAATTTTAACAGTGCTAAATAAGAATAAATGTCAAATGATAATTCATATAAATGCCAAATGATAATGTATAATCATACAAACAATCAAAGATATCTTGTTTTTGATATTTCTAGGAAACTATATGTTAGAAATTGGTCGTCTTATAGTTAAACAATTTGTCTGGGATTTAAATTCTTAACACATGTTGCGATAGAAGTAAAAAGGGTTACCTTTTTTAATCTACATTCAGGACATAAGCTTTAATAGGGTTCTAAAAAAAAACCTGATTAGGCTTAGGACTATCAATTAATGGTTGATAGTTTGCTAGCAACAAAACTATCAATTAGTAAGTGATAGTTTGCTAGGAACATAAAAAAAGTTATCTCTGGCTGATTAAGTGGATATACAGTAATTTTATTTATTACATTATAAACAAGCATCTATTTATATAGCGTGATGTTTATAATTGTAATTCACTAAATATCAGCCTTTTACAGCTACTGTACATGCGCTTTAATGAGTGTTAAATAATAAATGAATACTTTTCAGTGCCCATACAAGATATAGCATTTAAGAAAGAATAAAATGAATCCACTTATTCTTTCCGAACCCAAGCTTTATTTGCCAGTATTTAAGATTTTCCCATATATAAACATTTGGGTTCGGAAAGAATAAGTGGATTCATTTTATTCTTTCTTAAATGCTATATCTTGTATGGGCACTGAAAAGTATTCATTTATTATTTAACACTCATTAAAGCGCATGTACAGTAGCTGTAAAAGGCTGATATTTAGTGAATTATTACATTATAATAAATCCACAAAAATATTTAACATTCACAATTCTCTGTGGAATATGAATTAGTACTTACAGGATAACAAAAATGTTATATCTTGTAAAATAACTATCTGAGATATAAATATGCATACAAAATTTGTTAAAAATAAAAGAGAATCTTTTTTTTTCTTTTATTAAAACCCAAGGTGAAAAAACTTACTAAATTATTAGACAACAATTGATTAGCTTTACTGCCAATTAATTTTCAATTGTTTTCTAACAATTTTATAGGTTAGTTGTTAAAAGAAAATTCGTCAATTAGTGGAAAAATATGAATGAACCCATATTTAGGAGTTTTAAAAAAAGGAAAATCTGTATATTGTGATTTATTTGAGAAAAAATGTATAAAGAAATATGTATTTGCGGCATAGAACATGAAAGTACATTTAAATTGGAATATATTTAGACTAATAAAAATATATTTTTTTTCTTGTAATGTTTTTAATAGATTCACAAAATATATGGACCTTAATTAATTAAACGTAAAATGTGTGCTACCAAAAAATAGAGAGAAGAGTATTGCTAAGAAAAATTGTCTAACAACTGGCATTCTTAATCTTTAGAAACTTTCTGATAAATTTAAAAATAGGAATGATAATTTTAAATATAGGAATGCGTTTTAAAAGATTGTATGAATATGAAGATGGTTGAAACTTAATAGACATCAATGGGAAGAGATAACTGATATTCAACTAAGACTTGCAATATAGTTAGCTATAAAAGTAGCAAATTGTAAGTAAATGTTGAACTGAGACAAAACAATATATGAAAAGAAATAAAAATATATTTTAAAGTGAATCATTAAGAAGTGAATATTCAGAATTCCGTAAATAGCTACGATAAAAGTTATTATGGTTTAAAAACTATAAACATGAATTGATGAAGAAGCTATATAAGAGAATAAGTCTTTGGCAGTATAATTAATTAAAACATCTTGGTATAGAAATAAAATATATAAACAACAATAAAAAGTAATGAACTATTACTAAAAAATAGACATGATGAAATATATTGAAGAGTTTTATAATATATATTATAAACCTTAGTGGCAGCAGTGTGCATGCTACATGATAAAATTTGAAAAAAAAACGTGAGTGTACCCTTTTGCCTACCTATATATTATAGAGATAAAGAAAATAAGCAATTAATAAATAAAACGTATTTTGAAATTTTTAATTTAACTAGTTTCAAATCATGTTGAAATAAAGTCTTATTGATTTTAATACAAAAAAAATTTGGTGATTTTGAATAAAGGAAAAAGAATTATCAATTAACAACATTTTTTGATTACGACTTCTATAAAAAATGTCAGCAAAAAAAAAAAAATTCCAATACGTAAAAAAAAGAAAGCAAATTGCTATTTTTTTACTTTTGGGAAAGAATACTAGAGAATATTTTTCTCTGGGGTCCGAGATTAGTCGTCATCATGGTAGATTCTATAGATAACAAAGAAGATAATTTATATTTTGGTACATTTTTAGATAATGTCGCAGACAGAAAAACAGTCATTTCACAATCAACTTCGTTCTATTGACGATTAATGAAAGTCTATACCCAAAACAAAAGATACAGTAAAACAATGGAAATTTGCCTTAGTGCTAATTGGAATTACAAGCTTATAGTAGAAGCTAGATGCTAAGAAAAAAACAAGTAGCAAGTCGATTAGCCTATTGCCCATTTCAATAAACGGAGCCTATTAGAAATTACAGTACCAACTTTTATAATCTGGCAGAAATAGAAAAAACTGGACTATACAGCTAAAATGCCGAAAACTTACTTGTATTTGATACATAATGCTCTAATACAAAGCTAATATACTTGTCTAAAGTGTGAAAAGAAGAAAAATATGTTTCTAAAAAAAAAAATCTAGAAATGTAGCAAGGTAATTAATTACAAAGATGAAAACACATCTAAAATCTAGGAGAAAAACGCTAAAGATGATATGTTGTAAGATATTCAGATATTAACAAAGTAAGTTATTTCTTTTTCTAATGCTAAAAACTATTAAATTTTGGAAGATTAAAATAAATTTAATATTATGTAAGAGTATCCTGTATTTTATCTGTGAATTATGACTATATACTTAAATTGAAAGTAATTTAAAGAATAAAAGTAAGGACTGAAATAAATGAACTGTTCGTTGGATAAAAATGTCTTAATGATTTTTTATATTTATATATGAACGTGCTAAATGGTATGAAACTAAATATCTGAATTTTTTTTATTAGAAATGGATTCACAATGATTGACCCTTTTTATATTTATACATAAAATTACTGAAAGGAAAAACTAAATATACGAATTTGTTGGTTGGAATTGATTGATTAATCTATAATTGACTGTGAAATTATTAAAGGAAGAAAGAATAAAATATATGGAATTTTTATCATCTTAATAATTTTATGTAAAATGGGAAATTTACAGTTGAAATTTAACTTCGAATTACAATCAAACTACTTACACTTTGTTTTGTTAATAAATGGTTATTTTATTATTTATTAATTCATTTGTTATAATATAAATATCACCCCACCAACACAGTTATATGCTAGTTAACAAAAAAACATGCCACAACTGAGCTAGCATGTTGGTGAACACTGAGTATATATATATATACTCAGAGCACACTTTTTTGTGATCACTGTGTATATATATATATATATATATATATATTTATAAAGATACATATATATATATATATATATATTGTTCTTTATAAAATATCAATAATAATTCCAGCATATGCTATAACTTATTCCTTCTTCATAAATTTAATGTCTCACATCTTCATTTAAAATGCCTGGCGGTTCAGAATATGTAATAATGCTTATATGTAATAATGCTTATATTGTAGTAATTAAATATAAAACAAACAATATAAGCATTACTATATATTCTGAACCACCAGTCATTTTAAATGAAGATGTGAGACATTAAATTTATGAAGAAGGAATAAGTTATAGCATATGCTGGAATTATTATTGATATTTTATAAAGAACAAAAAAAACGAGAATTTTTTTGGCAATAATAAATATACAAAATTTCTAAGTGATAAAAATGTATCAAGTGGTTTGAAAATTGGAATGGTAATATTAATATTTAAAAAAGATGATAAAAAGACATTTGTTAGTTCTGTACAAAATTTTTACCAAAATAGACTTTATCGAACTTTGGACTCAAATCAACCGAAACAACAAACTGGGTTTTAAAGTGCTTTTAACATCAGGGATAACTTGCAAGAAAAAAAAAGTTAGTCAAGCTTTGGTGTCCAAGTGGGCAGTACAGCTGTCTTACAAGCAGTTGTTCCGGGTTTGCTGGTTCGCTTCTAGGCCGATGCTTTGACCCATGAAAAAAAGAAAAAGAAAAAGTCATAAAAACGACCAATAAATATTAATTACCATTATGCTTTGGATTTGTGGATCATTAATATGCATTTGATTCTAGGAACTTTCAAGAATGATTAAACTTTGGAACATCAGAATATAGACATAGGATATTATCCTATTCTGAAGAATATTTATCAGAATTCAACAGCAATGATTAAATTATATGGTGACATTACATGCATTAACATTGATAACTGTGTATGAAATGTTGATTCTACCCTTCCCCCACTTTTTAAAACATTTTCATAAAATTGTTTAAATTGAAATAAAAAAATTACAGAAATAAAAATACAGTAAATTTATTTAAATCGCATAGTTTTGCAGAAGTTGTGATTTTCTGCTTATAATATTTGGGAAATTCGAAGTGTTGCAAGAGTGATCAGATCAAAGTATGAAAATAGAACTAAAGATAAATACTAAAATCTTTAAAGTAATATTACAATGAATTTTCTCAAAAGATAAAAACTGATAATCATGAATTAGAGTCAGTTAATATCTACAAATATGTTTGTCAAGTTATTAATACAGATGAAAGCATATTAGATAAATTAATTATAAAATTAAATGAATGTAGTGCTCAAATGAAATATGACTCAATATTTAAGAAAAAGTAAAGTTTTTAATAGATGTATTTTACTAGTTTTTAAGGATATGAAGCATAAACACCAAATAAAAAAGTAACATAGAAAATTTAGAACACTCAGCAATCATAGAAATAATTGAAAAGATAAAATGATCATATATGCCATCATTGACCTAATTGAAAAACAAAAAAATAAACTGGGATTAAAGAGATTATAAGATATGGACAATAAAGTCTCACGTAGAAGTCAAACAGTTTTGCTAAGAGATAATATGTAAGATGAATGGATAAAATAACAGAGTTTTATTGGTATGATATGAAGAAGAGAAGCTATAAATTATATAAACAGAATTAAACTCAGCTATTCTTTGGAAATGATGATGATTGATAATATATAAAGTAATTAAAAAAACACTACAAAATATGAAATATAATTAGAGAAATAACTTCCTACGGTGAATATGCTGTAGTATTTTAACGCAACATTTTCCGTTGTTATTGTTCTGACATATTCAACCACAAAAGGGTTTCCTTTAATTCTGAAGATTTTATATAAATATTGAAACATGGTACACATTTGATACCATGTACTGATATAAATCAATGGAGTTGACCCTGTAATATCAGTCAATCAATTTTATAATTTAATGACTATTAAATTATTTTATTTGAAGCAATACATTACTTTCAAAATTATTATATTTTTTTATTTCTATAACAGAAAGTACCCTCATGGACAAATAAAAAATAAAATATTAAATTTGACCTGCATTAAATTTGAATTTACGTCATCATTAAAAAGTATACTGTTTTGCATTATGAAATCTTTTGCTTATTTTATTTTTATTTATATACAACCAAAAGTAATTTATGAAAATACATAAACCAATGTAAGAACATAAAAGCACAATAATGTAATTTGGATGCTTTAAATTAGTAAATATATTTAAAGAATAAATAATAGAAGAGCTAATGTAAAATTTAATAAACAGTAGATATAAAATTATTCATAAAGTTTATTGTAGCTAAGATTTGATTGGTCTGATAATTTGAGTTACCAAATAATATCCACGTCATCAGAGATCAGCGATAAAGAGTACAGATCTAGGTCACACCTTTATAATAATAAATTGATATTTTTATTTCAGTATGTAGTATCCGATAGTCCATACGTTTTGATCTCTGTCATAAAAACTGTTTGGTTTACTTGTTTTATGTGTGTGGAAATCATAAAAAATATTTTATAATGGAGAGAACCTGACATATAAGTTTCTTGGATGGATTCCAGTGCTAACATTTATATCACTGGAACTTCTTCTAAGCTCCCAAGCAATTGAGTTTTTGTTTTATACTTACATTTAGTAAGACTTGACAAAGCTTGTTCAAAAGACTTATATAAATAGATTTTCATTCGAAACTTACAGAATTAGAGCTGAATTCTGCTTTAAATAATTAAATAATTATTGAATTCTACTTAATTCAAATTATGATATTTGATACATTTTAATGTTACAAAACAAAATAATATTTAAAAAAAAAAAGGTTTTTTTTAAAAAAATAATGTTTTTATGTAAATAAATAAAACGATTTGAGGCTTAATTTTTATGATTTATTTGAGCCTCAAATGCTCTTATGAAACATAATATTACTTTATTTTTCCACTTTTAAGTGACCTATTTACATAAAAGCATTATTTAAAAAAATATTTTTTAATCTTATTTTATTTTTTAGTTATAAATAAAACACAAACTTCCGATTTAAATAAAATAATTTTCTTCATGAGATTTTTTCTTCTATTGTGTTTCTTGTTCTTTCCATAAGAGTGCACCTGCTGTCAATAATTAAAAAAACAGAAAGGGTACATATAATGAAGTTATGGAAAGTGATTATACAGAAAGTGAATTCTTGGGTTTTATGCTGGGTTTGGGAAAAGATAAGGGGGATTTAGATATAAAGGCTATAGAGTTGACAAAGATTATGATATGGAAATGGGATGGAGCAGAATATGGGAAAATATAGAGTGGGGACTGGAAAATAAAGTGGCTAGCAGGTTTATCTGGGCATACTTGCTGAGATATTCTTGACTTTATTTAAGGAAAAGCCACAATACATGACATCACATGGGTTATGTGTAAAGGGCAGGCAACAAGAAAGGTAATGCAGTATGCAAAAGATTTGGATAAAAAATTTATATCAGTATACTTGTACAAAATGTATGATGAATGTGATAGGAGGATTGTTGAGTGTTATAGTGGTAAGGAATGGGCTAAAAGAATAGATGCATTAATAAAGAACAGGGAGTTGGAGAGATGGAGAACTAGTATGGAGAATAAAAAGAGTTTAAATATATAAAGAAGTAAATGGAACATTGGGTGTGAGTTAATTTATGATTATAGTAAGGAAAGTAGTTTACTGTTTAAGACTCAAATGGGATTTTTAGCAACAGGGGATTATACATGTAAATGGAAAAATGTGCGTGATTTAGTCTGCAAGTTGTGTAAGGAAGACTTAGAAAATATTAGGCATCTGTTAACAGAATGCAAATGCTTGAAAGCTGAAGAGATGCAAATAATAAAGTTGCGGAAGAATAAATATAAGAAAAGTGATTATACAGGAAATGGCTTATTGATTTGTATGCTGTGTTTGAGAAAAGATAAGGGGCAGTTAGATATAAAGTTCATGGAGTTGACAAAGATTATGTTGTAGAAATGGGATGATGCAGGATATGGGAAAACTTAGGGTGGGGAATAGAAAGGGAAGATATAATGGCTAACAGGTTTCTCAGTGTATTGTTGCTGAGAGATTCCTGACTTAGTATAAGGAGAGGTCACAGTGTATCACATCACAGTTGTTTTGATTATGGAAATGGTAAAGTTATACAATTCTCTAACATTTTTATACATTTATTATTATTTTTTCCGCAAAATATTTACAAGATATGCACTATTTTAGAGAAATAATTCAAATTTTAGTAAAAAAGTATTTACTTTTAATTAAGTAATTTACTTTTAATTAAATTATTCAGTATTAACAAAATTTTATTCTATTAAAATATATATCACCATTGGCTCAGTTGTGAAGGAGTTTTTTTTGGGAAACGTTAAGAATGAGAGTTTAATCCGAAATCGGACCTGATTTTTTTTTTATTGTTAAAAATTCACAAAATGTGGACATATTAACAGAAACACAGACATGGTGAGTTAATATAAAATCATTTAAAAAGGACAATATGAAAACATTTTATACAATTAAATAAATAATCACTAATGTTTATTTAGTGCATACTTAATTAAACATTTTTAAACTATAAAATATATTATATCATTTATGATAAAGTCCAACATTTTAAAATTTATAAGTGCATAGAGAGTCAAAAGCAATAACATACATTTAAAAATGATATTTTGAAATTATATCACAGACATAGTTTCATCTTTTCTAATCCCCACAATTAATTTTGATTTAAAAATACAAAATTTATTAATGCATGTAAACTTTCTAAATAACTCTGTACACTATTACTGCATCCATTCAACATTATATACTTAGCAATAGTCAAAAAATTAACCAAAGTTTAATTGCTAGGGAGTTTATAAAATATTCAGCAATAAATGACAGAGGTAGGTAGATTTCATGGATTTTAGGTTTCAGAGCCTGCTATACTGCCACTGCATCAGCTATATTGGGATAAATAGTATCTCTGATAGATTTGAATTACCTATTCTGTGCTCAGATTTGACTGTAATTAATTGTATGGTTGGACGTTTGTGTTTAAGTTAGAGTCTAATTTTAAAGCAGATAAGATTCACTGCCATACCCAAACTTCAATCTGTTAATGAGATTTCAAAACCATTTAGAAAAAAAAAAACCCACTACATATAAAAATGAAATCTGTATGAGACCATAAACAAAAAAAAAAAAACATTTGTAACTGTAATTCTTCACTTGTTTGAAAAAAAAATTGAGAGTGAGTATTCATAACATAGATTTTGAATTGAGAAGTAATTTAGGTATAAAAATTATCCATTTAGTTAGTGGTAAATATTTATTTACTTTATGAGGCCTTGTACATTTTTGTGAGACAACTTGTTTATAGTCAAAGAAAATGCAAAACTACACGAAATCAATGGAAATCAATAAATTTGAGTGCAACAGTAATATTTTTCTTCAAATATTTATGATATAACAAAATGTAACATTCAATCTAAATCTTAATATAATATCTTTTGTCCATAATGTCAATTATTATTATTTTTCCCCGTTTCGGAGGAAATCTAATGTAGCCTGATAATTCTTTTTTTTAATGAAAAAAAAAAAAAAAAACAATTATTGATAATCTGAAGTCTTTCTCAATTAAAGTTAAAATTCATGTCTTCTTATAACTTAACTTAAGATGCAGTGAAAGATAATCATTCACATTTTATAAATTATTAAATGTTGTGGTTAAAGTGCAGAGCGGAATGAAACCGATAACGACAGAAAATAAAAAAACTTTGGTGTAACTTACAAATTTAAGACCAATTTCAACAAAATAAAATATAACTCAATAGTCGATTACCAATTATAACTGAATAAAATGGTAATAAAAACAAATATGAAGATAATGCTAACAGAGCACTATTGTCTCATAAGTAGTAATATGTTCCTTGTTGTATGAACCAATTGTAATGGGATAAAATACTTAATAATGGTAAAACTCTTTGTTATCTTAAAGATTTTCTAAAAGAGCTAAAGGGCAGGTAATGGTGAAACTAAGTAAAAATTGTGGTATTTATTGGTTGAGCACTTTTGAAAAGTTTAATCTTCTCATAATCATAGTCAATTCATACTAGAATTTGTACTTAGCTTTATCATTGTCTGTGTATAAGCGCATTTAGACATATTACTTGTTTAATCGGGAATCTACGTTTCATTTTTTTTTTTACAGATTTGTGTACATTAATCTATCCTTAATAGAATAGGTAAAAAAAATCACTTTTAATACTATAAATTTACAACATCAAATTGTAATGGAATAAAAAGTCTACAAAACTGAATTATAATAAAATACAATACATAGGATCAATTCATTTAATATACCTCACACTTGCACCAAATTATAATAATGTAATTATAAAATGAAAGTTAATACCTAAAATAATTATACATTTTACAATATCCAATAATGACAACATAAAATAAATAAAAGGTCCTTGTTTGACAATTATACAATACGATTAGCAAATCTCAACTTATTATTCTTCAAGTCAACAAAGCCAAGTCATTAAACTTTGAATTACAATTACCATACCCCCCATATATATATATATATATATATATATATATATATATATATATATATATATATATATATATATATATATATATATATATATATATATATATATATATGTCAGAATTAAGGAACATAGAAATCTTTTAATCAAAAAGTTAGCACATCAGTTTTTACTTCCCATTTTTTTTAGAAATTGGTCACAAACCTGATTTTGACAATACAAAAATACTTGCTAATTTGCAAAGATATGGTTTAAGAACCATGAGAGAGTCAATTAAAATATTAAAGAGACCTACTGGTTTAAATAGGGCTGACGGAGTGCAACATATTCCAGCTATGTGGAAAAGTCTTATTTCATCTAATATTAACTTAAAATTAATAGGTGAAAAACTGAAGGAAATAAGCATTTTGATAAGCTTCATATTGTGAATGGTGAACTATTTCAAGTTGAATCTCATTTCTTATCTTACACTGAGTCATGTTATCATTTGAGATCTAATGATTTTTTTTCTCAAAAGTTAACCTTGATTATGGTGGTTGCTAGTCCGTTGAAATATCAGATTGTAATGCAAAATAATGCACAATTTATCCCCAGAAATAATGATTATATATATATATATATGATTATTAATACACTTTTATAATCAAATGATAATGTGAATAGCTTAATATTTAAATTAAGTATACAATTTGCACCAATAAGCTTTAAATTTCAACAAAGTAAAACATTCTATTTAAAGTTAATTCAAACACCAATTTCATTGTGTGCAATTACTGATTTATTTATATCATAAAATTTTCATTTTTCTACATAAATATCAAATTACTATAACACACATCCAATAAATAATAATTTAATTATTTGGTGTTCCTTTCACAATTCATCATTTTTTTTCTTCTCATGTTCAACATAGAATTAAGATTGAACCATTATTACTTATCAGAAAATAATAAATTTGGATTTATTTGATAGATATTTTTGTTTACTAATGAAATAAATTTTAAATGTTCACATTTTCTTTCTACAAATATTAAAAAATAGAATTGTAATTAAAACAAAAAGATTATATGTCATCATTTTTAGAAAAGTATTTTCATTTTTCAGAATCAACAAAATCTTCATTGTCTTTTTTTAAAAAGGATCTAAATAAATATTTATTTATTTCTCATATATCTAATGAAATATGATTTAGAAGTTTAAAATGTTTTATATTTATTGCAAAATTATGATAATTTTATACTCATTATTATAATTAGATTGCCTACTTCGAAAACTAAGCTTCTAATTAGTTTTAGGACAAATTTGCATTGTCTGCTAATAGAACATTCTATTTTTGAAAATAAAGTATTTCCATTCTAAACCAATTATTAATAATTTATATTTTGATTTCTAATAAATATTGTATAAAATATATAGGTTATAATAAATTTACAAATAAACATGTTCTTGGTTAGTAAAACATTTTTTAGCAATGTCATAAAAATCCCTATGTCAGAACCCTAGCTAAATTTTATTGTTTAAGGATTTTTATATTTTCTTGCCATCTATGGAATTTTTTGCAAATTAAAATTTTATATTATAACATATATAGGAAAATACACACGTTACAGTATAAAGTTTGCAGAAAATTTCACTTGGGAGAAGTTACTGAAAAAATGAAACAATGCTTATGAAAATGAAATACAGTTAAAAGAATATGCAAGTATCCAATTATTATCACCTTTGTTTAAATAAATATATTTGTACTTCATAAACTATCAAACAAGCTCAGATATAATTTGTTTAAATTCAAAAATAAATATTGCATATAACTAACAAAATAATTATGATAATCTTCTAATTAATTATTAAACATCAAACAATATTATTAATTTATTATTATATAAAAATATATATCTAGCTAAAATGACAATATACTGGATTTACTATAAAGAAAATAATGTGTAATAATACATACACTTATGAATACAATCATTTAGCTCCTGAACTATTATATGATTATTTATTATAAACTACATAGTGTAAGTCCATATATGGTTACTATATATCAATATTTTATTAGCCAATATGTTTGCTTTGTTAACTGAATGACAACAAAAGCAACTTTATTTGTTTAAATGAACTTAAAATTTATTAACAATAAGCATAAAAAAAAAGACAAATAAATAATAAATGTTTATGATATATACTCTAAATTAAATATCATAAAAGATAATTTCCACTTAAATTAAAATTAATAAGATAGGTGTTTTTACATAAAAAATCCACCTGTATAATGTTTGATATATAATAAATAAAATTTATATGAAACAGAACTATTGCAGCACACATATACTATTTAAAATACAAGAAAGTTAATGACACATTAAAATCTTTATAATAAAGTTATTAATTCAGATAAATGTACAGTATTTGAAATCAAAGTTTTAAATATTAAAATTTAGAATATAAATGTAAATTTAAACTAAATTGAACTTTCTTTTATTTTTACTTATATAAAACAACCAATCAACTAACTTGCGATATAATAATCAATAGTATTTATAAATATTATATCAATAAATACATAAATAAAGTACATCTTAACATATGACTTGATCACCATCCTTCTTTGTGGCTGTATTTTAATGACATTTATAAATCCAAAAAGGTAAATTTTTCAAAAACATTTATCCTGAACAATGCATATTTATTAAATTCCAATATTCTAAAAGTATTAAGTTTTATGTTTCAATTTAGCAAATATTTAATATTGTGATGGCATCATGAAAAAAGAAGCATCAGTTTCAATTTATGACAATGCAATGTAAAAATAAACTTATTTAAATCCTATGTCAATGTATCCATAGGTGTTATAAAATTATATCTGCAGATTAGAGCAATTCTTATACACAACAATATGTTGTTAGCTTCTATATTTCATTATTAAAATATTTTGTTTACAAGCGAAAATCATTTTCAGTAAGGAAATATAAAGTTGAATTTGAATGCTATAAATTACTTTTTCCTTCTTTTACAACTTTTTGATATTCGTATCCCATTTCCAGGATAAGTATAATTTTTTCTACTCCATTATTTTTGTGGTTATGAATGAAATATTTTCAAAATAAATAAATAATCATATAACATAATTTAGGTTTGCTTCTGTGAAAGTCAGAATGCCAGAGAGAGAGAGAGAGAGAGAGAGAGAGAGAGAGAGAGAGAGAGAGAGAGAGAGAGAGAGAGAGAGAGAGAGAGAGAGAGGGGGGGGGGGGGGGGGGGGGGGGGGGGGGGGGGGGGGGGGGGGGGGGGGGGGGGGGGGGGGGGGGGGGGGGGGGGGGGGGGGGGGGGGGGGGGGGGGGGGGGGGGGGGGGGGGGGGGGGGGGGGGGGGGGGGGGGAGAGAGAGAGAGAGAGAGAGAGAGAGAGAGAGAGAGAGAGAGAGAGAGAGAGAGAGAGAGAGAGAGAGATCTCAAATCATTCAGTCTTAATTATAGCTTCTTACAATTGATGTCTTCTTCATCATCACCAATAAGATAATGCTTCTTATTTACTCTAAAACTTTAATTACCCTGCTTTCCATGATTAAAATCTATTTACAATAATAATAAAATTAAAAAATAAATATTTTACAATTATTACATATAGCAAATAAAACTCATTTTATAAAGCACAAATAATACTAAACTCTCCACCAATCATGCCCAATAGCTATTATGGTGACTAGTTATGAAAAAACCAAAACAGCAAAAAAGTATGGACGCTGAGTTCAGATCTATACAACTATACAAACTAATGAGCTTGAATTTGAAAAGTTTACTGTATTTTCATTTTGGACTAAATTGATTATAGTTAGCTAATAAGGTAAAATGATATATAGACAGACAAGTAAATCCTCTGTCCCAATGTTGCGATCTGATTGGCTACTCTATTTCACAACCAATCTTTATGAAAATGTGAATCTTCTTGTAAAAATAACACAGAATTATACACCAATGATCTCACATCTGTCGCATTTACACAACATTTTCAAAAACAAAATAAAACCCTTATACAGAAAAATCATCTTTACACCCCCCCCCTCTGATGACAGACAATGATTTCTCCTTTTATATTTTCTATACTTATCAACATTCCAGAAAATATTTTTACCTAGGATACTGCTTCACTTTCCACACTCCCTTCCTCCAATAGACTTATAAATAACTCAAAAGACAGATGCATTTCTATTTATTTTAGTCAATCCTGTGTGTCTTGGCTGCATGATTGTCACAGCAACAATACACATATAAGAGATGAGCTACCATGTTGGATTGCAGCTCAGTCTTTTTTGAGCATCAGAAAATAACTGGGCATTTGTTCCCTCCCTTATAAGAAGCTATTCATTGCATTCAGAGAGTTGACTCAAGATGAAAAATTAGGGAAGCATGCTACACAGCCAATTCTACTCATGCTATTAACCAGAAAGTGAACTCTCCAATACTTTTCAACACTCATTAATTTTATATAAATTTGTATTTCTACAACAATATATATGCTTATGCATGCCCTCTATTCATCATTTCACAATTTATCACAGCAATGAATATGAAAGTATTTTAACCTTCAAAAGCCTGTCTTATTTTATTGTAACTGAAAAGAAAAAAAAATCTTCTGCTGTTTATTAGTGCAATTTAATCTAAATAAAGTATAATGAACTTATTAATTCCATTATATGACATAAAATTATACTATATCGAATGTATGAATGTATGTCTTATGAATGAGCATTATATTTCTACAGTTTGTTAGAGTTTATTATTTGACAGGAGAATGTTGATGCATTTATAATCATATTACTGCTTGTGATAAATTATTGTTGAATACAAACATTTCTCCTATGTTTAATTTTTATTGTTACATTTTATGAATTAAATTAAGTAATTAAGTAGTGCAACATTGTGATTGAATTTCCTATGTCCTATGCTTACTATTGGTGGATGTATCATATGATGAATGACGATTTGAAAAATGCTGGCCTTTTTAAACATAATAGTTTTATATGTAATTAAATGGATATGTTTATGGTAGGGCATATGTATGTAAATGATTGATGATGAGCAGGAAATATTTCTAATCTTTTGGTGGGTTTAAAGTAACACTAGAATTGACCCTTGGGCTTATATTCCAGTGTCTAATTCTTGCATGTTTTAATAGCGGTCATAATAGAATCAGTTCTGTTGTTTATTTATTTATTTTATCATTATAAAAGTCAAAAACCTGCTCTTTATTTATTATAAATTATTTTTAGAGTGAAAATATTTAGCAGAATTGATTTATAATTAAATTTAATAAGAAACATTTTTGCAGTTGTTAAGAAGTTAGAAAGTATTCGAATTGTTATCAGCAAAAATACATTTTTATTTATTCATTAAATTAACGTATCAGACTGTATGTGTAAATAAAAGAAGGATTTTGATCTATTTAAGTTATTTTATAGTGACACAATCTAGAATCTATTATTTCAAAATTGTTTTTATAAATAAAAAATAAACTTTTAAGAAAAACACAGGTTATGAAATGCGTCTGAAAATTGGAGTTTAACATAATCTGTCATAATGTGATTTATTAAAATGTAGAGATTAAAAAAAAGGAAATCTATTTTATAATATATTTATTATTTTTAATTACTAAAATTACATAGTCATTCGTTTTAAAGCATTTTTAGAACAAGAACAACAACAACAAAAAACCAAGGATTTCATTCTTATGAAATTGTTACTCTTACAAATAGAAAACAATACTTATTTGGTTGATCATTCTTTTATTAATCATTTGACAAGAGACTAATTTTTATGCATAATTAAATTGTAATACCATAACATTGCTATGATCTATTTCGAAAATTAAAATTAATAGTAAAATAAAAAATAAAAAACATAGGAATAAATATTGGGTACAATACCTATACATACACAATACTTCATTCGGAAAAACGTGCATAAAACATTGTAGAACAGTATCAATACACTGGCCCTTACACAAAACTTAGTATCTATTGAGAACTTTGTTTTCCTATTAAAAACTACTAGATACTTATTTAAAATTTATTAGAAGCATGACTTTGAGTAGATAACACACTCAAAAAAATATAAGCTATTTCAACCCTGTAAAATAAATTTTAATCTGTTATTACCAAAATTAGTAGAAAAATTAGTTTAAAATCAAATGCGAAATTTGATTAATTTCTATTAATAAAGATTGGAAGAAACATGAAAAAGTTTAAGAATTAATTCATTCTAATTCACAAACACCACACACAAAAGAACAATTACAGTAAAGTGTTTTTCACTTTACAAAATTTTATCTACATCAGAATTTTGGGTCGTTGGACAAACAGTTACTTGTTCAGCCATATGATTTGTTAAATTATGAATATTCTTATACGGTAATAAAGACGAGTATCTATCTATCTATCTATCTATCTATCTATCTATCTATCTATCTATCTATCTATCTATCTATCTATCTATCTATCTATCTATCTATCTATCTATCTATCTATCTATCTATCTATCTATCTATCTATCTATCTATCTATCTATCTATCTATCTATCTATCTATCTATCTATCTATCTATCTATCTATCTATCTATCTATCTATCTATCTATCTATCTATCTATCTATCTATCTATCTATCTATCTATCTATCTATCTATCTATCTATCTATCTATCTATCTATCTATCTATCTATCTATCTATCTATCTATCTATCTATCTATCTATCTATCTATCTATCTATCTATCTATCTATCTATCTATCTATCTATCTATCTATCTATCTATCTTTATTATTATCTATCTATCTATCTATCTATCTATCTATCTATCTATCTATCTATCTATCTATCTATCTATCTATCTATCTATCTATCAGTCTTTATATTTGTGTAATATTTGCTATAGATATTGTTTAAAGTATGCATCAACAAAGAAAAATTCCAAATCTAGAAATTTTGAAATAACAGAAATAACTAATATTAAACTCACAATTATATTGTAATGATTGTTTCTTATAGTAATGAGGCTAAAGTTGAAAATATTTCTCAATTAAATCCTTTAAACCAATTTTGGTGGAAAGAGTTTTGAAAAGCTGACATATAATTTTTGGGCATTGAACTGTTTTCTACATTATGAATGTATACAAAAAGTGTTGCAAAAATGTTTCAATAATAATAATAATAATAATAATAGTAGTAGTAGTAGTAATAGTAATCTTAATAATAATAATAATAATAATAATAATAATAATAATAATAATAATAATAATAATAATAATAATAATAATCATCATCATTATCATCATCATCATTATCATCACCAGCACAATATGCCAAAAAGATTCATCGATTGGCCAGTGTGCCTTAATGTACAAGACAATTATCGAAGTAGTAAAAAAAATGCACCAATTATAGTGCAACTAGACATTGAGGTAGCTTTTGACTTGGTGCCTATAGCCAAATTATTAAATGTGCTGGAAAAAAACAACAACACCTCCATTCCTACTGTATATAATAACCAATCTACTACTCAGCCATGAAATTCACATCACACTGAATGGGAAAAAATCACCAGCTTTCAACCTGAGTCAGTCCATCCCACAAGGATCCACCCGCAGTGCTTTGCTCTTCACAATATATATAAATCCTCTATTAATAGGGATACAGAAAAAATAAAAGGCATTCAAATCCCAAACACTACTTTCAATATATCATGCATAGCCTATATGGATGGTGTAACTGTTTTCCTCCCCTCTAAAAATAACCACCTCATACTACAAGAGATAATGAATAATTATACCTCAAATTTTAATTTAAAAATTAACACAAATAAAACTGCTGCATGATCAATATACACAGGCATGTCCTGCACAGAGATGTTTAATGGTAAACTGTCTGCTTTCCTTGATTTCCCATTTTAGCTTGTCACAATGGAATGAGACAAAAATTCAAAATAAATTAAAAAAAATGCTGAAAAAAATCACAGTCTCACTTGAAAACTCTTACCTGTTAATATATGTGAAGGTATCACTATTTAATCAACTTATAATTACAAAGATTACCTACTACATACTTATAATCGAATTTGCAAAAACATTCATATCTAAAATCTCATAAATCTATAACAAACTAATATGGAAGAAAAAGACAGTGGTGATCTCTTTAAAAAATCTGAGCAGACCGCCAAATAGCAATGGACTTGGACTCCATACAATCAATGTATTTTTACATCCAGAAATCAGTAAATTTATTAACAGCAACCATTAAAAGATTTCCAGACCTGGAGTGTGTGATCACTATAATACCCACAGACAAACTACCCCCTTCATATGGTTGTCTATCCATACTGATTGAAGAACTCAACCCAATATACAACAAATATCACTCAATAATGACAACAAGTATACATACTGGGATATTTATAATATACTATACCCAAACCAGACACAATCTATATTCATCAGCTCTTGGGATAGACAATAGGCAACTAATGCAACAATTCAAAAAGTGGTCACTAGAACCAAAATTTATTTGATTTTCTACTTAAGCTTAATCTGAATGCTCTACCCACAATACATTTTCTTAGATTTTGTAGATTCTATACAAATATAGACTTCATGTGTGGGCTATCTCATAGAGAAGAAGAGATACAAGATCATTTTCTTCATTCCTGCAGTGTACTAGAAACAATACATTGCACAATGTTTACCACACACAAGAAGACTAACATTTCAATTGATGAAATAATAAATACATTTAAAAAAGGCAATATCCCTGCTATCTGTCCAACAACATACAGCCTTTATGCCTACTGGTGTACCAGATGCACTTTTGCTCTTGTTAATAATCATTGACGCCACCCAACCCCATACTCAATAAAACTAGAACTATTCAGAAAAAAGACAGCATCCTAACTCAACTAGATGTGTTTTCAGCCACATGGTCACACTTGAAAACAAGATCCAGTCTATGAAATACAAGTCCAATATGATAGATGATGACATTTTCAACATCAGCATTTTTCAACTTTAAAGAGATGTAAGTATAAACTTAAATAATTAGAAGATCAAATTTAAAAACACGCAAAAAAAGTATGCAGAAATGATAAAGACTTATAGTCTCTGTGCACAGTTGCAATTTGTTTTGCATTTGTGACAAATCAATATATTACTGGATGTAACTCTGTAACTTTTTAGTCTCAATAAAATTTTGCTTTGAAATATAATAATAATAATAATAATAATAATAATAATAATAATAATAATAATAATAATGACGATGATGATGATAATAATAATAATAATAATAATAATAATAATAATAATAATAATAATAATAATAATAATAATAATAATAAAATATAACTATTTTTAATATTTAAAATGACTAAAATAAAAACAAATATAAATATAAAAAAATTAGCTTACAAAATTTACACTTCATAGCATATGTTATTTACTTCTTATGTATTGAAAAAAAAGTAAAAATATATAATTATTATAAAAGAAAAAAAAAACTTAAAATAAAATAAACATATAATATCAATCTTATAAAATATAAATCCAACTAAAATAATAAAAGTTAAATATTCTAAAGGTGTTTTTTTTTTTTTTTTAGGGAGTGATAATACAGGTTCAGGGTAAGTAAATTTAATAATATTAATAGCTAAAATTTAATTTTTGATTTTGATAATAATATAAATTTCGGTTTTGTTTATATATACTTTTGCTTCTAATTAATGATAGCAGTAAACCGCCATAAAGAGTACTAACTAATCATATATATATATTCTAACCTAATTAAACGAAGTAGGACGACGTTACTATCACAAAAATAACACGTACGGGCCATTATTTCCATAACCCGGTAAAATCAGTGAGCGGTATTATTAAATATAATACGGACGCCTCCAACCCTCTATTATCTAATATGATATTTGAAAACTCTTCGTTAGGTTAGTTATATAATTCGGCTACAGAGATATGCAGCTCAGACAGAGATCGAATAAAAATAATTATCATTAATAAAATAGATTTAATAAAACCATTTAGAATAAACTAACATTCTCTCTCTATCTAAATACATTCTCTGAGCTATAAGTACTTGCACTGTTCGACAATGATGATGATGATTTTATTAAATTGTTAATATTACTGACTCAATAAAACATTCAGCAATTTGTCAATATGATCTCAATATTTTATTATTATACAATTTAAAAGTTTCCATCTCTTTAACCATGCCACACTTGTAATATTAATCATACTGAATTAATTCTTTCTTTAAGAGCACTTATAATACTGACACTAATCTCAGGGTTCTCTGTTATATTTAACAAAATGCTCGGCAGTATTGTGTTGTCCAATAGAACTGACATTCTGGTTGGCTATAGAAAACATTTAACTTATTTAAATTCCAGGTGTCTTCATCCACATATCAACTATTATAATATTTAGCAAGATGATGACCTTATTAAAGAACAACGCATAATTTTGAATAATACTGCCAATTTATAATCCAGAATCTCAGTCGGAATGATGAAAAGACAAGGGTGCTTTTGTGTCCTTCCATCACCCATGACAACACAATAATTAAACTAAGATTTAATACTTAGCAATTCACTTACATGTGTATGGAACAATGTGCAATTAAAACCTACTAGTTTGGGAATAAAGTGATTTTACACATCCATAAAATAAAATGTTTTGGTCTGAAGTTTCAATTCCATAAATAATTCTTATTAATTAAAAATATAATGAAATATTCTGATCTTCTTAAAATTGTCTATCTAATGTATTTAATTTGAGATTTCATAAATAATTTTGGACTCAAGAAATTATTGCAAGTATTATGCAGATACACTTTTATTTAGCACATAAGAAAATGACTCAAAACAGCTTTTAATAAGACTATATTTATTATTAAATTTTAACAATATTCCAATTTATTCTTACAATTTAACAAAAACAATCCCTTAGGATTAACATAATAAACCAAAATTATACACTTTAGTTGATCCCATATGGATAAAATAAAATAATAACTAATAGTAATTAGTCTATGCTTTTAGACTGGGATTTGAACTACTTCTTCATCTTTGCTGTACATTTATTTAGATAAAATATAACAAAATAAATATTATTGTCGATACACTAACTTATCAGTTTAGTGTATCTTATATGAACGGCTGCTTAACTTTATTCTGACTATTTGTTTTAAAATAAAAATAATTGGATTCTAGGCAATGCGTACAAACGATTATTATCATCGTATCTTTAACTAAATGACAGTTTTTATTTAAATAACTTATTATAATTTATGGGTTATTTATCAGAAATTACATTTATTATTTTAATGTTTACCTGAATAACAACTGAAGTTGTTATACACACTGTTTCCTCCGTATAAGTTATATTGTGAGTGCTACTTAATAATTAACTTGAATTAAACTTAGTATTTGAACCCTCCTTTGGCAAATAAAATTTATAAATCACACAATTTTAAACTTATTTTCTCCATTGACTCATGTGTAGATTACCCGCACTATTCCGACGCACAGTCCAGACATTGATTATATATATACTAGCACTCTATTTTTACTAAATGGATCGTGAAGAATTTACCTCCAGTATACCCGTTATCTTGCCATAACTTTTAAATAAAACACAATATTCTACACCTTCCGTGGTGGAATTATCTCTATTTCTCATGAGGAAAAGGGAATAATACCGTAGATACGAAGAGTTAACGACTATCTTAAAATAGTTTGGTGGGTCCTTGCCTCTTACCTGGGCATGGTAGGAACACACACCAATATAATCCTCTCATGGGATTTTAACGAACGAAATGAACTAAATACGGTATAAATGCTGATCGTCCTGGCTCTGGGAAGCGATCGCTTGGGTTATAACCATACCCGAATTCTAGATTTATTTATTCCCCTCATGGAAAATAAAGCTTTTGGGGAGATTATTTTCCATCCCACAAATAAATACATACAATTGTTACTAATGTGAATATTAATCATATACTGATGCTATTCGGGGCAAGACAAACAAATACACTAATTACACAAAATTTATATTCCGGGGTATACTTAAATCAACGTCTGTAATCAATGGATAATACAAAATAAACATAATAATTTTCACCTTTGCCAAAGAAACATTCAACAAGTAATTGGTTATATAGTATTTTGAACTAAATTAAGTGAATGCGTTAATAAAAAAAAATAATTGGGAATAAATTCCGCAATTAACATAGTATAAATTTGTTTTAAACTTTAAATAAATAAGATTCTGTATAGCACTTCTCTTTAATTACTTCTGATAATTTTAACTAGATATTTTATCTATTAAGTATCTGAACTTTTATACTTTTACGTATTTAACATATACATTTATACCCATAATTGCCTATCATAAGTAAACACATTTTATAAAATTATTTTCCATGTCAAATATAAATTTAACCTAGAATAATTAAAAGAAAACATACCTTTATGATTACAAGGTCATTTAAATACTACTTGAATATACATCTTTTAACCTGTTGATAAAAAAAAATATACATAATTTTTTTCAAATAAAAAATATTACTTAACAAGTGTTTATTATCTTTCTAGAAAAATGTTTTTCCGTTAGCAATTTATTTAGATGAAGAATTTGATCCTTTCGTAGTTCACGAAGTAAAATTTTTTAAAATAAGAAACACATTTATTATTTCATTTTGATAAAAGTTTCTTCTATTCTGGCGCATTTAATAATTAAGCAAAGAAAACATAATAGCGTTGGATATTAATTCTTCTTTGAATTAACTTATATAATTTTGGGATCCAAGAAAGACAATACATAACTTAACATGACGAATATTTTGACGCTTGACGATCACATATATACAATTCTTTTCCTTTTTAATATTGGCGATACGTACCATTTTATTTAGCTAGCTGGTTTAAGAATAAACTAATGCGCGACTTTTAGAAAATATTATAATTATAAAGACTGCAGCTGACTTACGTAGATAGAATTTTAAGGACTCTAGTTGAGGTATAATATAACATATTATATTATAAAGTTATAATTAAGTCACTTATATTGGTAATTTTTATTCCTATTCTAGGAATTATAAGTCTTCTTTAATAATGAATTTCCGTAACAAAATTTTCAATACTTGCCTTGAGAAAATTTATATTTTCCTTTTAAAAATTATGCAGGTGCATAAGTAAATATCCTTTATCATTCATATTATTTCTAGATAATTTTCATTGAATAAATTATATTTTAATGTGAGGAGCTTTCATTATTTTTAAATGCAGATAATGTCAGTTAAAAAGAGCGCGAAATTTTATAGTTATCTTTCCTTAGCTTTTATAATATGTCTTTTAAATTATAAATTTTTCTTTTATACCAAGAAAAAATTATCAAATAAGGTAAAGTTAATAAATAATTGTTTATTTGCTGGAAATTATTTATATTATTTACTTTAAATATAATGACGCTTTCAGTGATTACTGTAGTCAAAACTTTAGCATACGATAGTATAATCTTTTAGTATAAAAACTTTATAATAGGTCGATGGACATAGAAAAGCAGAATATCCTATCAATTAAGATTAGCCAAACATGATATTATCAAACATTTAATGGACTGATATTTATTTCTGCAATAAAAATTATAAAAAAAAATTTGTTACCGAATTTCAGTACTGACTCCTCCTTGGACTAATAGCAGACTAAACTTTTCTCGGTCTTGTTTTATTTTAGTGACCTCTTACAGAGAAAAAATCATTTAATTATACATAAACAAAAGAAAGGAGAAAAAAAAAACAAACTTATTACAGTTATATTTTGTTCTGTATGGTTTAAATGGATTACAAGGTAATTTGACAAATAATGTAAAATAATAAATACATGTAATTGACACTGTTTATTAGTGGTGTATATTTCTGTATACATTATTGTCCAAAATAATTTAAAAAATAAAATTACCAGAAGCTATGTTGTTATGATAAGATACTCATCTATCCCCCCCCCTCTGTCCATCTAAAATCAATTACTGTTTATAATATGCTTTTATACTATATTAAATTGCTCTTATGGTTAATATTTTTAATTAAATTATTTCTGCTCTCTTTCATAATGACATCAAATTACTAAATATTTTAGTTATTGGATTAAAATACGTTAAAGTGAGTAATAGCCTATTTTATTAATCACTTAATATTATTACTATTTTATTTTTCTATTTTCTAGAAAAAGATAGCATTGTTTTCCTATGGAAACGATGCTAAATAGACCAAGTGTCAATAACACTAGGTTACAATATTGATATGAAGATTTTCATGGTTTGCATATATAAAAGACATATTATGCGGGGGGGGGGGATCATACATGTTAAAAAATCTAAATATTAATATACAGGACGTTTCAACTTGATCACACAAGTAATCTATTGGGTGATAAAAGATAAAAATACAGTTGTAGGGGCGCTACAATTACTGATTTGAAAAAAAAAAAAACGTTAAAGTTCCACCAATAGCAAAAATGTTAAGAATGTTTTTTTTTTTTTTTTTAAAAAATCTTTCCAAATAGGAGGAAGTTTGCATATATTATCTTGATTACTGATACAATCTGATCTTTTAAGTATCTCAATGGCTTCTCTGACTTTACACTGATAGAGATTATCACATCTGGATATGATCCTGGGACTAGAAAAATCAATTTTATGACCTGAATCAATAGTATGGAATGAGAGTGCTGATGACGGTTGTTTAACTTCATTAGCATGTTCATCTCACCTAACCCTGATGTGACAATGAACATGCTAATGCAGTTAAGCAACACTCATCATCATCAGCATTCTCAATCCATAATATTGATACAGGTCATAAAATTGATTTTTCTAGTACCAAGATCATATCCAGATGTGATAATCTCTACCGATGTAAAATCAGAGAAGCCATTGAGATATTTAAAAGGCCTGATTGTATTAATAAGCGATATGATACATGCAAACTTCCTCCTATTTGGAAAGATTTTTTTAAAAAAAAACATTCTTAACATTTTTGCTAGTAGTGGAACTTTAACGTTGTTTTTTTTTTTTTTTTTTAAATCAATGATTGTAGCGCCCTAAACCATCTTTCTTCCTTTTATCACTCAGTATATGACTCGCATAATCAAGTTGAAACTTCAGTATATTAATATTTAGATTTTTTAACATTGATGAACCCGCAAAATATGTCTTATATATATATATTACCACTGAATATTTTATAATGATTTCATTGACAAAATATATGTTCTTTTCACTATTTAGAAATACGAAAATGAACATATTCATGGGGTTAATTTTTGTACTCACTGTAATACTAACATTTTGTTTAAACTTCATATAATATCATCTTAATAGGATAGTGGCTCAATAATTTATCTTAAAATAGTGATAAAAGAAGTTGCTCTTAGCCGTTACTTAAAACATCATCATATAAAAAAAAAAAAAAAATATGACATTAAAATAAAGCAAGTGAAAAGCTGATGTATATTTCACCATTTCGTTTTAATTATTTGTTTATTTAATTAAATGACATACCTTTATAGTAGGTTTCCTATATAAATATAAAAGTAATTTGATATTTTATCTTGTTTACTAGCATAATGAAGAAAAAAAAAAGGACTTCTGATTAATATCTGTAATTATATCATATATATATATATTAGCTCTTGAAATAGTATCTATAAAATCCTTTGTGATATTTTTAGTTTTATATATACATATTCCATCTATATAGTAAATTTAAACAGAAGTAACAATTTTCCGAGAGTCATTAATAAACAATATTCTTATGTGAACTAATAAAAAATAGGGTAATCAGCTATTTTTTAAAGTTATAATGCACTGTATTTAAAAGAACAACATTGTCACTGTTGCAAATCGGTGAGATTTTTTAAGTCATATTTAAAATCTGGATGATGTATTAATATCACACTGAGATTCCAACAAATCAATGAATGCTCGTTTACATACAGTAAAACTTTAAAGAATAAGCGGTTATCCTATTCCTATTAATATTTATTGACATCTGAGTATTGTTTAATAAAAGCCGCGGAATTTTATATATATTTGGGTACGATAACCGTTTTCACTGGTACTAGAGAAAATGATTGTCCTAGTAAAACTATTATAACCACATTAATTCTATATAATATGGTATTCTGGGCATGATATACCTTTTGAAAATGTTAAAATGATATCAAAATGAAGAATAACAAGTTTAGAACCATCAGAAAATTAATTGAAATTCTAAAATGTATATCAATATATTATGACTGGCATAATTTTAAAGATAAAAAAAAAACAGCCAAAAATAAATGAGCAATAGGGAAAAAATATCTATCTCTTTACTCTCACTATTTAAACTAACTCCTCTTAAATTTTATTATTTCATTAAATAATTAATATATACATGATTTGACAATTTAATGTGACTTTAAAAATATTTGCTAAACCATCCACACTACATAGAAAAAAATATTTGAAATGTATTAATTCTTACAGATTAAATGTTTTGGGGGTCATACCATATATTACCATTTTGTTTAAATTGTAGGGATAAAATTACATTCACTTTGTCATATCTAAATCTATAATAAAACTGTTTTATCTTAAGTAATAATGAGATTATGATTGATTAAAAAAGTGTTCTTTGTATTTATATTAGCTGTTTGTCTGGTTGTCCATTTAGAATAGAATATTGACTAACGATTTTTTTTTTTACTTATTTGTGTTTTACAATCTCCTGATTTATGAAATTGATTTTATATATATATAAACATTTTACAATCTCCTGATTTATGAAATTGATTTTATATATATATAAACATCAATACGCTATATCCATAACGCTAAAATATGTTGTGTTTTATCACATCTATTTAAAGTGTTTGGCCTTTTTAAATATTCAATAGATCCTCACAGTTAGTAAATTATATATTTTCCAAAATAACTAGTATTATAGTATTATTAAAGTCAGGGATGGGACAAATTTGAAAAAAAATGTGATGTAAAGGCTGATTATACTCTCTAACCCTGGCACCAATATATCATATCATTGACCCACATTCTGTGACGTGGAATTGCATACACAACTTGATGTTTTAAAAAAGTTCAGTCTTTTAGAATTATGGAAAAAATGACCCAGATTAGGAAATTGAAAGGTTGAAATTTGATAGTTGTCTAATATTTTTATCAGTGGCTCTAATAATATAAAATATAACAACTCCATAACTATTTGAACAATTCTCAATTTTGCCATCCTTTCTCTTTTTGGAATCAGCACTTTATAAATCCTACGTATATTATTTTTATCATAACCATTAGAAAGAGTGAAATATTTTTAGTTAGTGCTATTTCTTGATCAAACCGATCTTTATCAGACAAATTATATGCTCTCACCAAAAGATATTTTGATTTAGAAAATATATGAGGAAGATTATGATGAGATATAAAATTGTGATATCTATTTTTATGGATGGATTTTCTCTAAATAGATATTGACAACGGTTCATAAGATTTCATAGCAATTAAAACATCTAAAATAGTTTCTTTGTTATTTTCAATTTATTAAGCAACCTTAATATTAGGATTCGATCTATTAGGAAAAAAACAACAAGAAAATGATTCAAGATATCAATTTCATGAGGCCATTAACAAATGTATTAACTTCATATATGAGCCGATTGTAAAGTATTTTAATAGCTCAATTCAATTCTTGATTCTCAAAATTATTCATATAGACATAAGATATTACAGAACATAGGTAAGACTCCTTAAAAAACTCTTTTACTTACTTATATTTTTTTGAGAATCATTAAAAAAGTAAAATGTAATAATAAAATCAGTTAATTTATTATATCGACCTATAATAGATAAAGCTTCTTCAACCGGAATACTGGCAAACATAAAATAGACATTAAAACTGATTAATAAATCATTTTTAGCTACCTTTAAATTTTTATTAATCGGAATAAAATGTGCAGAAATTCTAATTCTAGATAAAGTATTATCTATCAATAGCTGCAATTTTTGTGATAAAAATTGAATCAAATAGCATGTGAAAGATCCTATAGCAGGACACAATACACTTCAGTGGAAACTCAGATTTATGAATTTTTGCATACTTTCCAGTGATCCAAAGTCTCTTTACACGTATAGAATGTGTTGAAATAAAGCTGTATTAATTAATGAAAATTAGTCTTATTAAATATTTGTTAACTATCGTTAGTTTCGCCTCTGCATTTAATTTAAATTTTAATAAAAAAGATGTAATTATTGAAATAATTTCAAAAGAAGAATTTTACTCGTAAAGAATGCATATTTGATTGCAAATGCGTTTTATTAAACTTCTAAAATGCACACCATTCTTAAATTATTAAAATCTACTTTATTTTTATTATTTTTACTTGTTAAAATTAATATTTTCATTTGTAATAAAAATTTAAAAATGGACGTTATTATATAACAAGGGTAAAATTTAAAAGCTGCAACGAGGGTAGATACGAACAATATTCCCATATAGAAAGTAGAACTAAAAGTATATATATATATAATTGAAAACAAAAAAAAATAGTAGTTATTGACACAACAGTGACTTGGTTCAGTTGACTTTAATTCGTTCATTTGTTCGGTCATTTTTGCTGCAAAGAAGTTATCCAGGCACGAGTTCTTTAAAGCCTAGAATCACTAGTGGACAGAGTTACAAGTTGAATAATGAGCCAACTAATACCAAACCCTGAGAATTCCTTTATCTAATTGACCTAATACTAAGAAAGCCTTAGAAAGTAGTGGTAAAATATTGTTAACGGCAGGAAAATGTAATATGTCCGTCATCATTAGATCTATCTTCTGTTGCTGGAAATGAAGTTCTATTTAGCTGCTATATATCAACTTCTAGTTTTTTGTCATTATAAAACTATAGACTAAAACTTTATTTGAAGAAAACTGAGGATGAGCTGACAACTTTTAAACCAATAGAAGTAGAATTATTAATGGTTTTTGCTTTTTGGCTAACAGTATAAGTAGTTTACTTTTTTGATAAAAAATTTAAATTGTGAATCTATTGTATTTCTGAAAGATACAATATTGCCAAAAATAAATCATAGAACTGGATAAATAATATTACTCTATGCTATATGCTTTCTTAACAGAAAGCAATTAATATGATGCACTTTTTTCTGATGAAATCAAAAATTTTGACTGATTCCTATAAAATGTTTAATTTATAAGAATATGAATAGCAGCATGCAGAAATTAAAAATTTTTTTCATAATATTTACGACAGATTAAGACTAGAAATTGCTCTACAAAAATATTGTATATTTTAGAACTATCACAGATTCACAATTTAAAACTTTTAATCAAAAATACTAAACTAACTTTATACTTAACTAAAAAGCAAAAATATTTACTAAATCTACTCCATTCCATTGGTTTACAATTTGTCAAAAATTTATATGATCATCAATTAACTTCAAATTAAGCTTCCTAATTTGAAAAATGTTTTAATTATATACTGGTTTCTAAACATATTCTAGCTCAAAATGTTATTTATGACATGGAATCTTCTTTAGAAAATATATAATTGCACTTTGCTGATCTTATTCGATGATGATTTAAAAATATACAACCTCTAAAAAGTAATTTATGTAGGGTTTGCTATCATTTCAGCAGATAAAAATAATACGATTGTTGTATTTAATCGCTTAGATTATTGCAATAAAATTTACTAAATGTCAACACTTATAAGATGATAGTTATATATCTTCTGACATACTTAGAAAAAAAGACAAAACTTCTTAACAAATACCAAATACTCCAGAAAAAATAGGGATATAAAAATTAAAATTTCTCCAAGGTTCTTCATTATACCATACCTTTTATATTTTACTTAAAATTCCTAAACTTCAGGTACCATAGAAACATGTTGTTCTATATGTTTCACATATTCTTTGACTTGAATTTTAGCCCTATATTTGCAGCAGTTGAGTGGTAGCATTCCATATAGAGTGAAAAATGCAGGTCATTTTACTTTTACCATTAAAAACATAAGTCAATTTTGGTAACTCTGTTTCATTTACCATTATTCCTCTTAAAGATTTTTATCTTTAAGGACCATATGCGATGATTTTTCAAGAGTTTATTATTTCATGGTAAAATATTACCTTGAAAATAGATTTTTTTATTGATATTTTCAAACTAAACGGTTTTTCAATGGGTTTTTCACTATCACCTGCGAATTCTAATCTTTTCATGCATAGTCAAAGAATTTTCATTTGGTCCAGATATATTGAGCTACATGTGTTATATGGCCTCATGATATCGATGATTTGAATTCTTTTCTTGTTCTTTCTTAAAAGATGACATACTAACATTAAGATTACAATGGAAGTTAAAAATAACAAAATTCTTTTTTTTTCTGTTTGATAAAATTATATTACTCAAGAAATAGCACTAACTAAAAATATTTAACTCTCTAATGGTTACAATAAAAAATATATAGGGGTTTACATAGTATTAATAAGACAACACGAATAGCTGTAAAATTGAGAATGTTTCAATCTGTTAGAGATGTTTTATCTTATATTAAAGAGTCACTAGGACGATTAATAAATGATTGCTTAATTTCAACATTATAAGTATCTTTTCCACCAAAAAAAACTTGGCGATTTTTTTTTATTAGTCTAAAGACTGAATAGTTAGCGAGCAATCACATTTTTTTAAGAAATTGGTCAAGTCCATGATTTTGATAATATTAAATTACTAGTTATTATGGAAAAAAAAAAACATGATTTAAAGACTATAAAATTTGAAAATGTCAAGCAGTTTTAATAAACCTGATCACAATCTATTCCAATATTATTGAGGATAATTATTTTATCTCCATCTTTTAAAATCATTAAACCATCTCCTATTCTGAATGGACAATTATTTAATATATAAACATGCATAGGCACAATCACAATCTAATTATTACTAGAGACAAAACACAAAACACGTAATTACAACCTTAACCTTGACAAGGATGAATATGATTTTCATGAAACCTATTGGCAATACAAACAAAAACTATTATAAGGTTATGGCCCAAAAAGGTACTAATTTTATCTTATAAGCAGTGAAAATCTTCATAAAATTATATGTTTTCTAGTAACTTTACTTATCCCTGTGAATGAGCCGCTGCTATTAAATGTATAGAGCTGAAATTAAATAAAATCGTGTATGGAAAAACAAAAAATGGGATCCGAGAACCATGATTATAATTCATAAATCAAAAAGCTGAGAAAAATGATCCATTTTTATCTAACAACCAGGATGATTAATACATCAATTATTGATATCCAAGTGACGAATCCTTCAATTATTAACAAACTTCGCCAAAAAAAAAAAATGCTTTGTAGAATCCAAATAAATATTTGGGGAAAAAATAGTACAAAATGTGCAAATCATAATAATAACATGTATGCCAGATCAAATGGAATCAATTTAATGAATGTGTAAATAACATCAAATTTTTCCAGTTAATACTAATTCATTAGATAGAGCAATCACAGTCCATTTTAATCAAATAAGCATGATGTCATACTGATAATAAATCACATTACTAATGAATAAGAATTGATAGAAGAAAATGATCATTATTTAGAAGTTTGTTAATTAAAATGACTTTATAGAGACTTATTTGTAAGTAGTTTTATAGTCTGAACATTTGAAATTATTTTCTTTTCAAACAATTACTATATATTCCTACCAAACAATTACTATATATTCCGTACCGCTTATTTAACAATATATATATATGATAACTAAAATTATTAGAATTTAAATTTTAATTGTTATTTGAAACTGTACATTGGATACTGACAGAAAGTTTCATTATTTCTTATAATATTAGTGACTGATTTATTAATCATATATCATCATAGCTCTAAATGCTAAAGAAAAAAAAATCATTTTTGAATAATTGATAATTTATTGTTATTACAAAAAGATGACTATTATTTAGAAGTTTGATAAAATGATTTTATGTAGTGCAACTTGTAAATTATTTTTGTTATCTATGCATCCAGAATTATTGTCTTCTTTATATATATATATATGAAAAACAAAAACAAGTTATAATCACATAACTTGATATCATTTGTATTTATGATCAATAGATGGCGTTTTACCAAAACCACCGAACAAAGTGTATATTTGTTTACATAAATGACAAAAGAGTCAGAATTCACTATCTCTTTCTTTTTGCAATGATATATATTGCAGAAGCTTTGACTATGTGGTGAAACTGAACTGAGATCAGACTCATATAGCTATCTGGCTTGTTAGGCTGGGTTTGAAGACTTTACTGGTCTGAAAAATTCATGCTTGTTAAACTGATAGAAACTTTTTGCATAAACACTTGGAGTCAGTGTTTAGATCTAGTTTCTAGCTCTATCCTTCACTGATGATAGCAAATTAGCTTGAATTCAGCTGATTTGAGGGTGGGCAAAAGAAAGATATAGTAAATTCTGACTCTTTTGTAATTTATGTAAACAAATATATGCTTTGTTCACTTTGTTCGGTGGTTTTGGTAAACAACATCTATTAATCATAAATACAAGCGATATCAAGTTGTGTGATTATAGCTTGTTTTTCATAAATGTACCTTTAAAGGTTTTTGCAATGATATATATTGCAGAGGCTTTGACTATGTAGTGAAACTTAACTGAGATCAGACCCATTTAGCTATGTGGCTTGTTAGGCTGGGTTTGAATAATTTACCGGTCTGAAAAATTCATGCTTGCAAACTGATAGAAACTTTTTGCATAAACACTTGGAGTCAGTGTTTACATCTAGTTTCTAGCTCTATCATTCACTCATGATAACAAATTAGCTTGAAATCAGCTGATCTGAGGGTGGGCAAAAGAAAGAGATAGTGAATTCTGACTCTTTTTATCATTTATGTAAACAAATATATGTTTTGTTTGGTGGTTTTGGTAAAACACCATCTATTGATCATAAATACAAGAGATATCAAGCTACGTGTTTATAACTTGTTTTTGTTTTTCATAAAGGTACCTTTAAAGGTTTTTGCAATGATATATATATATATATTGCAGAGGCTTTGACTATGTGGTGAAACTGAACTGAGATCAGACCCATGTAGCTATCTGGCTTGTTAGGCTGGGTTTGAAGACTTTACCGGTCTGAAAAATTTATGCTTGCAAACTGATAAAAACGTTTTGTATAAGCACTTTGAATCAGTGTTTAGATCTAGTTTCTAGCTCTATCCATCACTGATGATAGCAAATTAGCTTGAAATCAGCTGATCTGAGGGTGGGCAAAAAAAAGAGATAGTGAATTCTGACTCCTTTATCGTTTATGTAAACAAATATACACTTTGTTCGGTGGTTTTGGTAAAACGCCATCTATTGATCATATATATATATATATATATTTATATATAGTTGATAATTACATACGACTGTAAATTTTTATTACATATTATCTGCGGTATATACATGTAATTTATTCTTATATACATAATATTCAATCATTCTTATATACATAATATTCAATCATATATATATATATAGTAAAATTCGCACAAATTATAGTTATTTTATTAGAAGTACTTTCAACTATACATCTTGTAATCATTATCAACTATATAAAATTGAGTAATCAAACCAAGACATCGTTTCACAATACCCATAAGTCAATTTAGTTTAGTTCTTCCACAATTTTGTTGTTTTAACATTTGCTGATTCCCGATTCATTAACATTTGACGATATCTTGAAATCAACATTGCTTCTTTATTTATGTTTATTGTGGCAACGCTCAATTTGCATAATTTTTGTATTTTTATAATCAAATTTAAATCCATATTGACAAGATTTATTGTGATCAAATGTAACAGATGATGAAGGTTTATTTACATCCTTTCCGGATTATTTCTCTTTTTGAATTCTATTATATAATAGCATATGCTCTTTTATTCTCTTCTCCAATGTACATTTATATTCACCGATCATCTATTATATATGATCATAATAAATCTTATCAATATGGATTTAAATTTAATTATAAAAATATAACAATTATGCAAACTGAACGTTGCCACAATAAACGTAAAATAAAAGAGGCTATGCTGATTTCAAGAAATCGTCAAATGTTAATGAATCGGCAATTATCAAATGTTAAAATAACAGAATTGTGGGAGAACTAAACTAAATTGATCTATGGGGTTTGTGAAAGGATGTCTTGTTTTGATTATTCAATCTTATATAGTTGATAACGACTACAAGATGTATAGTCGAATATACTTCTAATAAAATAAGCTGTTATTAGTGTGTGATTATTTATATAGTATGCAAATATGGATGGGTTGCTTTACAAAAATGCATTACCCAGTATGGTGAGTTTATTGGCTTTTTACCTTTGAGTTTAAGATAAAGCAACACCATGGTTTTTCTTCACAGTTGTCTGATGAGGTGGAATGAATGTGTGTGTGAATGAAAAAAAAATTCTAATTGATATCTACAATCATGACAGACAAAAGTAAATCATGGCCCTTATTCCCAGGAGAATGTAAAGTCACCAGCCAAGGTGGTAGTTGGTGGCCAAATTAGGGAGGGAGCTAAGAATCTTGATTATGAAACAAGGCTGCCATTTGATGATGACTTTTTATGTAGCTACTTACAGTGGCAGTTCTGTTCTAAGTGAAGGAAGATTGCAAGAATTGGAAGAAAAACTGCCTTATATTAAATGGGACATTAATGGACTTTGTGAAGTTAAAAGGAAAAGTGAAGAGAACATTGATTTAAAAAGTGGACATGTGCTCTACTGCAAATGGACAAATATTGGAAGTACAAGTGGAGTAGGATTCATTATAAATAAAAAATGGAAGAACAACATTGTAGAGATTGGCAGTATATCAGACAGAGTGGCAAGATTAGTTATTCAACTTAATAGCAGATACCAAATTCAGCTAATTCAGGTTTATGCCCCAACAAGTTCTCATAGTGATGAGGTACTAGAATATTTTTTTTGGATGTACAAAAAGTTTTTGATTAAACTAAGCAACATTTAAAAATTGTTACTGGAGACTTTAATGCTAGAATTGATAAACAAATGAAAGATAAATTGTTGTAGGTAAATTTGGTTATATTAATAGAAATAAGAGAAGATATAGACTTTTGAGTTTGCATAAAAATAAAAACTTTATATTACGAATTTTTTTTTTTTGAGAAAAAATGTTAAAAGGAGATGGACATAGAAGCATCCAAATGAAGATACAGAAGAATTGGATTATATCATGACTAACAGAAAATACACATTTCAAGATTATAATGTTCTTAATAAATTCTGCACAGGAAGTGATTGTCGATTAGTAAGATTTAAAATATATGTTAAGGCAAAACTAGAGAGACAAAAATTGTAACAAAATATTTACAATTGATATTCCTAATCTTTTGAAACATTCTAATTAAATTAAATTAGAACGTGCAAAGGCTTCAAGTATTAGTAAATTTTGAACATGATTCAGATTTGAATAAAACTAATAGAAAAATAAATGCCACACTTTTTAAAACTGCAATAAAGATAGCTGGTAGAAAAAAGCAGGAATTAACTAATAAAATTTCTATTGACACTAGAGAATTTATGAAGAAAAGAAGGCGTATGAAGATATATAAAAATTATGTATTAAGAAGAAATGAATATCTCGAATTTTGTACCATTGTTTAATTGCGAACTAGTAAGCAAAGTTGTAGAAGGGAATATAAGTCTCAAGAGTGTAAAACAACATTTTGGTATTGGTGGAAAAGTTATATCTGCAGTAAAAAAGATGGAACTATTATGAAAGAGAGTGATGACATCATGAAATGAAGAGAAGAGTTATATCAAGAATTATATGTTAATAAAAACAAGTACCTCCTACATCTATTATATCTTTTGAATTGCCGAGGATTTTAAATGAAGAAGTGAGTCAGGCAATTAAATTTATGAAGAAGAAAAAAAGCTTTAGGTAATGATGAAATCATAATCGATAAATTAAGAGAAGCAGATGAAGAAATAAAAAAAAATATTGGGAAAGTTATATACTAAATGTCTAAATGATAAATATATACTAGATGATTGAAAGAATGAAGGATTAATATTTTAAAAAGGTGGTAAAAAGATATTAGAAATTACAGACCTATCAGCCTTTTATAAGTTTTTTACAATATTTTTACCAAAATAATTACAACTCATCTACCGAGAACCTTGGATTTTAACCAACCAAAAGAACAAACTGGATTTAAAAGTGGTTTTAGTTCAGTAGATTATATCCAAATATTGAGAGAAGTTATAGAAAAGACATATGGATATGAGTTGCCATTATGCTTTGGATTTATAGATTATGAAAACGTATATAATTCTATAAGCATTTCTTCAGTGATTAAAGCAATGGATCATCAAGGTATACACTCAGATGTCACCATTTTCTGAAGAATATGTATAAAAATGTAACAGCAACAATTAGATTACATAATGATATTAGGTAAGTTAACATTGAGAAGGGTGTAAAGCAGGGTAATTTTATATCTCTAAAATGTTTTACAGCAGATCTGCAAGAAGTATTTTGAGGATTAAAAATGGACTGCTAAAAGAGTAAAAGTAAATGCAGATTATTTAAGTCATTTAGATTTTTCAGATGATGCATTTATTTTTTCCAAATAATGCTATAGAGCATCAAGAAATGTTTCAAGAATTATCAGATGAATGTAAGAAATTAGGACTAAAGGTAAATGTTAAAAAAACTAATGTAATGTTCAATGGTTTTTCTCAAAAGATGAAAATAAAGATTGATTATGATGAATTAGAAGAAATTTCTAACTACAAATACCTTGGTCAAATCATAACTACAGATGGAAACATAATGGATGAAATTAATCATAGAATTAAACTTTGTTGTTGTGCTTTTTGTAGACATAACTTAATATTAAAAGAAAATATGATTATGTGCTTGATGCATGTTACGAGCAAAAAGAAGAGGTTGAAAACACAATATATTGGTAAGAGAATCAACAGGTGTTACTCACATAATTGCAAGAATTAAAAGATTAAAATGGAGTTGGGCTGGACATATTGCTAGAAGAAATGATAATAGATGGACAATTGAAATATTAAACAGGATTCCAAGACATTGTAAAGATCCAGAAATATACTGCATGTGATATTGATGGATGAAATAAAAAAGTGTGCAGAGGTGATCTGAAGAAAGGAGGCTAGAGATCAGAAAAATGATGGGACTTGGGGAGATCTTCATCTTGCAGTGGATGACAATATTAGTGAGAATGGTGAATTTTCTAGGTACAGAACATATCTTTTTATTAACACTATAAAATTATAAGCTTTTTAAATGTGTGTGTTCTATTATTTGTTCAACTGTTTTTATTTTTTCTTATCCTTGCTTTGGTTGTTTTCTTTTTGAACTGTTTAGGCACAGAGCATATATCTTTTTATTAACACTATAAAATTATAAGCTTTTTAAATGTGTGTGCTCTATTATTTTGTTCAACTGTCCTTATTTCTCTTTATCCTTGCTTTGCTTGTTTTCTTTTTTGAAATGTTTAATTTGGAAATAAATACCTATGCTAAAAGAAATATTTTTTTCACCTCTGATTATTCTGATATGATCCTAATGTTTAAACTTATATTCAGTATAAATATTTTTACAATCTTTAAAATTACGATAGAATGATAGCCTGTTAAGCTAATTGCGCAGACGCTGTGAGAATGTTATTAATAAATGAATACCTTTGGACAACCACATGATATAGTATTTATATAAGAGTAAAAAGGAATATCATGTGGTTGTCCGAAGGTATTCATTTATTAATAACATTCTCACAGCGTCTGCGCAATTAGCTTAACAGGCTGTCATTCTATCGTAATTATAATCACACAGAACACGTTATAAAATAAATGCTTAATCTTTAAAATTACAATGTAGATTGAAAAAGAAATCAAACAAAATCTGTAGGTTATATATTCCAAATATAACATTTATCATGAGAAGCCTATCACATCAAAAATGGAAACTCAGTTTGTTAAATTGCATGTTGATTTGATATTAAAATTTAAATATACATTTATTAATAATTTAACTATAATCTCCTTTGCATAAACTCCAGTGTTAATAAGCAAACATAACTATTTATCTGACATTAAGCTGATACAAAAATGCTTTAGTGAAATTACTCCTAAATTCGTGTTCTAATATCAAGTTGAACACTTTTGTTTAAATGGTAATTGAATTGTGGAGGATTAACTGGTTACTAATAATGACTAACATTACAGACATTTATGTACAGTAAATACTTTTATTTTTTCGCAAACACTGCACAGGGAGTGTAAGTTAAAATTTACCTTAGTAACATTTTTCAGAATAGTAAGATCTTTAAATAATTATTTAAATATATACATAAATATTTATTTGAAATCAACTTTATTTAAAAGTGAATTTGATTAAGAGATTTACCTTGTCTGTTAACATTGAGATTATATAATGAAGGTTTTAATTAAATTAACCTTTTTAAATTGGGACATTTTATTCTATTACACGTGATGGAAGCTTCCGCAATTGCTCAACCTTTCATTTTTGCATATAATATTTTTTATATTAAAATTATTAAATTGAATTTGATTTTTTTAAATTTAATTTTATAAAAAAATTATATTGTAAAAAACATATTTGAGTGTTATAACTATATAAAGCCTGAGTTATAAATGCAAACAAAAAATGTATACAGCACCATCAATATTAATGTAAACATTCTTTCATATATATTGAAGCAATCGAACTGATACTCAGATCGAGCTTCACAGCCCACTCAGAATCTACCACCACAAAACCCTATTCAAACTTCATCCTTACGCATATATACATATTTATTAATACATTTTTTCTTGTTTAACTATTAAAATAATAACTGACGTATATATATATATCTTAATGTAATTACATTTAATAAATAAAAATTTTATTTTATTTTAATTGTATACGTGCGTAATTGATGTGTACATATTATAAGTAAGGGAGATTACTTTTAAAAAAATATATAAAAGCAAAAGGTATTATATTGATGTGTATTTTAAAAATATATATATTTATAAATTATTTTTTAGTAATGGCGATCAGAAAAAAGGCTGACACAATCCTACAATTTACCGGGAACCCATTAGTCCATTTAAAACATATGATAATTTTATAGAATAATATAAAGATCCATTCTTGGAAATTTTATCCATAGCAAATTTGTTTTAAAATATTAGATCATATTTTAAAACAATCGTTTGAGAAATTCTTAACAGGATTGCATTGTCTTTAGAACTTACATGAACAAAAGGTACATCCCGTCAGCAAATTCCAGGTCCACTAAGTGCTTAAAGTGCCTCAGGTCTAGCAACTAAAGTGCATTCCAAGATAAACTGAAAATAATATAAATACTGCTAGATTTAAATCCCAAGGGAGAGACTTATAATTATAAAACAGAATGGCAAATATAATCTATGATTGTCATTATAGCAATTCAATGTGTTGTGAGTCCGTGGAAATTTTTGACTTTCTCTCCATTCAACATGCTATTTCCGACGCTCATTGCCCAGGATCCCACTACTCATGGACTTTAATGTACCTAAAGACTAAATAATGAAAATGCTACCTGCCTGACTGACCGAATCTAACTAGATCTAGTTCACCAATTCCAATGGATGCTGAAATCACCTAGTGTCACTACTAATTATCAAGGTAAAAAACTCAAGCAGCTGCCTAATGTTTAAATTCCCAAGTTCAGCCTTCTGTAACTATTTCTCATAACCCTATCTATAATTTAAAATATTATTCTATTAGCTGGTCCTTTGACAAGAAATATATATTTTGTTTAAATAATTTGTAATTTACTTATCTGATATTAGCATGTGCATAACTCTATATAACTTTCTTTAATTTTCTTTTATCATTGAGCTGCTATTAAATAAGTGTAATATTTTCTTTCATCTTCATAAGGCAATAATATTTTATAACTTTTATTCTTATGTTTTATATTTTTATATATTTAAACATGCCAATAATTTCTCAAATTCGCCAGTATGTCATTTTTTTTATATTTTCCCCCTCTCTATTTTATGGGGTGAGCAGATTAACTTTAATTAAAACAAGTCTTGTTATTTTTATCTTAGTGAAGGCTTGAGAATTTGGGGAACACAAATTAATTATCTCATAATATCATTGTAGAAAAACAGTAGAAATCTGTTTTTCTAAGAAGTGTTTTTTTTATTTATGTTATTTAAATAATAATCTTAAAATTTCAAATGTATTATACAGAATTAAATCTGTTTATTCTGCAATTAATAACCACCACCCCATTCATATATATATATATATATATAATTTATGTTTATTATAATATAAAAGCACTTATAACCGAATTATCATAGTTGTTAATATTGTAGGGAGTTCATATATAAAATAAAGTAATGTGGGAGGAGAGTCTCCATTCCAATGATTTGTGTATTTTAGTAATAAGTTTAAATGACCATTACTGTTTAGTAATTAAATCATATCAGTACCTGGGATATTCCATAATAAATAGGTAGTAATTAATTAAATATTCCTTTAAAGTTGATGTGTTATTCCAAGTGTTGCATGCTTACAGGCTCCCTTGTTCATATATATTTGTGCTTCACTCTATCTGGGCATATTGGAAAGCTGAACACCATCTCGTATCTTGCAAGTCCAAAAACCAGGTTTTTAAACCCCTGGAGACCTACTTTGATCACTTGAGATAGCTCAATATGGGATCGCTCTGGGAAAAGCCCATCTCATTAAACTCACAGAAGACTGTTCTTCATTTCATGAACCAATTCTGGAAAAGTTTGCAAACATATATTGGTATATTTCTTCAATGACTTCTCTGAAGCAGCTGCAAGGATTCATGACTGGATCACATAAGTATTCCGCTATGCACGCATGACCCTTTTTGTTCTAGTTTCAGATAAAACGTATGAATGTTTATAAGCCATAATGTTATGTTTCTATTAAGTATATTTTTTTATTATATTTATAAATATTTTCATATGCACATCTTTGTGTAATGCAATTATATATAAGTTAACAAACTCTCCCACCCACATTTCTCACTCAATATAAACTGAGAGTAGCTTATTTATTATTTTCCTGGGGATGATTGATATCTCTCAAAGATATTTACTCATAGTACTAAATCAACTATGATCATCAATTGTATTTATTAATTATTGGCATATGTGCTAGCCGTAATAAAATAAAATAATAAATAAAATTTATTATAAACAAATTTCATATGATAAACCTATTGCTACCATATAAATATAAATCAAATTATAGGTCAATAACGATTAATGAAATAATATAAACCAAGTAATTATGCGTATTTCATTTCAATTAATAAATCTTATATATATATATATATATTAATAAATATTATATATATATATACTTCTATCAAGAATTATGTAGTAATAAAGAACAAGAGCCTCCTAAACCTATTATATTTTCCGAATTGCCCAGAATTTTGAATGAGGAAGTGAGACATGCAATTAAATTTATGAAGAAAGGGAAGGCTCCAGGTAATTATGGAATTATATTTGATATATTAAAAGAAGCAGGTGAAGAAATAGAATTTTTTTAGCAAAGTTATATACCAAAGGTCTAAATAATAAAGATGTACCAGATGATAAGAAGATAGCAGTATTAATATTAATATTTAAAAAAGGTGATAAAGAAGATATTAGAAAATACAGATCTATCAGTCTTTTATCAGTTTTATACAAAAGTTTTACTAATATAATTACAATGTGTCTACAGAAAACACTGGATTTCCAACAACCAAGACAACGAGCTGGGTTTAAAATTAGTTTTAGTACAGTAGATCATATCCAGGTATTGAGAGAAATTATAGAAAGGACAAATGAATATGAGTTGCCATTATGCTAAGATTTGTATATTATGAAAAGGCATTTGATTCTATAAACATTTTTTCAGTGATTAAAGCATTGGATCATCAAGGTGTAGATCCAGGAAATTGTCATACTTTTAAAAAATATTTATAAAAATGCAACAGCAACAATTAGATTACATAATAATAGTAGAAAAGTCAACATTTAAAAGGGTCTAAGGCAAGGTGACTCCATATCTCCAAGACTTTTTACATCAGTGCTGCAATAAGTATTTTGTGAATTAAAATGGGAAGCTAAAGGAATGAAAGTAAATGGAGATTATTTAAGTCATTTAGATTTTGCAGATGATATAGTTGTTTTTGCAAATAATGCTTTAAAGCTACAGGAAATGTTGCAGGAGTTACCAGATGAAAGTAGAAAAAGAGGACTAAGAATAAATATTAAAAAGACTAAAGTAATGTTTAATAGATTTTTTCAAAATATGAAAATAAAGATTGATTATGATGAGTTAGAAGAACCTTAACAGTTACAAATACCTTGGTCAGATTATTAATACAGATGGAAATATAATGGATGAAATTAATCATAGAATTAAACTTGGTTGGAGTGCTTTTTGTAAAAATAACTTGATACTAAAAGGAAATATGCCTATGTGTTTGAAAAGGAAGGTTTTTAATAAATGTGTTTTGCCAATTCTTACTTATGGATATAAAACTTGAACACTTAATAGAAGAGCAATACAGAGACTTCAGACCACTCAAAGAAGTATGAAGATATGCATGTTGGGAGTAACACGAAGGGGTCAAAAATGCAATATATGGGTAAGAGAACAAACAGGTGTTACTGACCTCATTGAAAAAATTAAGAGGCTGAAGTGGAGTTGGGATAGACATATTGTTAGAAGACATGATAATGATGGACAAATGAAACTTTAAACTGGATTCCAAGAGATTGTAAAAGACTCAGAAAAAAAACCACATGTGAGATGGATGGATGAAATAAGAAAGTGTGCAGGGGTGATGTGGAGAAGAGAAGCTAAAGATAAGAAAAGATGGATTGAACTTGGAGCGACCTTCATTATGCAATGGATTGATAATGGTTGATGATGCTGATATATATATATATATATGAAAAAACAAATACAAGTTAATCACGTAACCTGCTATCACTTGTTATTTATGTCCAAAAGATGGCGCTATACCAAAACCGCCGAACAAGTGTAAGATTTGTTTTACATAAACGAAAAAAGAGTCAGAAATTAACTACCTCTTTCATTTGCTCACTCCCAGATCAGCTGATTTCAAGCTGGTTTGCTATCCTCAGTGGGAGATAGAGTATAGAAACTAGATCTAAAACACTGACTCTCAAGTGTTTATGCAAAACGTTTCTATCAGATTGCAAGCGTGAACTTTTCAGACCGGAAAGTCTTCAAACCCAGCCTAGCAAGCTAGATATTTATATGGGTCTGATCTCAGTTCAGAATCACCATATAATCAAAGTCTCTGCAATATATATCATTGCAAGAAAACTCTAAAAGGTACATTTATGAAAAAACAAATACAAGTTAATCACGTAACCTGCTATCACTTGTTATTTATGTCCAAAAGATGGCGCTATACCAAAACCGCCGAACAAGTGTAAGATTTGTTTTACATAAACGAAAAAAGAGTCAGAAATTAACTACCTCTTTCATTTGCTCACTCCCAGATCAGCTGATTTCAAGCTGGTTTGCTATCTCAGTGGGGAGATAGAGTATAGAAACTAGATCTAAAACACTGACTCTCAAGTGTTTATGCAAAACGTTTCTATCAGATTGCAGACGTGTGCTCTTCCGATCTTGAATTTTTCAGACCGGTAAAGTCTTCAAACCCAGCCTAGCAAGCTAGATATTTATATGGGTCTGATCTCAGTTCAGAATCACCATATAATCAAAGTCTCTGCAATATATATCATTGCAAGAAAACTCTAAAGGTACATTTATGAAAAAACAAATACAAGTTAATCACGTAACCTGCTATCACTTGTTATTTATGTCCAAAAGATGGCGCTATACCAAAACCGCCGAACAAGTGTAAGATTTGTTTTACATAAACGAAAAAAGAGTCAGAAATTAACTACTTCTTTCATTTGCTCACTCCCAGATCAGCTGATTTCAAGCTGGTTTGCTATCCTCAGTGGGAGATAGAGTATAGAAACTAGATCTAAAACACTGACTCTCAAGTGTTTATGCAAAACGTTTCTATCAGATTGCAAGCGTGAATTTTCAGACCGGAAAAGTCTTCAAACCCAGCCTAGCAAGCTAGATATTTATATGGGTCTGATCTCAGTTCAGAATCACCATATAATCAAGTCTCTGCAATATATATCATTGCAAGAAAACTCTAAAGGTAGCATTTATGAAAAAACAAATACAAGTTAATCACAAGTGATAGCAGGTTACGTGATTAACTTGTATTTGTTTTTTCATAAATGTACCTTTAGAGTTTTCTTGCAATGATATATATTGCAGAGACTTTGATTATATGGTGATTCTGAACTGAGATCAGACCCATATAAATATCTAGCTTGCTAGGCTGGGTTTGAAGACTTTTCCGGTCTGAAAAATTCACGCTTGCAATCTGATAGAAACGTTTTGCATAAACACTTGAGAGTCAGTGTTTTAGATCTAGTTTCTATACTCTATCTCCCACTGAGGATAGCAAACCAGCTTGAAATCAGCTGATCTGGGAGTGAGCAAATGAAAGAGGTAGTTAATTTCTGACTCTTTTTTCGTTTATGTAAAACAAATCTTACACTTGTTCGGCGGTTTTGGTATAGCGCCATCTTTTGGACATAAATAACAAGTGATAGCAGGTTACGTGATTAACTTGTATTTGTTTTTTTCATAAATGTGCTCTTCCGATCTAGAGTTTTCTTGCAATGATATATATTGCAGAGACTTTGATTATATGGTGATTCTGAACTGAGATCAGACCCATATAAATATCTAGCTTGCTAGGCTGGGTTTGAAGACTTTTCCGGTCTGAAAAATTCACGCTTGCAATCTGATAGAAACGTTTTGCATAAACACTTGAGAGTCAGTGTTTTAGATCTAGTTTCTATACTCTATCTCCCACTGAGGATAGCAAACCAGCTTGAAATCAGCTGATCTGGGAGTGAGCAAATGAAAGAGGTAGTTAATTTCTGACTCTTTTTTCGTTTATGTAAAACAAATCTTACACTTGTTCGGCGGTTTTGGTATAGCGCCATCTTTTGGACATAAATAACAAGTGATAGCAGGTTACGTGATTAACTTGTATTTGTTTTTTCATAAATGTACCTTTAGAGTTTTCTTGCAATGATATATATTGCAGAGACTTTGATTATATGGGTGATTCTGAACTGAGATCAGACCCATATAAATATCTAGCTTGCTAGGCTGGGTTTGAAGACTTTTCCAGTCTGAAAAATTCACGCTTGCAATCTGATAGAAACGTTTTGCATAAACACTTGAGAGTCAGTGTTTTAGATCTAGTTTCTATACTCTATCTCCCACTGAGGATAGCAAACAAGCTTGAAATCAGCTGATCTGGGAGTGAGCAAATGAAAGAGGTAGTTAATTTCTGACTCTTTTTTCGTTTATGTAAAACAAATCTTACACTTGTTCGGCGGTTTTGGTATAGCGCCATCTTTTGGACATAAATAACAAGTGATAGCAGGTTACGTGATTAACTTGTATTTGTTTTTTCATAAATGTACCTTTAGAGTTTTCTTGCAATGATATATATTGCAGAAACTTTGATTATATGGTGATTCTGAACTGATATCAGACCCATATAAATATCTAGCTTGCTAGGCTGGGTTTGAAGACTTTTCCGGTCTGAAAAATTCACGCTTGCAATCTGATAGAAACGTTTTGTATAAACACTTGAGAGTCAGTGTTTTAGATCTAGTTTCTATACTCTATCTCCCACTGAGGATAGCAAACCAGCTTGAAATCAGCTGATCTGGGAGTGAGCAAATGAAAGAGGTAGTTAATTTTTGACTCTTTTTTCGTTTATGTAAAACAAATCTTACACTTGTTCGGCGGTTTTGGTATAGCGCCATCTTTTGGACATATATATATATATATATATATATCATAACTTAGAGAATCATTGTTTCTTTATTTAAATTATTATATTTGTTATTAAATTTTGCTTGCTCTGACTAGATGATTTCCTGCTATATATATATAATTATTCAAAACAATACAATAATTAAAACAGTAAAACAATATTTTAAAAAAATATATATATACCAATTTAATAGAAGTACTTTCAACTATCTATGTAGTCGTTGTCAACTAGATTTGAATCTAGTTGACAACGACTACATAGATAGTTGAAAGTACTTCTATTAAATTGGTATATATTTGTTTTTTTTTTTAAATATTGTTTTACTGTATTAATTATTGTATTGTTTTGAATAATTATATATATTTTATTATAATTGGAATACAGACATTGATTAATATATATATATATATATATATATATATATATATATATATATATATATGAAAGATCATGACCTTTAAACGAGTCAAACTTGATTTTATACTAAAAGTTTCCATTATATGATTTGAAACTGGAGTCTCTTTGTGTCTCCACTTTGCAATGCCAGCAGAGAGATATGAATTAGATTGGTATCATCGGGATTGTTGCTCATAAGTTAGTAGATCTGGAAAATAGGCAAATAGGGCAGATTTCATGAGTGTTCCTGACTTATGTATCTTGTGCATGATTGAACTCAAGGGCCTAGATGCTACATCTTTTTATGTGAACAGACAAAACAGACTAGTACAATATATATATATATATATATATATATATATATGTATATATATATATATATATAATATATATATATATATATATATATATATATATATAAAGTTTTCTTAATGTAGATGAATAAATGTGAATTTGTGTTAAATTATAAAATTTTGCATTAAAATATTATATTTCATTCGCATTTATTTTTGAAAACATTCTAACATTATGTCAATTTTGACAACTGTTAAGTGATGATTTAACGTAAATGATGATCAAAACGTAAGAAACACTCTTAAAACAATATTTTTTTCTACAACAATTGAGTGAAGATAATTGATATTTGTCGGCTATCCATAAGAAAGTGATTCCCTCAGATTTACTAATTAAAAAATCAAGAAAAGCAGTGCACTAGAATTTACATTATTGAAAATTATATTAAACTAATACAAGATATAGTAATGTTAAAATAATGACCTAAACCAACAGAAATACCTTACTTTTTCGGAACGAACACCCAATGATTCTCAATAATTAGGAATTTGAGAGTTTTAATGCTAAATTTGAATGCTGAAAAAAGTGATTATGTAATAATTACATTGCTATGTTTGATGACATATTAACTAGTTTCAGACCTTAGGTAATTTCAGATTAAAAATATATGTCCAGCAGAATTTAGTTGATGTTTACGTAGATGTAATGTGTATTAAATATATTGGAAGTGAGTAAAAATCTCTCTCTGTGAATACACAAACAACCTTTTTACCTTACTTTTGATATGAATAAATGAACTTATTTTAGACATGTTGAAATTTTAAAAAGAAATTAATACTTAAGCTAGAAAAGCAAAAAATAATAACTGTATTTTACATTTAGCAGTTATTGTATTAATAATAATTTAGAAGTAAAATAATAAATATTGAATATAAACAACATTGTTATATAGAAAGCAATGTATTGATTTCGCTTCCTCTTACTGGAAAATAATGAACCAAATCCATCATCTTTGTCTCAGCAAACTGCATAGTAAATAGAAGCTCTCTATCATTTGCAGTTTTGATGCCAATAAAATAAATTTGCTAATCTTGTTAAAATTTTGGAATGGAAATAATATTTACTACAGATGCAAATGTGACATTATTAATTACAAACTATTAATTAATTAAACAAATAATAAACATTGTGTATCATTCTTTTAAAAATCTTCTGAGGATAATCAAATAAAAAAATAAAGAAGAAATTATAAATATTACATTTCATTGAACTAATATGTAATTGGAATTGACTAATCTTTCTCAATCTATGAAATAACTGAATAATTTAATAAACTTTAGTTAATTTCATGTTCTTTAATGTTATGCAAATTTAATATTGATTGACATCAAATTGATTATTAATGTAAGAATTGTTAATGCCACATTTATGTCTGGTGTAAATATTGTTTCTATTTTGAAATTTTAGCATCGCTAGCAAACTTATTATATTAATATTGAAAGTTCAAAAAATAGATGGTTCCATTTTATTTGTAAATTGTTGACATAAATGTGCTGAGTTTTATTAGATATTTTACATCTGGAGAAAACGTAGTCCATTTCCCTTCCTTTTATAAGATTTGATCAACAACAGATTATCTATCTATCTATCTATCTATCTATCTATCTATCTATCTATCTATCTATCTATCTATCTATCTATCTATCTATCTATCTATCTATCTATCTATCTATCTATCTATCTATCTATCTATCTATCTATCTATCTATCTATCTATCTATCTATCTATCTATCTATCTATCTATCTATCTATCTATCTATCTATCTATCTATCTATCTATCTATCTATCTATCTATCTATCTATCTATCTATCTATCTATCTATCTATCTATCTATCTATCTATCTATCTATCTATCTATCTATCTATCTATCTATCTATCTATCTATCTATCTATCTATCTATCTATCTATCTATCTATCTATCTATCTATCTATCTATCTATCTATCTATCTATCTATCTATCTATCTATCTATCTATCTATCTATCTATCTATCTATCTATCTATCTATCTATCTATCTATCTATCTATCGTCTATAAATATGAATGTAAATATTGATATATAACATTTTTCACACTGTAATTATTAATAATTTAGAAAAATTTACTGGGATGCTGGAGATTGGAGTGAATGTTCTGAAATGTGTGGTGACGGAACTCAAACTAGGCCTCTTTTATGCATAATGCAAGATGATAAAACTCATTTCAAAAATTCAGTTGATCATTTTATGTGCGAGGTAGATCCTTCTTCAGGATTTCCAGAGCGAGAAAAACCAGAATTAACCCGTTCTTGTAATAATGGTCCTTGTCCTGAATGTAAGTATTTTATAGCAATGCATATTTAATGTAAAAACACTATAGCAGAAAATAAAAAATAAAATTAACTTAAACTCCAGCTTTATAATCATGGTTATCAAACTACAACAACAACAATAACAAATTATAGCATTTTACTATTGCTTCTTTTTAAAAAAAAACAAATATTTTTTGCTATTGGAAAAATATTAGTTGTCGTGGTGTTTTCGTTCTGTGAAATAAATAAAGTCTTTTAAAACTTTTGTTTCCTATCACAGCTTTCTTCACAAATCATCTTAACATTACAATGTCAAAAAGATGTTCCTATTTTTTTTCATGACACTAAAATAGAGTTATGTTTATTAAATTAGTTTTAGCTATTTTATATATAATCGAAATGCTATGTCATTCATGTCTCCAAATTGTCTTGTTTCACAGAAGAACAAAATGGCACTGTAAATGGCTGCACTTCATAGCATATTTGACATTAGTCTGGTTCTGTTTATTTACATCCTTTTTACATTAATAATCAAGCTCGTCAATTTTATGAGTATCACAAAACTAACACATAACTTATCTGAAGTTTGAATTTAATTTACAATTCCAATACTTGTATCTTCAAGCAGAACCAACATTTTTTATCATTTCTAATTGTTCAATTCAGTACATAATACTTTTTCAACAATCTCTCTCTCTCTCTCTCTCTCTATATATATATATATATATATATATATATATATATATATATATATATATAATAGAGTACCCGTTATAAAATTATATATATATATGATCACTAGATGGAGCTTACCAATAACTCTAATCAAGCTTTCATTTTATAAGTGCTGAAAGAGAAAAAATTAAAAATTTCTATTGTTAAGACCCTACAACCAGATCAATTGGCTTCGAGCTTAAGGCTCACCTCAGTGGAGCGCTTGGACTCTAGAAACTAAATCTAAATTACTAACTCAAAAGTCAGCACTTATACAACATGTTTCTGTCAATTTGAAAGCATGAACTTAGCAGACACACAAATGTCTTCAAATCCAGCTTTACAAGCCAGATAGCTATATGGGTCTGAATTATATAGTATAGCCTCAGCAATATATGGCATTGCAAAAACTTTGAAATGTACATTTATAATAATTAAAACAAGTGATAAATTTGCTTTTAAGCTGGCATTTTATGATCACTAGGTGTATATTACCATTAGCACTAATCAAGCTTTTATTAAAAGCAAGTTATGAAATTTATGACTTGTTTTAATTATTATAAATGGACCTTTGAAGGTTTTTGCAATGCTATATATTGCAGAGGCTATTGCTATATGGGGAAACTGGGCTGAATTCTGACCCATGTAGCTATCTGGTTTGTAAGGCTGGATTTGAAGACGTTTATGTGTCTGATAAGTTTGTGCTTTCAAATTGATAGAAACATGTTTTTATATATGCACTTCACGTATATAATCTAAAAAAAATTTTAAGGAATTTTTAAATTAAAGATTATATATATATATATATATATATATATATATATATATATTATATATATATATATATATATATATATATATATATATGGGCATGGACAAAATGTATATGGCCTCATTAAATCTGAATAGATTTAAATAATTTAACACAAAATATTTTATAATTAACAATTGTAAAAGTATTTTATAATTAGGTGTGTGGAAATGACATAATTTTGATGCAAATAATTAAATTATAGATAAACAGATCAGCTAAATAGGCGATAAATATCGTACATTGTTAATAAAACATTATCTTTTATTTTGTCATAATCTTTTTTCAAAGCTAATTTTTCTAAAGTCTATAATTGAGCAGTACACCACAGACCACACAGCAAAGATAGAACTAGTCTACAATCAATGGATGGATCTTGAAATCGAACCATGATGACAATAGGTAAGGTAGCTCAGTGAACTATGGATAGGTGTCTCTTAAAAGATTTAGTAATTATGCTTATGCTTTGATTCTTCATTCATTCATTCTTTATTGAGAGTCTGAAGCACTGTTAAAATATTATGACAAAGTAGAGAAGCCTGCAATATCATCTATTCTAGCCTAACTGGTACAGTACGAGTTTAGTTCTATCATGTTACATTGATCATTGGGTCCAATGCATATGTGAACTGTATGATGCCTACCTTCAAAAGTTTTTATAACTTTGGAAAAAGATCAGCCATCATTCAGCAGGAGAAACACTGACAGATGCTGCCCATTGATGTATATTGAAATAGATATTAGTCAGCAAAAACAATCTAAGAATATTTGCAGAATACTGGAAAATATATCTATGTTATATTTACTGTGCAATAAAAAATCTAAAGACATTTGGATTCAGAACATGAACTATTAATGATGAAAAAAGTAATTTGTATGAAATTTGATTATATATTATTATGATTTCATTTCACTAACATTAGATATTTAATTTCTTTTATCTGTATATTTTATTTCTACTGAAATTTGTAACCTAAATAAAACATATCAAGTGGTGGGTGAGAGCCATTTGTAATCTAATAAAATACCTCAAAATAATACACTCCAATGGTAATTTTTTAACTACTCTTGATTTATCTGATTGTATGTTTTACTAAGTGAATATTATGTGACCAGTAAGTGAATACTATGTGAATATAGTCTATCAGGGCACCACTAGATTAGCTAAACTTAGACAAAGTTATATTCTATACCTACTTACAAATGCACCAGGTTTGAACACATTTGATACCTTATTTATAACATAATGTAGGATTTTAAGATTTTTGAACCATATTACATTTGTACTAACATGAAGGAAGACACAAAAACATCCTTATGCTTTAGTTGTGCATATAAAATTCATAAGACAATAATTATCCCTTAGATTTTAATATTATAAACACATTTTAACATTTTTATATGTTTTGCTAGCTCATATCAAATACTATCAATTTATGGTGGCAATTCACTCATCCTTGAATGATGCGGATGATTTAAATGGTGGTTATTTTCTTATAAAGACTCACAAATTATGATCAAATACAGTGAAAATCATTATGTATCTCTGGCCATTAAATGGATTTATCTAGATCATTAGTTTAAAACATGATGATGATGATGATGATACTTGCATCTGCAGCTTTAAAACTAACACCTAACATAAGATTTAGCTTTTATAAATTCATAACTATTTGCCTAACTTTAGTATATCTAAATTAGAACTTAACCATTAATATTCAACAGTGATAATGAATGATCATAATTTATAAAGCAATGAAGACTCCTAATAAAATATACACCTCTTTTAATAAAACAAATTAACATTTATTACTGGACTACTAAAATATACAACTAATTTAAAGATATAGATAAAAATTTACATGAATAACAATGATAAGTTATTTATATTTAAATGATAATATTAATAATATTAAATTCTTCTCCCTTTCCCTTTAATGACAGTATCCAATGTTTCTATCAGATTATACTGTTGGTGCATCTATTTGGTTAGTAAATAACAAAGAATTTATATCCATAAGAACATATTTTTTTTAAAAAAATAAACACTCTTTGCACACACATACTTTTGTAACTTTATAAATTTAAACTTAACATATAAAGTATAATGATTAATTAGAAAAGGTTAAATTATATAGAAATAAAAGCATTTACAAAAACAAGCTTTAAATTACTTATCTTCTCTCTAAGCTATTGAGATCATTAATCATTATTTTTTTAAAAAAATCAACTCCTCCATTGCTACCTTTCTATCACTTTCAATACTAATACAATACAGCAATCCATGTATCAAGTATAATTACATTATTATGTGTGTGTGTGTGTGGATTCCCTCTATGAATCAAATATTATTAAACAAAAAAACCTTTTTAATCTACAAAATATTACATAATTTTGAATTGACCCACAATAATACATTTCACAAAATAAAATACATCAATAAGTGGATAGTATAATAATTTTAGAATACATAAAATCATTAATAAAGCTTATAGATATTATTACTGAAACTTTTTTTACTCAATTTTGATTTTAAAATTCAGAGATAAGAAAAGATAAAGAATTTTGTTATTAAAATTTTGTTAATAGTCCCTGATATAATAAAAAGGAAAATATATAATTAAAATTCATATTACCAGTCCTTCATTTATTTTCTTGAGGCAGCACTTTCCAAGAGTTCAAATTCAGCTTGTTGAATGTTTATAAATTTTGCAGCAACCAAATAAACCAACTGTAACTTGCCTATAATATCAATTTCAGCAGTTTACTGGAACAGCCCTATTCTTTATTGGTTTGTGGCTCATAATTCTTTTGTAGAGTTGATTATGGTGAAGTTACTTGTTTCTATAGGAACCATTGGGGCACTGGAATTGTTTCTTCCATACTTTTCAGCATACTTATTTTAATAGATCAATGATATCCATTGTTTTCATATTGTATAATTTTTGCTGGGATTTAAACTCAGTCACTGGTATAACTGAAGTAGCATGATTTAACACTTTCAGTAGTTTACTTATTTTCATTTTAGCTTTAAAAATGCAGATGATCAATTATTTTCTTCTATTTAAAACATAGGTGAACAGTCAGTTTCTTCTATCTTATTTTTCACAATCAGTCACAATATGTGTAATACATTTGGCTCAGACTGTTTAGATATGCATAGGCTGATGGCTGGACCAGCAGAAACAAAACATATATGTGTACATAACCTGTCATTGTTATATGAATCTTTCCAAACAAAATTATATATAAAAATGAGAGTAATTTAAACTGATCTGTTTCCATACTTTAACTTATTCTCTTCACAGCTTTAATATTTAATATCTTTTCTAAGTGATGTTCAGCCTATTTATATCACTGAGTATCATTACAGATTCCCCAGATAAAAAACCAGATTTTTATTAGTTAAACTGTTTGATTAAAACTGATCATCTGCTTCCAATTTACTGTTGATAAGAAATCCAAACCAATATATAAAAACATCTAATTTGTTTAAAATAATTAACCAGCCTAATTTAAAACTGATCATCAGTTTCAAATTTACTGTTGGTAAAAAATAAAATACAGACTAATAACTTTCTTGACAATTAACTAGTCTGGAAAGAATCCATTACCTTAATGGCCATCACACATTTGTGTCAAATCTAACTTTATAAAATTTAATTACTTTTTTTCTCTGATTATCTCTGACTTTAAAGACTTTCAGCTGGTGCCAAAAAATTCTAACCTGTGAGTTTAATTAACACATTACAGAACAATACTGTCTTTATAGCAATAAAGCATTTGAAATCTTAAAATGATATCAACAGATTTTTTTTCTTTCAATATATGTGTAACTGTGAGTTTATTTATGTAAAATATAAGCACATACAGATATTCAGAAAAATATGTCTATTAAAGATAATCTGAATAATTTGTTTACAAACTATAACTTAACATTCAAATTTAAATTATTAGAACTATTAGACTTAAATTGTTATAGGAAGAATAAAAATAGCAGAATTTAGCAAGTGTATATTAATTTTGAAGAAAGGTAACAATCAAAATTAAAAAAATAATTAATAATATAGTTTGTGTCCACAGACAACTGTCTATATGTGTTCTAATCCTAATTTTCACAAATAACTATTAAAAAATTCAATGTATGTACAATTCTTTTTGGGTTGTATCAATACAAACAAACAAAGAAAATGTGATGAGGATTTTTTTTTGTATTTCATTTTATGCACATTATCACAAATTTAACCACAGGCTAAATTGAAATGGTCACTATATATATATATATATATATATATATATATATATATATATATATATATATATATATATATATATATATATATATATATATATATATATATATATGATTAGGAATCCAAGTAGTGATGGATTGCTTAAATTTATTAGACATGCTGTGATTCAATCAGTGTAATATTTATAACAAAACATCTGGCCAATTATTGCAAACCTCTGTCATTTGCTAAGGTTTTTTAAATATTATTTTGCTAATTACTTTAGAATAAGAGTTAATAATGGTGATTTCCACTAGAATTCAATATATTAAGAAATATAATAACAATTTAATCATTAATGCAAATAATGTGGATTGTTTGTGAATAACTTTAAAAGGCTGCATAGATAGATTAAATAAATTGAGAAAGATTATTTTTTGTAGTTATGAAAGTTTATAATTTAAGCAAAATATCCTCACAGTTTTAGGTAGAAAAACATGAGAAAGGACATTTTTGTGTAATAAAATGTTCTTGAGATAATGTATTATTATTTCTGGATGTTTTGTATATATAAAGTTTTTGTTGGCTAGAAGTGTTGGAGATGCTTTTCTCTACAAATTGCATTTAGATTGAGTTTGAATAGCATTTATCTCATAAAGCTTGTGAGATTAATAATTCTTAAAACTGAATTGTGATCAGTTATATTAATAGATATTAGCATTTGCAGTTAATCAGTGCAGCAAGCATGTTTGTCCAGGGACAATTAACATATATAGAGTCATATAATGCCAGTGTGTAATAAAGCAATGAATATCTAATCATATTAATTTTTCATCAATATAGATACATGTACAACAATAATCTTTAAGTGTTATTATACTAAATTCAATCCCAGGTAAAAGACCAATAGCCAGGTTGTTACCTGAGGATTTCCATCATAGCATTGTTTTGATTATGTATATACCTAAATAAGACTTAATTGATAATTATTCTAGCACTTGCTTTTTAATGCAATCCATAATAGTAATTATAAATATGATAAGAATCTCTTTGATCTAAGTGAGTCTAGTGGGACATAAAATCATAATGTGACATCAGAATGGGGAGCTACATGCAAATTATGCTTGCGTGATTTTCATGTTAATTCTGCATTTTTTGACTGTTACTATATATATATAGGAGATCGCTTCCGGTTCTTAAACAGCAAACAATGTGAACGATAGCTCTCTTCAAAAATTGAAATCAGCAGGAAAGGGGGTATCAAACCCCATCCCAAACCCCTAAATACAAGGTAAGAGAAGTTTTATAATATTTAAAAATGGAATGTGATAATGACATAGATAATATACATAGCAATTCAAGCTTAAAACGTCACACTCAGTCGTTCAACAGAAATGATGGCCGAAATCTTCATAGCTATAATAACAAATCTCAGGCTCCATCTGAGATCAAAAACCTTCCCATTAGCAATACTAAGCACCAAATAATAACTGACAACATTAAAATGCAAGAAATTATACAAACTTCGTCAGTTATATGCAATAGCGTTGGTTTCCCATCGGGTGAAATAACAGCCAATATTAATAATACATACAAAAACAGTAACAACACTCCCCGTATTTCCCAAACTCCTTTAGGAGAAGTAAATAAACACAATTCATCCACAACCATGAAACACTCTCAGAATAATTTGGAACAAAAAATAAAATATCAGCAAAATGTATCTGAAGAAAGAAAAAAAAATTTTTAAATCACCAGAGGTCACCAAATTCGCTGCTGTAACACCAGAGACTGTCAACAGTATTTCGGGAGAAAAAAACGAAATAACAGATAAAATCAACAAAACCCATTCACAAACAAATGAAAATTTCAAACTAGATGAACCATTAATATCTACATCGTTCGCACATTTCAAAACAGACTCACAAATACAAACCCTTCAAAAAAAATCTATATCCTATGCTAATGCTTTAAGTATCAACAAAGATGTTAAAACTGCGGAGACTAACTCGGTCAGCAATATTAATGAAATGCTTATAGGCATATCAGAATATGAAAGAGAAATCACAACAGAAGAAAATCAACACCCCCAACCAATTAAGATATTAAATTATAATAATATTACCGATGAAATGCATCAAAACATAAACTTTAATTTCAACAAAACTATTCCAAACATGCTCTATAAATCTTTCCAAAATTATTACAATGACAAAACTCTAATCCTAGCAGTAACGAATGAAAACTTATCATTATACAAATTCCCCATGGAGCATTTATATTCCATAATTAAACAACATGATTCAGAGTTGGGAATTTATCAAATACTAACACACCTTAATGACAGATATGTGACAATAGAATTTAAGACCTGGGCAGACAGGCTCCAATTTAAAACAATATTAAAATACTGGGAAATAAAATACTTTGCACTGTAGAAATGAACAGATCTATGATACTACAAGGAAAAATCAAAAACTGCCTAACAAGATTCACTGAACAAGAGCTCCAAAATATCCTCAATCCCTATGGCACTGTATCAAAATTTAAATTCCTTCCAGACCCCATCTTGAATGGAAACATAATATCAAACGCAGCAATCTTCTCACTAGCCATGAAAAAAATGTTTCTCCCACTGACATCCCTACTGTAGTTAATGCAAGAGGTTTACCAATGGTCTTAACATTCAGAGGGGTGCGGCCTCAGTCCTTTCACTGTTTACAAAGGACACACATTATAAAAGACTGTTTGGTACGTATCTGCACTACCTGCAATCAAAAGAAAAGCAAGTTCCACTGCTGCAATGGAAAGAATATAGAAACAACAACAACTACAGACACCAAGCAGTCACCTAAAACAGACAATAATATTGAAACCCACACTGATAAACACAGGGCTTCAACATCAAACTATACCAAATCTATAGACATAACTTCCACAGATGTAACACCAGACCACATAATATCTAGAGATGAAGATCAAGATGATAATCTTTCCCAACAAACCTAAATGGAATTTCACAACAATACAACCAAAAATAGAAATGATAAACAAACAACTACATCAAGTACACCTCATCTCATTTCAAATGAATACACAGATAATATTCAGTCAATAAACAGTACAACATTGGGAAAAAAGGGCTATGAATCAATGCTTGACAATCCTTCAGATTTGAAATCACTTCCAATAAAAGAAACAGACACCAAAATCAAAATAGACAAAAATAACACCCAATCACCTAGAAAGTCACAAAGTAAACAAAATACAATAACTCCACATCCTCAAAAAGAAAGTAGCAAAACCAATAAACCAAGAAAAAAATTCAATCCAGCACACACCAAAGCTCCAAACCTGGGGGAAAAGGATGGTTTACCTGGACATTGGAATCAGGATCTTTCACAAGAAGTAGAGCTAACACGACAATCTATACCAATTATTATAAACGGAAATCAGATGTTCCGGTAAATCAAGCTCAGATGACAATACGAATTCTGGGTTTATAACACAACTACCTACATTAAAACCAGATTCACAAGAATCACAAAGTGTCATGGGAAAAAAAAAGAAAAACCTCTGAGCACTCTGATACTGATTCAGCACCAATGGAAGATGATCCCTATTTGGAATTACCAGATTCTATGGAAACTGAGGACCTTCCAGTACTCATGGAATCAAATATACATCAACTCTCATTGAAAGAAGCATCAGATCAAGAAAACAATTATATTCATTTACTTTCAAATTCTCCCTGAGACCAGGGGCTGGCTCGGGGGGCAGGGATTGCAGGGATTAATGTCCATGGCCTCAACTCATTGGCCCATGCTCATGCAATTAGAAATTGGATAAGCATTAACTCTCCCCACATCCTTCTAATGGGAGAAACCAAATTCCATAATAACACTGACACTAAAATAGAAACATTAATTGCCACTATGGGCTTACACTAAATTTTCAGTTGGAGGGGTTGTAGTAATAATTAACAAAACATTTCATCCAAACAAATTCTGTATTCTCTATTTGGATAACAACTTAATCTTATTAGAAATAGACTATTGGGGATACAACATAAATCTAGCTTATATATACACTTCAAACAATTCTACTATCTATCACAAAATTATTCAGATTTTAAATGCTATCCTTAGCAACAAATCAGGCTCTTTATTTATATTGGGAGATTTTAACACCACATATGGTTGCTTTAACCTAAAATTTCTTCCACTGATAAATAGAAACTTGATGTGTGGGGAAGGATTCCTTTCTCCTGGATCCTACTCCTTTTACACCAAATCCCACTAAACCCTAATAGATCTATTATATTATTCACCAGATTTACATTTTCATCTAAATGCAAAACTTTTACCGGTTTTGTTTTCGGACCATATGGCCCTTGTAGTTACTCTTGAAACCATGGCTGGCCTCCCAACCCCAGAGGCTCTTCACAAAACCATGCGGATGGTAACAAAATCAAACATGACTGAGGCCATAGTGTCTGAATCTTATATATATTTTCACAAAATCAGCATCCTTTCAAGACCAGCTGAAGAAGCCTGGTTTTCATTTATAGGCATCCTACAGACAATATTAAAACACTGCACCATGAAAGCCAAAGGCCCTAATGGCCTCTTTAGAGATCTTCTACAAATAGAGAATCAGCTTCAGATGCTCCAAAGTCAACCTATCAAAACATAAGATATATATAGTCTTAAAAACCTATACCGATCAAGACAAAAATCCCTGGCGGAATACCTATCCATTAGGAGAGCCAAATGCTTTTTATCACAACAACATCCCTGGACAAAAGGCTACTTGAGATGGGCACTTGGAGGGAAAAATAACAAAACCACTCCCACCTCCATCATTGCAGATGGGAAAACCTTACTGGGAACACCTATGAAGGACACAATAAAAGAACACTTCCGGCAAAGAATGCAAACCACAATCTTCAATGGCACACAATCCTGGTCTGAAGTTGATCCACAGGCACCACATGGGATCACAGAAAACCTACTCCAACAGAAAATATCTTCCCATCCAGATGGTGTACATTCTGGATTACATGGGATTCTTAGATTCCTAATCCTACACCTCAATCAATTTGAAATTCCCATAATGAAGAAGATGGTGGATTACCTAGCAACTGGTAATAGAGTGATACCTAACCTTTACCCAGTGATGCTAGTTCCATTTATAAAAAAAAATCAGGTTATGGATCTCTCAAACATCAGACCTATTTCCATGACACCCATGCTAATTAAAATTATAGAGTCTGTGATCAAATACCTCATCCAACCAAATGTCTTAAAGCACATATCTAACAACCAATATGCCAAGAAGGGATCCTCTACTGCACATGCAATGGGCAACATAATCTCCATCATTGACTATGTCAGGATCCACCGGAAGTCAGGGCTGATAGCTATTCAACTGGACATTGCTACAGCCTTTGACTCAGTACATATAGACATACTCTTAAATATTTGGGCCGAGTATGATATTCCTGCAGCTGCTGTCCAGATCATAAGCAATTTACTATACAACAGAGGAATTTTTATCACTATGGATGGTAACATCACCTCCGGATTTAAACTGACACAAGCTCTCCCTCAGGGTTCCCCCCTCAGTGCCCTATGCTTCATCGCATATATAAATCTTCTCCTGATGGATTTGGAAAAAAATCTACCAGGTCTTTTTATACCCAATTTAAGCAGAGAATTCAACACATTTGCCTACATGGATAATGTAATGATCATCCTACCATCAACAAAACATATTCTTTTGCTACAAACAATATTAAGTCGCTATACTGAGAAATACAGGCTGCAATTCAACCCCAGAAAATCTGCCCCCTGGCAAATTGTTTCAGGAAGGAAAATTAACACCCTCTTCTCTGCCAAGCCACAGAGATATCTTGGGTTTTCCATATTCAAATCTACCACAGCAATGACCAAAGAGATTCAGGATAACATCCTAGAAACAACAAACAAATTCATCACTTCCTTGTCACAAGTCTACCTTTCCCTCCCTGGCAAGGTAGCACTAATTAACATAAATGTGATGCCAAAAATAGCATACTTTCTTCCATTTATCAAATGCAACAAAAGCTTCATAAATAAAATAAATGGCTTGTGCTCAAGGCTTTTTTGGAAAGGTAAAATGGTTGCGATCAGCCTCAAAGGCACTCAGTGACCAAGAAAGCTAAATGGTCTTTCTCTCCACTCCATTCAGGCATTGATTTACCAAGAAACCCACAATGTCATACATAACTTGGTAGCATCATATGGTTTTAACACAATTCTCCAAAAAACTTTCCTTCAAAAGGTAACACCCACTGACTGACCCCCACCAGACAGAAAAACATGGATCACTAGAAACACAAGCTTCATCAAACAGCACTGCCCAATAAATTCTCCACATTCAATTCTAAAATATCATTATGGCAAGCATACACAATCCTCCATCCAATCTTACATCCTATAATCAACACATTTTATTACAATAATCAGAAACTGCTATCCAACTTTAAAAGATAAAGTCTAGAGACCAAATACCTAGACTTCCTCATTAAATACAACATTAATGGACTATCTACTAATCACTTCCTCTTTTACAAACATGGTCACAACATAGACCCTACTTGCAGCATTTGCATGAACAGTGATGAGACATTGGAACACCTTTTCTCACAATGTATGGGATTCAGAGTGATCCGAGAAATCATACTCGCCAACACCAAGATAGATTTCCAACTGATCTCATCTCTGAAAGATAGTATCAATACTAAAACCTATCCAATAATATGTCTCTCAGTGTTTTTGAACTATGCCATATGGGTTACATGTTGTAAAATAATCATGGAACACCCACAACCTAATATAAAACAGTTTTTTCCAAAACAATGATTAAAATCCAGAAGAAAGACCAACTCCTGGCATCGTCAAAAACATTTGAAGACACTTGGACATTATACAATATGCCAAACTAACAACAAGGCAAAAAGGGGGGGCTAACAATCAGATAACAAATATGTGAAAGATCTAATGTTCACACCATATTGGACAACATAGACTCATCAGAACGCAAATGGAAATAACAAGATAGTTAGAACAACAATGTAAACCCCAATTGTATGATTACACATCACTGTATACATTAGAAATAATAAATTATTATTGAAACTACTATATATATATCAAAACGACTATTTATATAAATTTGAATCTGACAAATTGAAAAATTTGGAAATGTATTTTTCTGATATGGTAAAATCTGATTTTTATTTAACTGTTATATATATATATATATATATATACATATATATATACATATATATATATATATATATATATATATATGTGTGTGTGTGTGTGTGTGTGTGTGTGTGTTTGGAAAAGTTAAAAATGAGAGTACTGCAAATAAAATCATAATGATATCTGCAGATGACTTCAATATTTGCCAGTAGGATACTGTAAATTTGAATATGGTTATCAATAATAGAGTAATGTAAATAAAATGGACAGGTCTAATGTCTTATATGCAATAGTGTGCATTCAATTGGATTGTCCTTTTATATGCCAAGCTGAATGAAAACAAATTTAAAGACAATAATGTACAGCATGCTTATATACAAAATAGCTAAAACCAATTTAACAAATGTGTTTATATTTTGTTGTCATGAGAAGAAATGTGGCCATGTTTGAGCCATATATTGCTCAGATAATTTGTGATTAAAGACATAATAGAAAACAGAACATTTTAAATAAACTTTATTTATTTTACAAAATGAAGACATTTGAATCAGAGCCAATAGTGCTCCAATAATCAAAAAACTTTTTATCTCTTAAATTAAGAGAAAAATGCTGTAGATATTTTATGTTATTGTTTGTATTATTATTTTGATGACTATAAGATATTACCAGTTGGTATAGCATGCTTAGTTTTTTTAAACTAATCATTATTGCAATACTCTGGAATTTTAGTAGAATACTAAAAATGTTTTAATGCACTATCAAAAGCATTTGTATATTCATATTATGTTTAATTTTATTGATTATTTATATATCAAACAAATAGTATTATACTTTTTCCAAAAAAACAACTGTGGATTATCATTCACAGCCTCAAGTTACTCACAAAGTGTCAATTTTTACATTACCAAAGTGTTTTTATGCTTATTTGTAAGCTTCAATATATTCTAAGATGCTGCCCTCTCTAGAATTATTTTTCAAGTAAAATATCAATAATATTGCTGTAAGAAGCTACAACAATGAGCAGAGTCAGGCTTTTCTAGATGCTGATTGGTTGGTTCACATTTTGACTAAAAGAAGAGTGTCTGTCAATAACTTTCACCACTCCAACTTCTTTGTTTTGATTTTTAAAATGAAAATGCATCTTTTAGAGTATTTATTACTATTTTTCATACATATTATAAATTATTTTCATAAAATATGCTGAAAATATAATTATTTTAGGAAAATAATATGATTTTAATAAAAAAATTCTTTACTTTTACATGAACGTAAATTGAAAAAGAAACCACTGACAATAACAATTTTGACCCCTGCAAACAATTTTCATCACTCCAAGCTCTTTATTTGATTTTCAAACAAAAATGAATGTTTTATAGTATTTTGATGGTTTTTATATATTATAATGTATTTTGATAAAATATGCTGAAAATATAATTATTATAGAAAAATAGAAAGAGTTTAACAAAACTTTCTTTACTTTTACATTAAAGAAAATTGAGAAAAAAAATCAATGACATCCACAGCACTTTCTAATTTGTTACAAACTTTCTTTTTAGGTCTTCCACTATTGAAAATTTTTATAATCATAAATAGAAATTTATTTTTGAAAAAACTTCCATTCACTTTCATAATCTGACAAATTATTAATATACCTTTTTACAAACAAAACTAAAATGAATATAATATTAAAAGATGGATATATATTTACTGCTGATTTTGTAATTGACCCATCAAAAGTTGTAAAACTTTAATTCACCTGGCTAATAAAATAACTCTTTAGGTAAAAAAAAAATTCAGTGAAAGTGTTAATGTATAAAAATAAATAAAAAATAAGTAAATAAATAAATAAATAAAAAAAAATAATAATAATAAAAAAAAAGCAACATAAAGGATTTATTCCTTGTCTTTCAAATGTATAAAAAGTATACAATTGTTATATTGTTAAAGAAAACACCTATATTAGCTTTCAAATAGCCAATTGAATGGATAAGACTATCATAATATTTTAGTAACAAATCAATTAAAGGCATAAGTAACAAAAATAACATTTCTTACAAATGTTTTCTTTTCTAGATAGGATAAAGTTGAGTAATTTTCTATTTTTTATACTTGTTTTTCTCAATAGATAAATATGATTTAAGTATCTGGAAAGGATATATGATTTACACTTGGAAATAATACTCAGCCTTAAAATGGGGCATGAAAAAAGGTTTTAAATACATTTATATATCTTAGAAACTCTGTTTGTTTAGAATAAATTGTATAACTAATTTTTAATATACTTCTATCAAATGAATTCTGTCAAGTTTTGCACCTATTTTAAATCCAAAAACAATATAATATGACAATGAAATATTTAAGGGTAACAAAATGGTTCATATAATTTAAGACTCTTAGCAGGCGAAATTTTAAATATGTTGATATCAATTCAGTATGTTTTCAGTAATGTGCATGAGTGGGCAGTGTATTTTTTTAAAAAAAGTAAAGAATCTAATAAGAATGCTTTACAGTAAGTTCAAAAAGTAATAGAAACAAATCTTAATTTTTACTGTTTATAATCATTTTTAATTTTAATTTCTTTTAAAAACAAAATCTTTTTTTAAAAAAAAATTTTTTTAAACCAAAATAATATTAGAAAAATGTTTAATGTGTAATTTTGATTCAAATATTACAAAGACTGTGATATTGTTTTTGATTTAATTAAAATTGGAATAATTAGGAAAAATGTCTTAGTATAAAAAAGTTAAACATTATATATATTAGCAAAATAAAAGATAACAGTTATGACCCAAGAGTATATCCCCAATATTCAATTAAAATGTTTATTTTTTCATTCACAATAACATTTCTTTTAAGAGTCATATACTCTATTAGCCAGACCTTTAGATTGCAATTTTTTATTCACATTATTTGAATAAAAAACTCACATGACAGTTATACAAGTGTTAGTTGACAATAGTAACTAGGATATTCGAAAGTTCTCTTAAGTGGCCAATATTTTTTTAATTATCTAATTACTGTATTTATAAATATTTAATTACATATATTGTTTTGAAAAAACACAGACATTTTATATATATATACATTTAAGAAAATACAGTACTTAAAAGTTTATAAAATAAAATACATCTATAAACATCACTTAGGTGTGTTTTCAACTATCCTTATAATTTTTGTCAACTAATACTTTGAAAGGTCAGCTTTCCCATAACTCCATGATGTTAACTTTCCCATAATTATGTGATTTTAATGTTTGTTGTCTGCCTATTGATTAAATTTTGCTTATATTTATATATTAACATAGCTTCCTTAACTTTTTCTTTTATTATTATTTCTTTCAGTTTCCAATATTTTTACATCATTATAATTAAAATCAAAACCATATATACATGATTTATTATGATATTTTTTAATATTTATTTATAAATTTACATATATTATTTTGAAGAACTACAGACAGCAATTTGTAATATATATATATATATATATATATATATATATATATATATACACACATATATATATATATATATATATATATATATATATATATATACACACACAAGTGCTGATTTTGAGTTAGTATTTTGTATCTAGTTTCTAGACTGCCAGTCCTCCAATGAGATGAGCCATAAGTTTAAAACCAGCTGGTTTGTAGGTAGAAATAACAATAGAGATTTTGAATTCTATCTCTTTCAGCACTTATAAAAACAAAGCTTGTTTAGAGCTATTGGTAAATGCCATCTAGTGATCATAAAATACAAGCTTAAAAGCAAGTTACGAAATTTATAACTTGTTTTAATTATTGTAAGTGTATCTTTGATGGTTTTCGAAATATTATATATTGCAGAGGCTATTATCATATGGTGAAAATGAGCTGAATTCAGACCCATATAGCTATCTAGTTAATATTGCTGGATTTGAATACATTTACATGTCTGATAAATTCATGCTTTCAAATTGATAGAAATGTGTTTTTATAAGTGCTGACTTTTGAGTTTGTATTTTGGATCTAGTTTCTAGACTCCACTGAGGTGAGCCATAAGCTGGGATAATGATAGAGATTTTGAATTCTATCTCTTTCAGCACTTACAAAATCAAAGCTTGTTTAGAGCTATTGGTAAGCCCCATCTAGTGATCATATATATATTGGTAGCTACAACATACTTTGTGATTGTAGTCAATTAAATTTGCCACTGCAAAACAGAATAAGATTGCATCACTAATCTTATTGTTACTTATACCACAATTTATCTAGCAATTAATGGTATTATGTTGATAATTAAAATTATTTCAATATGATATTCACGGATTCACAGCATATAGAAATTTGTATGAGGTTTATATTGTTGATAACTACAAATAATGACATATTTTTACAATAAGCTAAATAATGTAATAATTATAATTTTACTTGTTAGTATTTAAATGTTTGGGTTAATATATCATAAACAACTTATATTATTTTTCCACATACATATATACAAACATAATATTTTTTTTTAATTTTAATTTAGTTGGTAAAAGACGCAAAAGATTATCGTAAGTATTATTTTATTACTTATATAATTAAAAAAGCCATAAATTTTAATATAAAATAAAATGATGATGATGATGATGATTTTAGTTATATCCATAAATTAGGTATGTTTATTATTGATACTATTAATGGTGATTTTATAATAATAATAATAATAATAATAATAATAATAATAATAATAATAATAATAATAATAATAATAATAATAATAATAATAATAATAATAATAATAATAATAATAATAATAACAACAACAACAACAACAAATTTATTAAAGATTTTACGATTTTATTTCATTGATAGTGAAATGTCAATATGTTTGGACTGCTTATAAAATAATAATGATCATCCATATTTGAATATTCTATTTTGTAATTATATTTGACTGTACATGTTAAAAATTCAGAAGAATAATTTAGAAATGTTAAAATAATTATGGTATAAAAATAAAAATATTTATGTATTTATAATATTGGAGAACTTTGATAATTTATTTGGTTTATAGCTAAAAATAAAATTTACTTTTTTCTTTTTTTTTTCATTTTTTTTTTTGTTATAGTTAACACATCTATAGAAGAATGACAATTTTAAGGTACTCAAAACTAGAATAAAGTAAATCCCTCACTATCACATTCAATTCCTGATATGAAATTAAGTATTATCACAATAAATATTACTGACAAACTATATTTTTTGCAACGGTTTCAAATTATATTATATATATTTTTGAGTAGATATCTAAAGTGAAGCTGTATCACAAAAATGTAATAGAACCTGTTTAGTATAATAGACATATTATTACCTTAAACTTGCACCAGATTGAAACCTATTTTCTAGGTATTTCCATCCCTCGAAAACTTCAAACAAACAAAAAATTATGATATAATACTTCAATTATTTATAGACTGCAAACGAATTTATTTTTCCAGATTGAACAATACAGGAGAAATGCGATCTTTTAGATATTATTTTAATATCATCATTAGACTTTAAAACACTCATGAAAGTAGTAAAATCTTTTTAGTACTAAAATTTAAAACCTTTTGATTTATAGTGTTGTCATTAAACATAAACTGTCAACTTTTTAGTTAATGATTATTCAGCTTATTCATATCATGTCAGAATTGGAAAAATAATAATTTAAAACAAATATGCTCATCTCAAGCTTATAAAAAATCTGGAGAGATTTTTTTTTATAAACTTGAGAATATTTAATTTTGCCAAAAAAATGTTGTTGAATTTTTTATGCAATTATTGTTTTCTGTTATTTTATTTGAAGTATATATATAATACAAATAAAATATCCTTTAATTAAAAAAGTTATTGTACTAACAATAAAAAATAGTAAATTTAATGGTAATTAACTATTATAAACAGTCTTTCAATCCTCTATCATCTAATTAAATTATTGATTGCAAAATAATGACAAATGCTAAAAATAATGAAAGTCTACAATACATTCATGCATATACAATGATAAAAAATCATGTCAGATATCACATGACTTAATTTAATAAATCTTGTATTCACAAATCTTATATATAGAGCTTGAAAAATAAGCTCTTAACAAGCTTTGAGAATATCCTCAACCCCAGACTAGTTTCTGCTTCTGTCTCAGAACATGTATATACAATTTACAATACACATGTGATAGCATAAATTGACTGTCCTATCAATTTATAAACAAGTTAGTATGATTAGTTATTTACAGCTTCATTAATTAAGTTTATGCACAGACAATATACAATATTATATAGTATAATACTTTCTTGTTTCTGAACAGAGATAAACTTGCTGCATAACCTAATGATCACAAGCAATTATTATTACATTTTTAAAATTAATAAATCTATAGTTTGAGGATATGCTAAATTCATGATTTATTTAAAAAAAATCGGATTACTACAAATTTTTTTAAGTTGCAAATACAGGTAGTTAACTAAATGCAACATGTGCAAAGCTAAAAGGTAACATCTGCATTTCATTATGTATGAATAAATAAATACATGTGAGCTAGGAATATATTATATGATAGAAATTTTTATCTATCGCATACTATTGTAAAGATACTAAGCACCAGAGTGATTACAGGCACAAAATTGTATCATACAAGATATGCACTAAAACAAAGCAGATGATATATAGTAGAAATGTTCGTCTATAACATACCATTGATCTAAGTAAAATAACAGATGCAAGTGACTAACAATCTTAATGGTATTACAATTATTTGTGAATAATCAAACACAAACGAATCTCATACATAAACAAAACAGCTTGAAGCAAAGATACAGCAGTTCACTTACATCAATACATCCAAATTATACTTTCTCAAAACTGGAGAGTAAGTTACTAAAATACTTTAAATTATTAAAATTAAAAAAAAAACATTCTTACTTTATTCTGTCTATGCAGATTGCTTTATATTTGCAGCTAGTGGAAATGACTATTTTTTTAAATGCTAAGTCTATATAAGCATCACCAAAGATTGCGATAGTAAGATAATTGCTTTTTATGAAAAAAAAAAATTCTTCTTTTGATTTTATGCACCTGAATTGTGTCATGATTAAATAAAGTAAAATAGCAATCTCTTGTATGCTAATTTTTAAGCAGACTTAGAAAATCAATAATAATAACAATTTATAAAAATATTTTCAGGATAATGGAGATAAATATATAATGTTTGTAATATATAATAGAATAATATATTTTAAAGTTCATACCAATTCTCTTACATCACTAAGAGTTCAAGTTGGATTTTAGGTTTTGGTGCATTTTTAGTTGACTTCATTTATTCAATCATAGCTACGGTGTTCCTAGGCTTTAATAATACTACTCTTAATTCCACAGACATCGGATGCTAATTTAATCATTAATTGACAGCTGTTTTTTTAAAGCAGTAGAAATTTAAAGTTTAGGCATATAATAGAAGCAATTGTATTTCTACATTATTTGACAATTCCTTTCCATAGTTCTCTAGGGGTCTTCTGTTTGCACTATGCTGACTGGCATCAGTAAAGCAGATTGCATCTGGTCTACTTTTCTATGGTATTTTTTAGCACCCAACACAATAAGCATATTGAAGACACAATCAATAATTAATCAGCAGCAATAATAATTCATCAATAAACAATAATAGTTCATCAATTAAAGTAGTTCAGCAATACTCAACTAATTTATAGAATGAGCACAATAATTTATAATCATTATATATAGATCATGGAATTGACTTATCAGCAGAATCAATCTATCAGCGGTTGTATCAATTCATTGATCTATTGGTGGTAGACAATTCTTCAACTTCATTTTGATTCACTGTTTATTTGTCCAATCATCACATTTACTAAATTTTATCTTTGAAAGGGATTACCAGACTCTAATATATCAAATACGTATATCCTTAATTAATCAATGTGATTATAAAATTTGTAATAACATTTTATACGATAATGCAATTACCACTTTATAATTATAAAATATCTTTAAAATGTTAATAAAATAAATATATTGCTTTAAATTACTTTTAAAATAAACTTCTAATTAATCATATCATATACATTATCTGTGCATATATTCTCTCCCAAAAACAGAAATCACAAATTGTATAGAAGGTCGCCTGATATCACACTAGCTCTGATTCCATTTATTATGGTAAATTGAAGACCAATTTGTCTATACAATTAGCACAACACCAATACATTTAAAACTGTGCTTAAATCCAAACAGATACCAAAAATCAATTATTATGAACACCAATTCACTTCCAGCAACTTATTTGAGCCTACATTTGCTGCCACTGTTTGTCTACATACCAATGACAACAAATAAATACTAAAAGAGACCTGACCTATTGCCAGATATAAGAATGCAATTATCAAAAAAAAAGGTCTACTTAAGCAAATAATTAGCCATTCAGTTATGTTAATCACCAATTCATGTCTCTAATAAAACCTATAATTTTCCCCTTTATCATTTGCCATGATTGTGACTAAGATAACCTAGTTGAACGTGCATTTGCAAAAATTGCTGATAACACAGATTTTAAGCTTATCTTGTATATGTTTTTTGCATATATTTATCCACATAAATTGTATATATAAAATTATTGAAATTTTTTACTTTTAAAATAAACTTCTAATTTTTAAATTTCAGACATGAAGCCTATATAACTATCATGTCATACCAGTGCAGTCAGCCAAAAAGGCAATAAAAAGAAATAATTTTACTTGATTAGTAAAATCATATGTATAAAAATACATATTCTATAAAATTTCCAATCACAATATTCCAGTTACTCTCTAAATGGGCATAAACTTTGGATATTATACATTTTCATAATACCCTGTTATTCTTCTAATAGAAAAGTGTTGGCTGCAACTTTCTCTATATTGTGAATGGTCTTTCATATAACATGAAAAAAATGTATTAATTTTGCATTGGTGACTAACATGCAATGTCCTGACCAAAACTCAGCCACCCATATTGAGTTGATAAAATGTCTGTACTTCTAGACTTTTATACTTTTTTGCCATCTTTTTCATTTGGGAATGAGCCTTTTTTATCAGTTTTATGCTTATCATTTCTGGGACAAATAATAATATTGTTTTATTATTGGTGGGTCATGGTTACAAAAATGCAGCGGTATGGGCTAAATTCTGTAGATTTGTAGTAGGTCCTGTTACAGTAGATCATCACCATTTTGTTGGTTTACTCTGACCTGATTATTCTTATTTGCTTATAATTGGAAGAAGTGGTTACATTCTCTCATGATTCACAAGGGTTGCATTGAACATTCCTGACTATTACCATTACATGACAAATTCCATTTTTATTTATCCATGTTTTTTATTCTTTGGATGTAAATAGAAAGCCATGATCAATCAAGATTGCTTGGGATTTTCCCATCCTTGGAAATTGTTGTTTTTATAAGAGCTTAATGGTGCTTCTTGCAACTTCCTGCTATACTGGATATGCTGTAATGTATATAGAAAACAAATTATATATGACCAACAAAAATCTAATTTGGTGAAAGACTGGCAAGGGAGCATAGTAATTGTTTGCTAGTATGTCAATATAGGCCTGCAAAATGATAGGTTCATTCATTTCTTTGTATGACCTATAGGATGGGTTTGCTTTGGACCATGTATGGTATTTCACAATATGAAGAGAATATTGAAATATATGGCTGGCTAATTGACGGAGTTTCATAATATATGCTTGACCTTTTGAGGTCCCTAATGCCTGTAAAAACAATGGATATAGGTAATTAAGTGGCTTCACAAATTGTTAGGGATTAATATTTTTCATGGGGTGTTGGGGATAGATTGTTTTATACCACAATAAATTATCTATTATTTTGTACTTGTGATATATTCTCTAAATCCATTGTTTTTGTTCATCATAAGATCTTTTCCCCCAAAAATATCAAAAATGTGAGTATACTCAGATTCAATCCACTGAAGCTTATCAATAGTTTTGAGGTTTTCCTCCCCTGAGTCATCGGTAGCTAGTGATATTGCATTCATAACTATATTCTCCAATGAGAGATGCTGTGTTGTGATCTCTACAGGGTGCCAACTCAAAATATATGTCACTATTTATTGACTGGGTTTAATCCCTCACTGGTTGATTAAATGCCCTAAGAAATAAATTCACTCCATAAATTGACTTGGTGAGGGTTCATTGTTATATTTTTCAATTGACATTCTTGAAAAGCATGGCTAAAATGTTGATTATGTTTTTCTACTGTTTGGGATGCAATAACAACATCATCCATGTACAAGATGATAATATCCTTCAACTCATTTGACATAATCTTATTTAAATATGTTAGAATCCCTGCACCATTATTGATTAGCCTATATTGTATCCACTGAAGCACATGCATATATCTTCATCAGAAAGCAGTATATAATGTTAATAATAAAATGTATTTTAAAGTTTATACTCATTCCCTTTTATCACTAACAGTTGGGTTCAGATTTCAGGTATTGGTATACATTTAATGGATTTTATTTATTCAACCATATCTATGATGTTGTTGGCTTTAATCATACTGGTCTTAATTTCACAGGCAGCATCAAATAGTAGTTTAATTGTTGATTGATGGCTGGTTTCTTCCTAAAGAAGTAGATATTCAAAGTTTAGGCATATAATAGGCACAAGACTGTTTCTACATTCGCTGATAACTTCTTTCCATACTTCTCTATGGATCTTCAGTCTTCATTCTGCTGACTGGAAAGAGTGAAGCAGATTGCATCTTTTCTTTTCTTCATAGTATATTTCAACACATAGCACAATAAGTATATTGAAGGTACAATCAATAATTAACCATCAACAATAATGATTCATCAAAAATCAATAATAATTCAGTAATCAAAGTAGTTCACCAATAATATATATATATATATGAAAAACAAACACAAGTTTTATATACGTAAAACCTGATATCACTTGTATTAATGATCAATAGATGGAGCTTTATCAAAACATCCAAAACAAGCATATTCTGTTTACATAAACGTCAGAGTCAATATTCACTGTCTCTTTCATTTTGCTCCACCCTCAGATCAGCTGATTTTAAGCTGATTTGCACTCATCAGTGAAGAACAGGAGTTAGAAACTAGACTTAAACATTAACTCCAAGCATTTATGCAAAATATTTCTATCAGTTTGCAAGCATAAATTTTTTAGACACATTAATGTCTTCAAACTCAGCCTATCAAACCAGATAGCAATATCAGTCTGATATCAGTTCAGTTTCTCCACATAGTCAAAGCTTCTGCAATCTATATCATTGCAAGAAAACTTTAAAGGTACATTTATGAAAAACAAACACAAGTTTTATATATGTAAAACCTGCCATCGCTTGTATTAATGATTAATAGATGGAGCTTTACCAAAACCTCCAAAAACAAGCATAATCTGTTTACATAAACATCAGACCCATATAACTATGTGGTTTGGTAGGCTGAGTTTGAAGACATTAATGTGTCTAAAAAATTCATGCTTGCAAACTGATAGAAATGTTTTGCATAAACGCTGGAGTTAATGTTTAGGTCTAGTTTCTAACTCCTGTCCTTCACTGATGAGAGCAAATCAGCTTAAAATCAGCTGATCTGAGAGTGCAGCAAAGTGAAAGAGACAGTGAACAGAGACTCTGATGTTTATGTAAACAGAATATGCTTGTTTTGAAGGTTTTGGTAAAGCTCCATCTATTGATCATATATATATATATATATATATATATATATATATATATTCTATATATATATATATATATATATATATATATTCTGGAGTTTGCTTGTTAGCAAAATTTGATCCATCAGTTCTCATTTCAATCCACTCATTTATTGGTGTTAAATAACTCTTCAACTTCATTCTGGTTGCAACTTATTTGTCCAATCATAATATTTACAAAATTTTATTTTTGAATGAGATTACCAGATTCACATAAAATACTTATCTCCTTAATTAATCGAGCTGCTTATAATAATTTTAATTACATTTTCTAAGATAATGTCATTTCCTTTTTAAAAGTATAAAATACATTTACAAATGTTAATAAAATAAATATCTTGCTTTAAATTACTTTTAAAATAAACTTCTAATTAATCATACCATATACATTTTTCTGTGCATATATATATATATATTAAAATTATTTGAGATTTTTAGTTTTAATTAAACTTCTAATTTTTAAATTGCAGGCATGAAACATACATAAATATCGCTTCAATATCAGTATTACCATAAACATTATTGCATAGAACTTTGGGCTAATATATGTTTAGTATTTAGATAAATTTTGTTTTTTAACAGCATAAGTTTTTTTTTATAATAACAACTTAAAGCTAATTTGTTTTTATTGTGAGTTTATTGGGTACTTTACAATTGTATTAAGTATTATATAGTATTGTAGGATCTTATTTACCGGTTTTTATCTTATATTTCAGTTTATATTATTATTTATTCATTTGTGATAGACTTTTTGAATCAAGGATACAAAAACATCTTTTGATCTAAAAATAATAAAGTTCAATGTTTTATAAAAGTATAAAGATGAGAGCTAAATTATATTATTAATTTTGTAATAAATGCCTATAAATTTATCTAGCTAATCTGCAATCTTTTTTTCTCAAACTAATAATAATTAGATACTAAATCACTGACAGACTTTGAATAGCGATGGTGATGATTTAGATTACTTGCTTACAGTAATAGAATAAAAATAGTATGAAGTAAATTGTGTATGTGTTTTTTGGATTTGTTTGTTTTATTATCTTTTGCAAAATATTGAGTATATTTATGATTAGAGAATTTTAATATGGTAAGTTGCTTAAGAATTTGTCATAAATATTGAATATCATTAGGACTTTGTTGTTAGAAAATTACTTGTCTGATTATGGAAATTAAAACTTTTATATATTTTTCTTCAAAATAATATTTTGATAATATAATGATAATAAATAAATAAATAACGATTTATAAAAAAAGTCATTATGTGTTAAAAATTGGAATAATCATATAACTGAATTTAAAGTGTTAATTATAAATATGTTTTGGAATACTAAATCCGTAATAAGAGTTTTTATTAAATTGCTGACATTTATGTGATAATCAACACAATAATTAGTGTGTTATCCATTAAGTAAAATGAAAAGTTGAAACTAAGTTCTGAAAACATTTTTATCTTTAAAAAAAAAACAAGATAAAAAAATATTGCTTTATAAATACATAGAATATTATGTTTTATAAATAAACTGAAAGCATTTAAAAAAAAACAATAACAAACAATTGAATAAATTAGGTTCTATATAAAAAATTGGTACTTGTGTACTATTCCTGCAATGAAGAAAAGATAGGAGGCTTTTTCACATACCCAATAAATGTGTAATTTTGCAAACATCAAATAAAACCTGTGATGTGAATGTTATTTCTAGTTGAAAACATGTTTTTAAATATCAAATAAACCCTGAGATTTTATACTAAACGATATTAAAAATGTTAAAAATGTCATAATAATCATTAAGGCTGTAGCCTCAATCACATGTGTATAAAATGCGATAGTAGGGACCTCTACCGGTCTTAAAACTACAAGCTTGCACATGCACTTTAAAGATAAATTATAAATACATACTCATTTTTCCAGACACGAGATATAGTATTCTAGAAAGAATAGAATGGGTGGATTTATAGTGAATGTGCATTGGCTTAATTGCTAATATTACTATTACATAAAAAACATAGCGCTATATAAAATAATATCTCATTAAAAATGTCACTGCTGCAATTTTACATTTATTTATTTCGCTATTGAATTACTTTGTTGACTTTGTTGTTTTTGTTTATTTTTTTGTTGGTTTATCAAAAACACATAGCCATTTGTTTTTTAAAAATAATATCAAACATTTTTTTTTCCACCAGCATGAAAATGAGAGAGATGATAAGGAGGAGATAAAGATAGATAAGATTAAAATATGAGAGAAAATTACTAGCAAATAATGATTAGGAAAGTTTTAAAATAGATTGAAATAATTTATTTTCAGACCAACTGTGCCTGAACGCATTATTACAACTCAAAAGTTAGATTGTTAAATAATTATATTTACCAAGCTCATAAATAACCATTTTCTCTTTTTTATGTCAATTCATCAGTCAGATAAAAATGGTCCATGAATTGATATTAATAAAAGAAAATATGCATTGTTTATAAGTTGATTAAAAATGATTTTTTAAGAATCTGTCTTAAAAATTACAGAACTTTGCTGGTCTGTGAATAAATTATATGTTACATATTAGAAAAAAAGAGATACCTCATAACAAAAAATATCAAGAACTTTATAAAACTTTCAAATTGATTTGAATATTGTAAAAAGTGAATTCAATTATTGAATGGACATGTACAAACCATTGATTATTAATGAAAAACCAAGCCATAAAACAGGACTATGCTATAATACATCTTTGAAAGTGAAATGTTTTTATACATTGATCAAATGTCCAGAAATTCTGTTAGCCACCTTAATAATCTATCACTTCCTGATCAATAAGAAGAAACTAGTCTGGGGATTTGGTTACCACTAACCAGATGATATCTACTGACAATTCTAGCATACCAAGATGTCTCTAGAGGAAGTAGACTAGGATTGCTACTATTAACGCATATTATTAAATGTAAGCTAAGAGAATCATGTGATGATGATGTATATACATCTGTTAAATTTTTATTTGGAAATCACGTATAATAATTATGCAACATGATAACATCTCACCATTAGTAATAGTTCATTTCTGTCAATACAATTTACTCAACCTCTACCTCATTAAGATAGACATGTATAGATATTTTCAAAACAAAATGCTAAAAGATACGAAGTTTACACATATATAAATACAAAACATAAATTCACTAATATCAGTATTGCACAGGAATAAAAAAAGGGCATTTCATTCTATAGAAAGAACTCTTGAATTTTAAAAAAAGTGATCATTGGATAAAATAGTTTTAAAGTTTGTCTAGCAGGAATAATCAATTACTTCAATAATAGAAGCCATCTATGATTCTTTTGATTCATTTTTGGAATTAATTTTGGGTTGTTAAGAGCAATGCAAGTTATGGAATGTTAGAACCCTTAGGAATTCTTTTGACAGATACCACTTAAAAGCTAAAAATTTAAAGTTTCAAAATATCTATTTTTTACTTCTCTTTAATCTTCCATAGTTTGCAGTGAGGGGGAAAGACAGTCATTGTTCTGAATGATAACTGTAATAAAGATCTTATAATTTATATTTCTTTATTGTCCTGAATTATTATTATTACTATTTTAAAAAATATGTTTCTGAGTACTTTTTTCAGCACATTTTAGAATCACGTGTTCATTTTGGGGGTGGGAATTTTCAGTTCAGGTGTCCATTTTCTGTGTAAAAATGGTTGTTTGAAGGCAATTAATTCCTGTTATTTATTACATTGTAAGTAACTGTATTTTATGTGTTTTTGTAAATATTATTTAATAAAAGTATTTTTTAGTGATTGTTTTATGCATATGGGAGTTTATTCCGTACTTTTTATTCAATATATTTTCGGGTGTGTGTGAGAAAATGTAGTTTTTAATATATATATATTGAAACAGACAGATCGAAGAATCGATCTTAGTTTCATGGTTGTCATTTAAGAACGGTAATTCTAAACCACTATTTACCCGCAATGAGACTTTTTCTATTCCCAGCCACATAAATTTTAAGTTATTTATTTTGTGTTTGTTTAAAAAGAATTTAATGTAAAGAGTATGAGTATAAATGTCACAAATCATGATAAATAATAGTCATGTGTGTGTGGTTTGTGGATTTATATTAGCTCAATTTAAAAGTTTCAATTGCGTGTATATTTTCTTTAAATTTTAATTTTGCAAATTATACAAAGTCATTTAAAAATGCTGATCAAAAGTCACATTCCTTTGATCAGTATTTTTAATCAAAATCTTACTTGTACAAATGTATAGAATAATTAATTTGTACTTCGATAACTTAAGATAATGAATTTATATTTTTGTATTCACGAATTCCGATGTAATTGTTTTGTCAATTTCGAATCATGTATTAAATTTAAAAATAAATGAAAACCAAACGTAGAACTCTTATCAAGAAAGGCAAAGGCTATTGTATAGTCAAAAATTAGATATTGCTGGAGGCCAGAAAATCAAAGGAGGCGGAGCTATGAACAAAAACTAGGCAGAAAGGTCGACCGTAGCCATCTTAGATATAATAGAGACACTCTAACTTTTGACTTGGCTGTGCTAGTTGTTCCAGAGAAATCACTTCAACCATTATTAAGAAGTTGCCCGGTAAACTGCAATAATGATGGGCTAAAGTCCAAGAAGCTGATTCCTGTCCTGCCAATTTAAATCTTTCATACCGCTGATCTGTAATGTTTTCCGTGCTTCCAGTCTTCCAAATTCCAACATTTAAATTAACCATGCCTTTCTAAGAAATTCAAAATGCGCGCCTACGTTCTTCATACATATCACCGCAAGAAGAAAAGCCGGACGAAGAAAGAATGGTAACTTTTGTTACATGAACTTTTTAACTTTCCTCTCAGTAATAATTTTATATTTAATCTGTAAACCTAATTAATTGCATGTAAATTTTTTGTTTTCCATTTGAAAATGTTACACCAAAACCTGTCAGTAAATTTCCTTCTCTAATATTTCTCTGCTCTAGTCTTTAGATAATCATTATTAAGATTTGTGCCTACTAATAATCCATTTGTGAATACATTTATATTTTACTATTACTTATTTTACAAACAAAACGATGCCAATAATAATATTTCTCAACTCTAATTAAAGTCAGTAAAGTTTATCTCATAATATTTATTATATTCATTTTAAAAGTAATTTCCTTTTATCGAACTAAAAATTGTTTCATTTATGTTGAGTTGAGAAATATTCAAATATTTTTGTTGTTTCTTTTACTTCGTTATAATATTTTAATCTAGACTCCAAATCTCAATACTTAAATAGTCTAAAATTTTATTATAATTTTTTATATATTATTACGGAGTAAGAATAATAAGTGAATATTTTTGCTATTATTACCTTCCGAACAATCTGGGGAGTTATGGGTTTCAGAGTGAAATTAATTAATTATTACTTTTGCGATCGTTTGATTTCGCCATGTTTTTATTGAATAGTTATATCGGACTGTTGCGTAGAAAATGTTTCGGAGAGAAAAGGTTTTATATAATTTCATTTTAAAATCCACTTCCAACCATTCTTCCCTCGATGTTACTGTGGCAATGCCTACTCGCTTAAGTTGCCTCGTTACTACCACATGGAGAGAAAGAAATTCTTCTCCAGGTAATCTCTTGGATCACCGTGGTTCGAAAATGAGCCCGGCTGGTTGTAGTGTCCCGGATCTACTTGGGGGAATTAAGACTTGTCAAAGTACAAGCCGCCCAGTATTCCGTCAATGCACCACAAGTTATTATTTGTAGTATACCTTAATCCCTGCAACCATCAGTACATCATCAGTATTATATATTATATTTTTATATAAAACGGCCTCCCATTTATCCGTATACGCAATGGTTTGAATCTATTAAAATAAAACAACTTCATATAAAATAGTAGTTAAATATTTTAAATGCTCCAGTTACTCTGATTCTCATATCGACCTATACAACCAGTTAAAACACATAAATATTGGCATGAGTTTTGTTAAGCAGTCTAAACCGATTATTAATGACTAGCAGCAATTTATTATAAAATACATATGAAAGTTTTACCGTACCTGTAAATGATATTATTCAATGCTTTCCATAATATATTAAAAAAATTATCTAATCTAATTTTGTCTCTCTTGCATTATTACTCTCGAAATCTAGTTAATCACCTGCTGTCTGTATCGACAACTTAAATATATACATCAAATTATTAGCCATACCAATATCCCGAATAAAAGATATCTATGAAATAGCTGATTGTAGATAATTTAGTCTGTGTTTTTTCGATGAGCTAGTAAAGGGAAAACCCCATACCGTTGTAATGTTGTCATCGGTGGGTCATGCCAGAGGTTTTGGGTTTGAATTTAGTTTGCATTTTGGAATTTATTCCTAGATGTGGACTGGTTTGAATTCGGATTATGTGTGTGATTAAGATAGGATTTTTATTTATATATATATATATATATATATATATATATATATATATATATATATATATATATATATATATTGCTTTACAATGTTGGTTGTTTTTAAATATGCACATATTCCTGCACATCATATGTATGTTTAATTTTTTTATACTTTTACTTGTGTGTAAACATGTTAGCTTGAGTCCTGCAATACAGTAATTATTAGACTTGCTGTACCTTTTCATATTCATGTCAACTTGCTGATAAACTATGTAAATCTTGCAAAAATATGTATAAGATCCACCTACATGTTACAAAAATCTTAGGGAAAATGAATCGTGTACAAGTTTCATGCACATATTATTTTGGTAGGATCACAAGATGTCCAGCCCAACTCCATTTCAATGTTTCAATTCTTTCATATATATATATTGTAATGGGCCAGAAGATGACTCAGAGAGAAGGGGAGCACATCTTACTATGGTCGGACTTTGGGTTTTCAGATAGGATGCAAATGATTACACAATGAACTACATAACCTATGATTTTATCTACTTTCAATAGACTAGTTCTTTATATTTTTATTAACTTAGATACAATTTGGATTAGTTCTTCCAGTCCTCTCTCCTTTCTGGCTCTGTTATACCACAGTATTCAAATTCAGGAAGTAATTGCTTTTGGCCCTTTTAACAGGGAACGAAAATACACTAATTAGTAATTATTATATTTCTCTGTAGATGATGATTGATTATCAAAATTCATTTAATATGTTCATGTATCATTGCACATAGAATAAGGTAGGCGTGTAAATGTATGTATATATTTAAGATGATCACATCAATTGGCATGGATCTATACAGTAAGTGAGATAATAATGATGACCAAGAGACAAGATAAGGTTACAAATTCTTTAATATTTATTAATAACAAAAAATGAGAAAATAAAATAAAATAAAACACAATGATTCAACAATTCTAAATTATATAAATAAACATGTCAAGGGGGGGATTTTACCATATTATAAATTAAATAATGAAAATCCTTTTCCCACACCCATGGTAGAAATTCATTCTCTTGGCACAAAATTATTTACAAAAATATACATATAAAATAATATATGAAACCTGTTTGCAATTTTTCCATTTTTTTTATATTTGTCTAATTTTTTTTTTTTCATTGATATTAATTATATTTGCATTTACTCAAGGAAAATGATTAAATATTCTGGACTTGAGATTGTATATAAAAAGCTGAAAACTAGCTTCAAAACTATATTCAGTTTGTGACAAATCACTAACCATTTTTCGTTTTCATTGTAAAGCGAAATTAAGGCTTTGGCAAATGTTCCACTATGTCTAAAATGAACATTAAATCAAAAAGCCAAGTTTTATTTTCCAATTCTGTTTTTTTTTTTTTTTAAAATGTTATGATTGGATTTAGGTTTCATAAAAATGACTTAAAACTTTGTAAGTTAACATCCATCTTATAACAGATCTTAAGGAGAGATCATTTGGTAATTAATCTATTCCATCATTTAACTTTCCTGAAAGTTCTTAAATTGTTAGTGTGTTTTGCCATTTGTTCTAATTAAATCCACAATTTGCAAAACAATCTTCCACAGACGTTTGTATTTTAAATACTTCTCTATGAGATGTTCATGGATAAGTATGCTCTGGAGAGATACAAAACATGAAATTTTAGGATTGTTGTTTAAAAAACCAATAACACATATGATTTTTTTATATCATTGCAGAAGTTCTATCATTCAGAACACTTACAAGTTTGTCATGTGGGAATTCAAATCTGTGCATTACCTTATTGAGCCATCTTTGACATCGATACACTTTTTCCTTCACATTTACATCTGCAGATACATAGCCAACAAAAACGGCCAACTGTGGAACATTCTGAATATATATCGAGTTAAACTGAATGCTGTACAATTTTTGAAATCACACATCAAACTATTTTAAACATTTTTTTTACTAATTTCACTATTACAGAGGCTCATTGTGTGACAAGAAAATTGTGCAATCAATTAAAGCTGTTTTGCATTATATAAATTTAAAATGTAATCACTTTCTCCAAATTTCTTTTAATAAATTCCCTTTATCAATATGGACCTTTGGCATGAGCTATATTCCAAGTTTTCAAAACTACCATCTTAGTGACTAAAAGAAGACAAGAGACTTCGTTGTTTATGAAAACCTGATTGCAATAACAAATTTTCCTGTTCCCAATTTTGAATTGTGTGGATATTGAATTAAAAAGTGGGGATGATGTACTGTGTAATGTTGACATGTAGATTTCCTTACTTTTTAGTTTGCAATTGTAACTTTACAAATAAGATTTAATGATTTACCCATTATTATCAATAAAAGCAATTTTTTATAACCATTTTTTCTGAAAATTTTTATTTTCTTGTATTATTTTTTGTAAATTTTTTTAAAGTCATGTGTTATATAAATCCGAAGCCTGAAATTCAAACAAAATACATAATTAATTAAATAATTAAAATTAAAGCATTGGTGGTCGAGAGGTCAGCGCGACTGCCTTGCATTTGCAGGCAGTTGCCTTGGTTGCGGGTTAGCGTCCCGGCCGATGCTATGACACTTTTAAAAAAAAAAAAATTAATTCTTGTTTAAAAAGATTCGTAAACGGTGCTAGAAGTTCTCGAAAAAACAGGGTTTCTTAAAATAAAATAAGAATAAAAACAATTTAGAATAATTAAAAGCAATTTTGGACTATATTTATTTTTGGCTGGTATTTTCCTGCTACTTGTTAAATGTCTATTTTATTATTATTTACCACCAAAAATAGAAACAACATACCCGAAATCAAAGATTTTTGCATTCCAGTTTTTTATATAATTGTTTTAAAAAAAACTTGAAACACTAAGTGCTCAAATTATAAACAATTAAAACATTTTTTTTTAAAAATCGGTACAAAATGTCTTTACAAAGTTTGCGCCAGCCGCTGCGGTAAAAATTAGACATCATAAACAAGTTTAAATCGCTGAATAAAACACTCAACTTACCAGATTTTTTGAAAAAATAGAAATAAGACATTTAGCTAATAGGAACACTATCACTGAAATATACAACCACGAAATTGCACAAATTATAAATATACACATGTAATCACTCTATAATAATAATGATAATTTGTAATTGTTATAAGATTTGGTAAATGGTCAATGTTGTTAGCGTAGTTTTCCAATATATTTTAATATATATATATAGTTTTCCAATATATTTTATAATATTATATATATTTTTTAAAATATTATATATATATAATTTGTAATAAAATAAATAGTAAAAATGTTTGATAAAAATATCTACTCCAAATTTTTGTGCATTAAAAAATCAAATACTTAAAATAAAATCGGATTCCGATGGGAGCCACGACTAACTCTACTAAGAGGATCGTGAGGCTCTGATTTTCCCAATGTTGGATTATACTTTATTCTTCCTAACAACATTGGATTATTGAGTGAATGAATGGTTCAAACTACCGAGTTTTCTCATCAAAACTGATTGTCCAATATCTTTATTTATTTTATTGATGTATTATAAAAGGATGGAACTTCTGCAAGGAAAAACGGAATTATTTTCCATTTTTCTATCCTATCTATCTATTCATGTATTTATTATCTATCTATCTAACTACTTATGCATATGGAAACATGAATAAAATCATCTGAAAATGACATGGTATATATATATATATATGATATTTTTGTTTAATTTAACAATAAATATTGAAAATACATGTATTTTTCGAAATAGACGGTGTAAAAATTGCTAGTGCATGGTTGCAAATCAATATATAATATACAGTATATCACAATGTATAATTATAACTATTTAAATATTTGTAATTAAAATAAAATCCACTGAATTATGTAGAGTCAAAAGCATTTTGTCTTTCGTTACATTTGAAGTCACATAACTCAGTGGGAGATAGTTACACTTCCGTTTCAATTACAGATGTCAAGATATTATGTAAAAAAATCCGACTCGTATATATATATATAAATGAACAAAAGATTAAAGTATCAAATGCTGATTTCAAAACTTTTACCAAAATTTCATCTGTAAAAATTGTCAATAAGTAATTATCTTTTATTTACAAAGCAGAATTATTAATTAAATGTCTCCATATCTATTATACTTTATGCTGTACATAAATATGAGATTTTATCACATACATTTGAAGGTAAGGTTCATTCACTGTATGAATTACACATACAATAATTAATTTAAAATAGTTTATTGTAATATTGACATTTAATTAAATTCTTGTTACAATTAATCATTTAAAACGTTTACCTAATTTACTTAATCATCTCATTATTACATGGCTATAGTAAAATTTCTACTTTAGGACTACTTCTATCAATTACTTTACATACATCTCTATACATATAACGATGTATATCAGTTAAATCCATAAACAGTTCTTGTTTGACCCCCAATAAACAAATAATATTTATAAACCATGTCAGCCGAAAAGAATTTTACAATTATAGAAAAGAAAATTTCATTTTATAATAAATAAAAAACAATATAATTTGTACACGATAACTAACAAATTTAACTTAAAATTGCAGTAGAATAAACCAGTATCATGACAAACTAAAAAATGAGATCTCTCACCTAATTGATGTTATACATAAGATTTCTTATCATTTTCTATCGTCAGTAAATTTATTTGTTTATCATAAATTAATTTTATGTTTAAAATTAAAAAATAAATACACCTTACTTTCTCTTTCTCTTTGTATTAGCTTGCAATACATTTTTGTATTAGTGTTATATATTTATTAAGTATTTACAAGGACTTTACAGATAAACCATTGAAATATAACTGGATTTTTCAATACAATAATGTAGATAAACTTTGAGCTATAATGTAACCAGGAAAATGAGCAAGTAAAACTGACTTGCTAGTTAATATTCACATCATTTAACAGTAATATTGGGTTAAATTATATTAAGTTATATTTAGGTTAACATTGTTGAAGCAAATATTATTATCATTATTAGAAGATGGTAAGATTTCAGCATGTATGCCAGTTGTCGTTGGTCATTTGCCTCATTGCATTATAGCTGAACTTCTTTTAATATTATTTCCATGGAAATGAATTCATGATAAAAAGTTATATTACTATGTTATCCATGTTATGTAATTATAGAGTAATCCCTCATTTGAGTGAAGGAGAATGGACTGAATGTTCCAAACCTTGCGGTGGTGGTGTTCAAACTCGTAAACGTAAATGTGAAATATTAGAAGATGGAAAACCAATGGAAATCCTTGTTTATAACTGCCTTTTGCAATACAAAGTTGTTACATATCCTTTAGAGGAAAGACCATGCAATGTGCAAGGTTGTGGTGGTATGTGTTTTCTTATTAATTTATGTTCATACTATATGCACTAACAGTCTAAGACTCAACTTTCTCACAAAATGCTAATTGGATTTTTCACCACCACTACTACTACTACTACTACTACTACTACTACTACTACTACTACTACAACTACTACTACTACTACTACTACTACTACTACTATCATTATTATTATTATTATTATTATTATTATTATTAGTAATAGTATGAAGAATTGCATTGTTATCATTATCATCATCATCATCATCATCCATTTGATTACATTTTTAAAAATTTATTTTAGTTTTATTAATTACTCTTTTCATTATTATTTTGTGAAGAGTTTTATTTAAAAAAAGAAAGGTTTTCTACTTTATCATATAATAATTTAACAATTGTATGAAAATATTTGCATATTTATTTGAAATATCTATTTAAAAAAAAAACAAATTTCAAAAATGCTTAAAAACTATATATATATATATAGCTTAGGTGTTGATTAAATTATCAATAAAACCTTAATATACACATCAGTTTTATTACACTGTAAAACATTATATAAACAAACAAGTTTACTTTTTTTTTTCAAAAATTTAATATTAGTATTAATACCATTTTAATATTAAAGTTACAAAAAATTAAAGGTATAAAAATAATTTCACTTTTTTTAAAAACTTTGTTATTATACATGAATCATATATTTTTTTACAAATTTATTCTGCACTTAAATTATTTTATAAATACTATCAGAAAATCAATAATTAATTATGCAAAAATCATATGAAAATTATAAATCTAATAAGAATAATGAAATATGAACTAAAAAAATATATGAAAATTATTTTCAAAAAAATTGTATAACTTACTCTAGAAAAATCTAGTCATAGTTAACATACTCATTAATTGACGTCATTGTTTGAAAATAATTATATGTTAGTACACAATGTCATTAACAAATGTCATCGGAAAGATGTAAAATAAATATAATTCATCTTAAAATAGGTTTCGAATGATATTGCTGTTACTATTTATTTTTCTTCTTCTTCTTCTTCTTCTTATTACTATTATTATATATTTACATGACACTGGAAAAAAACATCAATTCTGAATTTTTCCTCAGAATTTTATATATATTAAATTAGAGCTCTTATACTTTGAATTAAACTTTAAAAATATACTTTTTAACATATTAATTCATATAATCATGTTTAAATGTCTAATTTATTGTCAGATTTATTACACATATATCTGCAGATGTCTAAGATTTATATAAAGCAACAGATAAAAAATGAGATTAAAGTGTCATTAATATAAACTGAAATAAACAATATTATTGATTTTAATAAAAAAAAATGTTCTTTCCTCTAAGCAAAATAATATGCAAATTTGATTTTAAAAAAGAAGTGATAAATGTGCAGAAGTGGAAATAACTTTTTTTTTTTCTCATAGAAATCAGTTGTTTTTTCTCTTGATCAGAAGGCACCATTTCTTTATTCAAATCACAGGATACTCACTATGCTTTGGGTATGAAAGAAAGGAATTTCTACTAACAGTTAGCTAGATATAATATGGATCACTTTTGAATGATACTATAAATAACTCTGGCTGAAATGATAAAATAGCATTTATTTAAATGACAGCTACAAATTACAAGTTTCTTTAAAAAAGAAATGAATTTGTACTAACTCCTTTATACTTGTTAAAATTATTTTTTTTAAAAAAATAATTATTATTATATATGCATCCTAAGCTTTTGATTTTTATATAAGTTATTAATAAAAGGAAAAGGTAAAGAAACAATGATAATAATATAAATGCAATGCCCACATATAAGTTGCATAAGTGTCAAATAACCATAGTTAATGATGCAATTATTTTTTTAATCTCATTTCTCTGTAGCTAAACTTATATTTTATTTATGGAAGTTGGATTTTATTTATATTAATTTACATATATGTAGTTGTTTGCTCTATATTTATTAGTTTACATATGATTGCATCCATATGGGATAATACATTCCTATCAGTTTAGTGAATTGGGATTGATATTAGAATGAGTCATCTCTGTACAAATTGTCATTGTAAAAATTGATTTAGGACCAATAGGCTATTCTTTATAATTATTGTATAGAAGATTTATTCTGCTAGGGTTAGGGCCCAAATGCCATTTCTTTATAGCTATTATTATATAAGCAGTTATGTTTATGATTAGGTTCTTAAAAGATTATTCCTTATTATTGTTGTGATAAAGATGATGTTAATGTGTACTAGGAGGCATATGAGTCAAAGTAATGTTTCTATTTATGAATTCATACATGTGTAGAATTATATTTATAATTTATTGAAATCAGAATTAAAATATATGGAATGTGTTACATTATCTATGAATATATTGTTATTACAATATATAGAGATCAAAGACTTTATTAAAAAATAAACTGCATATCAATTAATGATTATATCTTGTAAATAAATTACTGATACACGGATTGTTAATTTTGTTAAAGAAAATAAATTGTACAATGATTAATAAGTACACATACAATTAAATTATTATTGCATGATTTTTTAATTTGTTTATATAACATTGCACAGTCAATCTTCATTGATCAGGAATAACTTATGGCTCTGATAACCTAGTGTGGCATTATAAAGGGCATTATGTAATGATTCTATTGGAATGCTTAAACCCAAGTGTGGCACTCATATAATTTATGTAAGTAAATATCTATCTGGAATTTTCCTAACCCCTGAATATGGCTCACCTCAGTGAAGAGCTATAAATTAAGACCTTGTTTGAGCTATTGGTATGCTCTGTATATTATGTAATTGTCAAAACAAGCTTATAAAAGCAATGTGATGTTATATATGACTTGCAATTACTTTTAAAGCCTTGGCAATGATAATGCTATTAATATATGGTAGATCTGAAGTTAGTTCAGTTTCATATAGCTATTTAAGTTAGATAGCTGAAGTTAAATACATTTTCATGTGCAAAAATTTCAGAGTTTCTGCTTAAATATTGCATATTAAATAAGTCCTCGTTCTGAGTTGAGATTTTAGATTTAGTCTCTGAATGTTCTAGCTCCTCACTGCTCAAAACCAATTGGTTTGGGGACAGGAATGTTCCAGATAGAAATTTTAAATATTTTCTCTTACTACACTTATGAATTAAGAGCTTGTTTGAGCTATTGGTATGCTCTCTATATTACATATTGGTAAATACAAACTTATAAAAACAATGACATGATATGTATGACTTGCTTTATATATATATATATGTCATATTATTATTACTATTTGCAGGATAAAGCTAAATGCTGACGTTTCAGTATGATATCAAGTACCTTCCTCAGACGCTCTGAGGAAAGTACTTGATATCGTACTGAAATGTCAGCATTTAGCTTTTTCACTACACGGAATATCCCGCAAATAGTAATAATAATATGACATCTTTTATCTGTGAAAATATTAGAATATATATATATATATATATATATATATATATATATATATATATATATATATATATATATTATAAATAGTCTCACTTTAATGCATCATAATACAATGGGATAGGATAATCACTAATAATGATGTAAATGAACTTGCCACACATTGATAGTCACAAACTTCACATTAAATTAAAATAAATTTCTATGTCTCAGTTTAGACAAAATTATTTTACATGCATAATAAAAATATACAATAACTTGTTTAATTGCTAAAACCATCTATTAATATCCATGTACTGTAATGGTCAAATATTGATTCTCTTCAATAAATTTGTTTCCATTGTGACTGATATGTAGATAAAATCAAGCAGTAAATATTGTATTAAGGTATTGTTCTTTATACAGTCAGACTCCACCAGATATAGCAAGTACTTGGAAGATGATTTATCTTTTCTGAACAATATAACTTTAATAACATTTTTTTACTCTCTGCTATAAGATGTATAAAACATTAATGAAATATAAACAAAAGATAATATTAAATATGGTGAGCATTTTATACTTTTATTTATTCACACTATGATTTATAAAAAATAACATTAATTCATGATTGAACACATAACAATAATATTATAAGTGTTAAAAGAAATTGAGCCTGATTACAAGAAATAGTATTTACATGATGAAACCAATTTTCTAACTCACTAACATTGTGATGTTATGGTGTAAATGATGAATATATATAATGTGTGAGTGTGTGTTTAGGGGCTGAACAAGCCATACTTCTAGAAGCAATTTTTTTCCCATGATTAATTCTAAGTATCACTAAAATTAAAATATATTACAAACATAATTAATGGATAGAAATCAAAGGAGAATTGATATCATAACCAATATATTTTATACATAATCATGAATGAATATAAAAACATTATCTTTCTTTATGAATTGATAAAATAATAAAAAATGAACAAATTCAATGTCAGTAATTTAATAAAATAAGTATGCTAACAGTGATATGAAAGGTGGATTTTTAATTTTTTTTATTAAGTTCTAACTTTTACGTTTAGCCATAAAACTAGCAATCCCATAAACAACAACAAAAAAAGCAACTCTATATTCAAGCAAAATAGATATACAAAATAAAGTTATTTGCATGTGGCTAATAAGCATATCTTTAAAGATATAGATATTATATTACAACCTATAGAAATATATAAAATTAAAGTGATTGATTCTTATTTCTTAAATCATAAGAATAAGCATGGTAACAAGTGAACAACTTTCCAAACTGATTTATAACAGAAACACAAATTATATTTTGATTTCAATTCTCTATATCATTTCCAAGCAATACAATACTTGCAAATTTAATATTTTGCCAATGGTTTTTTACATAATCTTTTTAAAATTAGACAAATTGACTTTTTTTCTAAAAGTAGGTACCACAATATATCTATATTCTCAAATAAATACATGATATATTAACATATATTTTTTAAATCAAATGTATTTGTATAGAAATCTTATCCCAAATTTTAGAATAAAATTGTATTTTATCTTATTTATTATAAGTGTATTATTTATTTCTCTCTTTTATGTAAATCACTGTGACTGTTAGAAAAGTAATTAGCTTTTCTAAGGAATTATTAATATGACATAACAACTTTATGTTAACATTAAATACAGAGAGTCCATTAATTAAATATAAAAAGAATGATCAAATGAAATAAATATATACATTATCTCTTTAACAAGTTTTGGAATATATACTAATTTTTATTCTAAAGTGTTTTTTATCCATGTGAAACTCTGTGCAACATTAAACATATCAAAGAAATTATATATTATTTCTCTTTTTTTTCTTTTTCCTAAATGAAAGTATTCTAAGTTGACTTACTAAAAGTATTGCTACTGTTATGGTGATCCTTGCCCAGATCAGATATTTATAAATGACATAGTAAATTATATTTAAGGATAATTCAGATAAACAATGTGAAAAGTCATTTTACTTCAGCTGATATAAACAATCTGAAAGAGATAGAGAGATATCGTAAATGTTTTATTTATTTCTTCATGGTCAAATAGTTATTGCTCAGCATAAAAAATAAACTGCTTGTTTTTTCTTCAAATTTTTCTTACAAGATCTCTAATAGACTGAAAGAAAGCTCAGAAAATAAATATAGCTTAGTCACAATTAATACTGGCACTGAAAACATAAACATATAATATTACAATTGATCTGTGTTTGTCACCTTTGATAAAATTTTTACAAATATTCAAAAAATATTTATTAAGTATACATTCTAATAGAGATTGAATATGATTAAAATAAATATACTAACTACACACAAAATATTATAATTAAAAAGATAATTAATTAATAAAAATCTCTCTAATCATTATGGTTTAAAAAGTCCTTTAAAATTTGAAATTAAATATATAATAATTCTTTGTTTTTTTGAAATATATTACTTAATTGATAAGAAGAAAAAAACAAATGAAAACATATTTAATCATAAGAAAATAGACTGCTTTAAAATTTAATTACAATTTTGAATTGACATGAGATTTCTGCATTAATTAATTAACTAATTGATGTTTTAATTTACACACCCACAACTTAAAAATTATACAAAAATAAATGAATGTCTCTGTGCACACAAATTTTACAACCTCTCCCCATATTTTTTAACTTACTCTCTTTTTCTCTGTCTAACTCTGGCCATCTATCATGTCTGTAAATAAAGCAACTGCTTCATACCACTATTTTGTTAACCAAAAATGTGTATAACAATTATTTTGTTTTCCACCATTCTATTATTTAAGATTTTTAATGTAGACTATTTTTCATGATCCACAACTTCATGTTCCTCAGGCTTTGTTAAAATAAATACAACTTCCCCAATAAGTTCTTACTAATGGCCAGTGATTGTATTTCTGTAATTTACACCTTACTAGTGCTTATATCTATATTGACATTTGTTTAAATCTTGGTTTTCATGCTGGTAAAATGGATATTGCCTTTCTTTTTTTAGCCATTTTTTTTTTTTGATAATCATTTGATTGAGATAAATAATATACCCTATGCTTCTTTTTATTGCCATTTTAATTATATATATTTGGTAATGTATTGCAGATGTATTACAATATATATATATATATATATAAAAATATATAGATCATTTTAATTATATATATTTGGTAATGTATTGCAGATGTATTACAACTCTTAATTTCTCATTTTTTATTTTTATTAGATACATATATTTGAATAATATCTTTATCATTATCATCATTATGACGTGTATCAATTGTCAGCTTTTCAGTCCACTTTTATTCTTTTATAAGTTCATCTACATAATCATCTATTAATACAGATACCATTATTATTATTATTATTATTATTATTATTATTATTATTATTATTATTATTATTATTATTATTATTATTATTATTATTATTATTATTATTATTATCATCATCATCATCATTATCATAATCATTATCCACATACAGGCTAAATTATTTGGTAAACCACAACACAACTAGCTGTTTTGTTTCTGTATTCTGTACCAATATTATCCATATTTTCTGCTTATTGGGCAAAATTATTGAAACATTCTCAATTAAGGCAATTAGGTGCTTCTCTGAAATATTGATCCCTCAGGAAAAACATTTTTTTAAATTTTGGTTCAGCCTTACATCAAAATAATCTTTCAATATCCCTTCACTTATTACATATTTTTCTACTGTTTACTAATTAAGTTCTTGAAGTTTCTCATCCTAACATTGTCTGTATGATTTGATCTATTATCAACTTTTGAATCTTTCACTATTTTATCTAATGAATGTTTTTTTTCTCATCAGTAATAGATTTAATGGCTGACTAAATTTGCTTTCTATCTATTATAGAAATCTTATATACATTTAATTTATTTACATCCTCCACTCTAGGCTCCACTTAGCTATTTATTCTTACTTTCAGGCTTTCAGGACATATTAATATCTGTTCTGATTTGCTCTTGTTGTTTTCTTATTTTGGTTCAAGTCATTACTGCTTTGGACACAACTTCATTTGTTATCCATTTTAATTTTTTATCTCTTTAAACATATCTTCTTTCTGTTCAATTATTTTCCATTTATTGTTGTGATTTTATTATTTGCCATAATTTTGGCATTAAGTGTACTTTTTGATTTAAATTTGTCATTGGCTTTTTGCTTTATCATATACTACAGCAAACTCTTTCAAGGCAATTTCTCTACAATCTTCTTCCTCTTATCAATTCCCTGATAACTCTATTTTTAATTCAGGATTTTTTCTTCATTGTTTGCTATATTGTATTATTTCAAAGATATTATCTAATTTTTGCCATATTGATTTAATATAAATAACTATTGATAAACTATTTTTAACTATTCCTTTGAAAACCAGATAAAAATTATTTATAAATATTTTATATTATCATATTGTAATTTTTCACTAGGATTTCTTTATGATTACGTTTTTTAATAACCTAATACTCTGACTTTGAATCAGGATCTCTCTTACAGAAATCAGTACTCTAACATTTTCTTATTTCTTCTCCATCTTTAAATTGCTTCAACTGCTTATTCAAAATAAAAAGATTTTAAATTATTGCTTTACTATTTACTTTTCTATCACCCCTGTTTTATTTCTTATGATTCACTTTTGACCTGCTTAAAATTTTTCCAAGGTAGTCACCAGTAACATGATAATAATTTCTGCCAATTTTAATAGCAGATAACAGCATCTGATCACTATTAAATTTCATGTTAGTTGGGACTTAGTAATTTGTTACGTCTAACAGTCAAAAATAATTAACATTATTTCCAGAAACAGTGCCATCATGTCAAAATATATTTTATATATAATGACACATTGATATAAAATACATAAATTATATCTCTTAGCCATAAAGTAAGCCATCCATAACAAATCCTAAGTAAACATTCTATACCCTATAAAAGCAAGTATACATTGTGGAATTATATTTGTATGGCTAATAATTTATTCTTAAAAATACAAATATAACATTTCAAAGTGTATATGTATATAGATATAAATCTTTGATTTTTATTTTTTAAATCCTAAAAAAAAGTGGCATGGCCAAAAGTGAATAAATTTCCAAATTGTGAATGTCAATGGTTATATACTAATTCTCATGGATATATAATATAGCTGCATATCAATTTTGAATTGAATATTAGTATCAATTCAAAGGCACTCATCAACATTTAATTTTCAAGCAAGAAAACATTAGCAATTTTAACATCTCACAAGAAATTATTTATATAAATATTAAAATGAATTAATTGATTTATTGTGTATATCTCAATATATCTAATCTTTTCATTAACAACATTCTCCTATATACACATGCATTTATGTATGTCATCATTATCATCATCAATCATTATCAATACACTTCAGGATGAAGGACTCTCCAAGTTCAAACCATCTTCTCTGATCTTTAGCTTCTCTTCTCCACATCACCCCTGCATACTTTCTTATTTCATCCATCCATCTCACATGTGGTCTCTTTCTGGGTCTTTTAAATCTCTTGGACTCTGGTTTAAGATTTCAATTGACCATCTATTATCATCTTTTCTAGCAATATGTCCAGTCCAACATAACTTAAAGTCTTTTAATTTTACCTCTTTGTTTTCTTAGCCCTATATTGCAATTTCGATCCCTTCTTGTTACTCCTAACATGCATCTCTCCATACTTTTTCGAGTTGTCTGAAGACTCTATATTGCTCTTTTATTAAGTGTCCAAGTCTCAAATCCATAAGTAAGAACTGATAAAATGTTATTTATTAAAAACCTTTCTTTTCAAACACAGAGGCATATTTCATTTTAGTATTAAGTTATTTCTACCAAAAGCAAATACATATTTCAAGATTGTAATGTTCTTAATAAATTTAACACAGGAAGGGATCATTGATTAGTAAGATACATGTTAATGTAAAACTATGAAGACAAAAATTGTTAAGAATAATTATTATACATCAAATATGTCTACTAAGCTTATGAAATTCATATAAATTATTAATAAAAGGGAAAAAAATAAAGATATAATGATAATTATGTAAGTGTAACATGCACATATAAATTACCTAAGTCTCAAGTAACCATGGTTAATGATGTAATTATATCCATTAGTCTCATTCATTTGAAGTTAAACCTATATTTTTGATTATTGAGAATTGGATTTTATATAGATGAATTTGTACATGCACAGTTGTTTGCGCAATTTGAAATTTATAATAGCAATTTTTTAATGTTATATTTGACTATTTATTAGTTTGCATTCAGAATAGATTATATTTAGGTGTTTAAAGAGGTTTATTTAATCTTCTTTGTATCAATATTATCTCTGTGATCAAGTTGCAATCTTTAGTGTTTATATAAATTTATTAGACCATTAATAAAGGTGAAATTCCACCTTTATTGTTAAAAAGGGGGTTGCCTTGACAACAGTTTGAATTTGTTAATTGTTATTGATATTTGGGATTGTCTAAGGGTTGACTGGTTTTCAATGGTATATATTATAATGGTCAGGTAGAATTTGATAGTTTTAACATATCTGCCATACAAGGCTCCACCAGACCATTCCAACCTGGAAAAATTATATAGTAAGCAGATACATACTGTTAAGATCCAATTTTTAGATAAATACAATCAAAATGTCATAAGCTTGCAGAGCAGCAGAGATAATATATATTTTAATTTTTAAAAAATAAAGATTATAAAAAATAAGAATAAGCCACTGTAAGATTAATTATACACAAAAACATTTATTTTGCAAATATATAAAATTCAGAATTATTTTATTATAATGTTTATTTTAGAATTTGATTTACTTTTTAAATTTTTCTTTTATAAGTTCACACAGATTAATTGTTAATATTTTATTAAAGTGTCGAGTATGGATGGACTACATAGATTGCACTTGAAAAAAAATCTATATCGCTTATTTAAACCTAAGCCAAAAGTTTGCACTTAAACTAACACCAATCTATCTGATATATCAATGTATTCAATGCAGCATGAATATGAGAGCAAAATATACATCTGAACAGCATGGTTATTGAGAAGAAATGTCTCTCGTCCAGTACAGGAATACTTCATCTATCTGAAAAGAATAACAATAATAAAAGAAAACTCCATAGGAAGGGATTGTGGTCCTTTATGCCAACTTACTATCTGATTTTATAGGCTAAACAGGTGATATAAGAAGCAGGAATACCATCTGCTTCCGATGGTCAGTAAGAAATAGGACTTATTTTGCCCAAGTGCGGCATATAATGTGATCCTGCATGTAGCAGATCTTCATGCTACATTTACTAATTACACCTATACATCCAATCCATTGACACAATTTAACTGTGAATCAACCTAAAATTTAGCATCCCTTAAACTAACATAACTTTATGAAACTATGCACACCTGATTTAAATTTAATACAATTTAATTAAAAGTTTTAGCTTAATGTGAAAAAAAAACATAATAACCAAATAAAACAATGAAAAAAGTAAATTAATGTAAATGATTTTAAAACAACATATAATTATTAATGATTTAATTTGGTCAGATAGGAATTTATATTCCTATTTAAATATTGGAAATATTTATACTTAATGTTCATAAATTATATATATATATATCATATATATATATCATATATAGTATATTAATATATATATAGCAGGGTATATATATATATATAGTTCTTACACTTTACAAGTCCATCCTTAAGAATTGCTGGTAATTTGTATCCAGTATTAATTCTCATGATGTCCTGGGGAGACCAGTATGTTGTTGGTCATTCTATTGGTATTCATCTGGAGCTCCTTTACTGTAACTGGTATAGTTCTTAACTGGCTTTTATTGCAGGACCCTGTTATCCTGGGGTTGGCAACATAGGAAAATGATATTTCATTCCTTCTTTTAGAAAAACTGAAGGGATTGAAAGCGTGTATTTTTCAATCCCTTCTCCTTCAACTCTCCTGGCCTTAACACATATATCACACACAATATTTTATTTCCAATCTTTTTCTTCTTATATTAAAATTGCAGATTAACTGGACATGACATCATGGTGATAATGATCCTTTTGCTGTGGTCCATTTCCTGAGGAATTTTTTTAGCTATTCTGTTCTTATGGTTTTTCTCTCCTATCTGACCTTTAATTATAAATTTTGAGATGCCCAAGGGATAGTTTACTTAAGACTAATTAAAAATAATTATTTCCATTTTTTAGCCTATTACACAATAGTAAATAATTAAATTTTGTACATTCTTAAATATATATTTTATCTTTAAATCTTTAAGTTTTTGTTGAAAATTTAGTTTTAAAATACTTTTTTTTAGTAAAGTTTTTTTTTAATAATTTTCCATCTGTGCAATTTTATACATATATGAGTTTAGATGACTTTTAATTTTCAATTTTTAATTCTTAAAAAAGAAGTTTTTATTTGTGAACTTTTTATTTTTAATTTCTATTTTTATTTAAAATAATGTAACAGTATGTGTGCTCATTACAATATATATATATATATATATATATATATATATATATATATATATATATTGTGCCATTACAATTTAGTCACTAGCTAAATTTATAGTAATGTGCATGTAGAAAAGGTAAACCAAAAATCATCATCACAATTTTATATAACCATAAAAGAAGCTGTAGGGCATCCAAGTTCAAACCCTACAAGGTCCAGTTCTAAAAGCTTTAAACAGAGAAAGAATGGGTCAACAATTACATGCTTTACTTGTTTGTGTGTTGATAGAAAGGTAATACACACATTTAAACTATTTAATATTTAGTTTTTCTGTTAAAAAGCAAAGTTATAATGCATACATATAGGCAATGTATGTGTAAATTATTTAATTGTTTTATATTTCAAATATTAAACATTTTAACTTTCTTTAAAACTAACCTATGCTTGATCAATTCTAATATTTTATTCTATGCTTTTATTTTGCTTTTCTTTAATTATAAGTGGGATTTAAAAGTTACAGATTTAATTAAATAATTGGGTTATAATTACTAAGCTAGCAATTATATTATTTAAGGTTAGTTTATGAATGATTTGAAAGAATGAAGGATGTGTGTACATTACATACAAAAATTTACATTTCCTAAATATTGAAAGAAAAGGAAGTATTAAATCTGTCAAATTATTTTTTTGTACAATTTTTTTGTTAAAAGAGGAAATCTGTTTAATCAGATATCGATCTTTGTAGCAATTTTTTTTTGTAAATGATTGTTTCACTTTGGAAGCTTATAATGGGTCAGAGCTCTAATTGTCTTATCTCAAGATCTAAAGAAGGAAGCTCAAAGATTTGAAGTGTTACCTGGATGTTAAAAGAAGAAAAAAAAGAGAAAAGAAAGGAAATAAGAATTGAGTCTATTTTTTTTTTTAAAACAAAAGTGTCTGGAAAAAGGATTAAACTTTTCAGTTGAAAAATAATATAGTTGAAAATAAATTAGAGATCTAATTAAAACAAATTTGTCCAAAAATAGCAAGTGATGCTATCTCTGATTGGTTAAGTTAGCTAAAAATTGGATATAAAAAGCTGTCTTGAATTATTATTAGGATTATTGTTTATGATTCAGATTATTAAACTATCCAATTGAATGCTGAAAATATAAGAAATGGCTGGCTAGAAAAATTATATGTATGTCCCATTTGCTGGACCATCTGGAGGAAGCTGCACATCACATAGGAAAGAAAAGATGTTGTGTCTAAAATAATATTCTACACCTTTCAACTGACCAGAGAAATAAGATGTTTTTAATAGAAGGAAGAAAGCATTCACCTGCATTCAAAGAAGATGAATTAATCTACTGATAAATATTAATCATCAAGTCCAATTAATTGTTACAACAACTGATTTTAAACTCAAGAAAATTTACAAATGTGAAAACAACTGCTGTGTTTCATCCACATGCTTGACAGGAAGAGAAGAAAAATTAGTATAATGATTTCCAAATTATCCACTAAGGCAAATAACCTCAATAGAGTCACCATCATCAAATAGTTATACACCTCAAGAAAGAGATTGTTCCCAGTAAGACGGAAATGGTAGCTGCAGAAATATAAACCTTATACAAGACAAGTTTGAACCCTTGGAAATTCGCCACAAACAAAAGATCGGTAATATGACTTTTTATATCTATTTTCTTTATGATATCAGTCTTAAGAAACATTTTAGCAATAAAGTGGTATATTTTATTTAAAGAACCTTTAAAGACTATTCAGATCGATTAAAACAAGAATGTCTTACTAAAAATAACTTTGAGCTTCATAAATGATCTTGAATGTATGAAAATTATTTGTTTATTAATTTTACAATATTAATGTGTAAAACAATTTTTTTATGGTGTTATGATTTTAGTTTTAGCTGATGTATTATTATTATTTTGGTTTTTAATAATATTTTGTTATTGTGGGATGAAACATGCACATACATAATAATATTTTTATATGTGTATAATTGGGAGTGAATGTGAAATAATGAGTAGTATTAGAATATTAGATTATTTTGTTTCAAGTTAAGTATAGATTTCAGCGCTTGGAAGGGAGGGGGAGAAAATAATTTAAAACTCTTTTCTAAAACTTGCTCTTTCAATTCTACTAACATTTTTTTTTACATTCTATTTACATGTTAGATTTTTAAAGTATGTGTGCTAATGAGCAGATAATATTTTTTTGTCTTGAAATACTTTTCATGGTCAATGTGACGTCCAACTTAATACAAAATACATTTGAAGGGAAAGGGGGAAGAACTTAAAATTAATCTGAGGATTGTTATATAATCAATTATTATTATTATTATTATTCATGTCAATTTTCATATTTATCTAGAAATTTTTATGTATATGTTAGAAATGTAGTAATAAATATTAGTTTGTTTTATTAAACGAGGCGTATATATTTCATTAAGTGTAGTCTTTGTTAAGTGTGATTATTCATCATCATCAATGGTTGAATATTAGTTATTTAAGATATAAGTAAATATGCTAAAATTAAGCAATAATTATGAATTTCTTTATAAAAATTAGTTTTATGTTTAGGCTTAGTCCTAGAGCTGTAGTTGAAACCCTTGTCATTATTGTTATTATTATCATCATCATCATCGTCATCAACGTTTTAATTAATGAGCTGTTTAACTGTTTAAAGGCCATAAATAAATATTGATTTTATAATATTTAGTGATTTCTTAGTATTATTATAACCACATCCCATCATCTATTTCATGCAAGGATGAGTGAATTGCCATCCTAAATTAGTTGTATATAATCTGAGCTAGTGAACTTATAAAAATATTGAAACACATTTGTTATGTTAAGGTCTGAGAAATGATTTATGTTCAATGAACTCCACTGTGGTTTAAAGATGTTTTACTTTTACCTAACTATTAGTGCTTATAGTGATATGGCTCAAAAAGCAAAATCTCTCATTTTTATTAGAAATAAAGTACCAAGAAGGGATTCAAACCCGGTACATGTGAAAGGTTATCAGATATAACCGTGTCTAGATTCAGATAATCTAGTGGTGCCCTGCTAGACCATATTCACTTAGTATTTGTTTAAACATGCACTTAACATCAAACCAAGAAATGAAAGTGGATAAGATCTACTGCCCATATACCTGAGTTATATTTTATTGAATTACGAGTGTACTCACTTCACATGATTTCCATATACCTGAGTTATAATAATTTGCTCATAATTTGCTTATAATTCTTAATATCTTGATAGTGTTATATTTTGAACCTTTACTTAGTTATTTCTATTTGAACTCATTTAATATAATACATTGCTATAATAATTTGCTATAATTTTTGATATTTGGACTCCTTTACTCAGATATAATAATATCTTTTGATCATCATTTAATTTTTGAATTTATAATTATTGAGATAGTGTTTACTTGAGAAATCCAAGTTATTTTAAATATATATGATCATTCTATGGAATACCTTTCTACTCAGGTATGGTAATATCTTTTTTTTGAATGAACTTTAATTATGTTACAATATATATATATATATATATATATATATATATATATATATGGTATATATATATATATATATATATATATATATACTTACCAATAGCTCTAAACAATGTTTGTTTATATATATATTAATAAAATTTAATATGCCTAGCTATCACTATAAAGATTAGAGTTGAATGATAATTAAATACAAAAGCTTTTAAAGTACTTGGTCTAAAAGTAATCTTAATAGGTTTATTATTGATTAAAAGGATCTAGCAAACACTATGCAGAAGAATATTATGTATAAATGATATTTGGATTATCATTCAATGTTTCAGAAAAAAACAAGAGCTAACTTCAATAAAATAATACATCCATCAATATAATCTTTCAAAAATTAACTTCAAACATACTTGTTTTGTTTAAAAACAACAACAACAGAATCATTAATGAATGTAATTATTTTATATAAAGAAAATTATAAATAAAAACAAAGCAAATATGGCTGTTACAAATTCTAGAAGTATTATTATTCAAAGTTTAAATGATGTCTTTAGTTTTGTAATTTAAAAATAATTAAATATGTACTAATTATTATTATTTTAGTACTAACCATAATTATATCTTGTATTAAATAAATAACATATGGCTTTATTTATAAATAATTTTATTGAAAAAACCATATGTAATAATGATACAATTGTAAATCAAAAATAATAGTTATCCATGTTAGTCAGGCAACCAAATGTTCTGATGTGGTTACTGGTGTTGTTAATCCAGCTTAATCAGGCTCCACGTGTTGTCAAATAAAAATCTGGAAGAGATTATTCTGTCCTTATGGCGAAATTCCTTTAGCTTGGAAATGAATGTGTCTTCAGGCTTGGGATGAGGAAAGGTAAACTTGTTGCGACATCTGGCCAACCAGATGGCATAAGTCAGAAAGGTTGAGAGTCTTGTGGTGACATAATCCCTGGACAGGAAGCAGCATTTAATATTTAAGATTTTGTTCAGGGAAATGTGGCAGTGGTAAGTAATGAAAGTTCTGATTTTGTCATATGCTGGGCAATCATTTATCATATGATCAAAGGTTTCACAGGTTCTATGGCAGTTGTGACACATAGGATCGATATTCTTGAGGAATCTCCTGTAGTGCAGGAACCAGTTTGTCTGGAGTGAATTCAGGTTGATTTTTACGAGAAAGTCCAGGAACCTTGGCTCCAGCTTGAGATGCTTGAAAAACCTGGTGACCACGTGATTGTTACCACCGAGGTAAGGAATGGTAGAGTTTTGTGTGGGAAATAGCAGGCCATGAGCATCCCAAATGGAGATTTTTTGTCTGAATACTAGGGAAGAGTGGCCATTGTGAGCGAAAAGGTAGTCAAGTATCTGATTTAGCCAGCTTATCTTTGAAGGTGGAGGTCTGTCAGATGGAATGACTGGTTGTTCCGCTACAATCTGGGGAAATTTCTTTTGTAGGATGTGGATCAGAGAGTGGCACTTTTGGTAATATATAGAAAACGTAGCATGCAACGACATACCATTATTTTTACTATGTCGCTGCATGCGTTCAATTCCTATGGCCGCTGTTTTACCATTCCACAACAGCCGTGCACAGATTCGGTTGATTTTTGTATTGAAAGCCTTTGTCATGTTAATTATGGGTAGATAGTAGCTAATCTTTGCCATTACCTTGATATTGAGGAGAGAGATTTTCCCTTGCAGTGATAAATAAACCTTGGCAAGGTTTTTAACTGTGTTGGTGGCGGCTTCAATGATAGAATTCTGTATTTGTATCGACATGGCTTGCGGTGACTTGTATATGGGAAACCCCAAAAAGTTTTGGGGGTCTGCTGAGAAAGGCGATGATATCTTCTTGCCGGTGTTGATTTTCCAGGCCGATGACTTGTTGAGGTTGAAGGAAAGTTTGGAGGATTCGGAAAATTTGTTGATTATTTGTATGAGAGGTTTTAGATATTTTTGGGAAGGTAAGGTGACAAGGACATCATCCATGTAGGCAAATGCTTTACAGTGTTTCTTCAGCTGGGGTATATAGATTCCTGGAAGTTCTGCCTCAATCTGTTTAAGAAGGGGGTTTAAGTAGAGTATAAATAGGAGACCGCTAAGTGGAGATCCTTGGGGTATGGATTTTGAAGGAATAAAACCATCTGTAAAGAAACCATTCAGGGAAATGTGGACCAATCTGTTGTTTAGTAGATTGTCCAATATCTGAATGATTTGAGTAGGAATGTCTAGTGCTGAGAGGCAATTGAGCAGGATGTTGACATCTACTGAATCAAATGCTTCAGAGATGTCTAGCTGAACGGCAATGGGTTTGTATAGATTCTTGGATCTGATATGATCACAGAGAATTTTTACCTCCCCAATTGCAGAGAGTGTGGATGAGCCCTTCTTTGCAAATTGCAACTGGGATATGTTGTCCAGAATAACATCTTGTATTTTCTCCTTGATCACACCTTCAATGACCTTTAACAGGATTGGGGTCATGGAGATTGGTCTTATGCTAGATAGAGCAGATGCATCCCGGTTTTTCTTAACAAAGGGGACCATCGCTATGGGATAAAGTTTGGGGATGATTTTTTTGCTGTTTGCAAGATGGTTAATTAGTTTTAATACTATGGGAGCTGTGAAATTCTCAAGGTGCGTAAGTATGAACTTTGGAATGCCGTGTAGTCCTGGATGGACATTGGACGGTAGGGCGGCCAAGCGGTTTTTGATGTTTGATATTGTTATTCCATGTTCATTGTTTTGTGATGTCTCATGCCACTGATTTGTGGGGTAGGTAACAGAGTTTGATAGGCGGTTTTTGAAATATGACTCTATTTGAATGAGCATTTGGTTGCCAGAGGTATGGCTACCATCGATGAGGAGGGATAAAGGAGTTTTTTGTTTCTTCCTTGCCCCTAGAGCCCATCTGAGATAGCCACGTGTCCAGCAGTGTTGGCCAGGTAAGTATAACCTAGCATTTTTTGTTGCTATTATTTCAGCAATCGCAGCTTGTTTCTGCTTGTACTGTGTTTTAAGTAATAGGAGGTTGTCTGTAGTACCATCACTTGAGAAATTTTTAATCCTATGGTGAAGCAAATCAAGCTCATTCATCAGGGTTGTTGAGCCTTTATGTTTTTTGGTGTGCTGTATGATTATGGTTTGGAGGATGCCTGTGAAGGCGAACCAGGCTTCCTCAGGATTTATGTTAAGAATGTCAATTTTTTCAAAGAGTATTTAGGCATCTGAGAAGACAGCTTCCGTGGCAGTAGCTTTAGTTATGATTCTGATTGTTTTATTGTAGTCTATGGGAGTGTAGGAGTCCAGATCTAGAGACGCTATCAGGGCAAGATGGTCTGAGAAGGGAACGGGTTGAAGCTTGGCTTCCAAACCATAGTGCAGCTCTGAGGTGTAAAACATTAGGTCAATCAGTGTTCTAGAGCTCTTCGTATAGAATGAGTATGCATCCGCAGGAAGAGAAACCTCTGCCATTTATGAAACCCCTGGCTAAGAGATGGAGGTATTTCCGTGTGAACACATCATATTGCAGGTTGAAGTCCCCCAAGAAGATTGTAGGGCCTGTGTTGTTTGCAGTGATGAGATTTATGGTGTGTATTATTCTAGAATAAGTCAATGGGTTGTTCTGGCAGTATACGTATATTGCAATGAATTCACTAGATTGGTATATAAGCTTGATTGCAATGAGATTGGCATCATGGTAAAGCACTTTATAGGAAGAAGGTGGTTTCCTGTTATTAATGATGATTCCTACCCCTCCAGCAGCTGATGTATTAGTAGACAGAAGAGTGAAGCCCAGTTTTGAAAGTTCTAGAATTATGTGAGGGTTGGAGTTTAGGTGATATTTGGTCTCTCCTAAGAATAAAATATGAGGAGATGTAAGAAGGAAAAAATGCCTAATCGCATATAAACGGTCAGAAGAATTAATTCCCCTGATGTTAAGACCAATGATTTGACACTTGATCCTATCCATAAAGATTATTGCTGCTTGGTTTTACCGCCAGCGGAATCTTTGATTGAAGGTTGTAATGGTCCTTGTGATCACTGAATTTCTGATCTGCCAAGGATGGCCTGTGGAAATCAGCTCTAAAGAGCTCAGTTTCACTGTGTGTTTCATGACTGAAAGAGTTTTTTGGTGTGCTTTGTACCTTCCTCTTGTTTTTTCCAGAATAGAATTTACACTGTAGGGAAAGGAGAACTTTAGGTAGTTTGGCTCGGAAGCAGGAGATAGGTGTGAGTCATCTTCTTCAGAGTAGGCCTTTGAAAGTTTGGAAGATTTTTGTTTATTATTAGCATTAGGGGGTAGGTTGAGATCCATGTCTGAGACATGGTCAGAGATGGGTGGTGAAGATCTATTTTTTGTAGGTGTGGGAGCTTTCATATGGGATGAATTTGTATAGGATATTGATAGTTTCGATGCGTCCATTATAGATTTAGTGTTAGAAACCGCAGGTTTTGATCTTAGAGGTCTTGGGGTTCCGAGTGCATTGTTATGGTCTTGATGGTCCATGCTGAGAGGTGCATCATCTGTATTGTCAGAAGAGATTGTTAGATTTTTGTGTCTAGAGGCATTATTTGGTTCTTTTGGTTTTGAGCCTTTTGGTAAGTTGTCTGGTTTCTGTGAGTTATCTCTGGGCTTGGAGCCATTTGGGTTTTGATATGCTATTTGTATCTGTTTGCTGTCATTGGATGGTTTTCCCTTGAGTTTATTAGGATTCATAAAGTCTTTGGTGTTGGTTACTCTATTGTAGGATTCAACTTCAGCTTCAACAGTATGTAGGCCTGGAGTGTTTGTGGTTAGCATTTCATTATGTGTGACATTAGCAGGTGTGAGTGTATGAGGTGCTTTACATTTGTGAAACTTATTTTCCTTTTGACCACAAGAGGTGCATATTTTTGCTGGGCATTCTTTTATGAGATGTGTTCTTAGGCCACAATGAAAACATTGTGGCCTGACGCCAATGAAGGAAAGTATCATTGGACAACCTTTTGCTTTAATGGTAGTTGGTATGTCAGTGGGCCCTAGGCCTTTTCTTAGTTGAATTTGAAATGATGCAGTGTTGGATAGGATGGACTTGATCGTCTTGTCTACTGGCAGATATGAGAAATTATGGATTTTTCCGTAAGGTAAAAGGATTTCTTGGAGGAGATTATTGTCAAGGCCCATGATACAATTCTTGAGGGTTCCGATAAGGGTAGCAGGTCTGTTTGTATCAACATATATAAGGAATTTGTTGTCTAGTTTTTTGAAATTTGATTTAAATTCATTTCGGAAGGCCCAAGTGGCAAATTCGACAGCAATGTATCTGTCATTTGGGTGATTGAGTATCCGGTGTATGCCCTCTGTTAATTTGTATTGTTTTATTAATTCGTATAGTGCTGTAATGGGGAATTTATGGAGTGAGCAATTTGGTTCTGTCACTGCCAGAACAACACTTTTATCATTGTGGTAGTTTACTAAGGATTTGAGGAGGGTTGGAGGTATTGTTTGGTTGAAGTCAACACAGAGGCCTTGGTATTGTTTCTCAGTGAAGTCATTTATGGAGAATTCATCGGTCTCAAGCCCCAAGGTGGTTTGATTTTCCTGTTGTAGATTTTTTCTTTATTAATCAGGAATGCTTATGAAGTTAGAGCATATTAAAGTAATATTATTCCAATTGAATTTTCTTATTTATTTATTTTTTTAAAAAAAACTTTATTTTAAAATATGATATGTATGTCCATATAAAAAATATTCAACTATTGAAATTATATATAAGTATAGTAAATTAATCACTTTACTTAAATTATGAAGTAAAAAAGATGATTAGAATAAGTTAATATCTACTGTGAAATAGCAGTTGTTAACAAAGTTAAATTTGTATAGTAATGCTTATTGGTTAGCTTCTTCTATATATACATTAATATAGTGAGAAGACCTCAACTCATTGGAAAACTTATGATTGGTCAATATGCTCGCGATCATGTGGTGGTGGAATTCAGGAACGCAAAGTAGCATGCATTTCATTCTTTAAAGGAGAAGAATTTGAAGTACCGGCTATGTTGTGTGAAGAAGAAAGTGATGTTAAACCAGCTAGTGAAAAGCGATGCAATGTACAAGTTTGTGAAGATGCACAAAATGGAAAAGAAATGATATTATAAAAACAGTAATTATTATACCATAACCATTACAATATTCTAAGAAATTTTCGAAAAAACTATGATATTCCTAAATTTAATTGAAAATTATTAATATACTTTTTATATGTATATAAACTTTTAACTAAACTTAAAAATTATATCAAAAGACTTTATTGTAGAATAAAAAAATTAAATTATTATAAAGTCATTTTTGAATGATAATTTGATGTATTTGTATCAAGTGTTTATAAATATATGTCATGCTCACACATTTAAAATTTCTCTGAACTTATGCCGCTGAAGTTTATAATAATAAATTAATGGAATGATTTGTTGATTGAGAGTTCTTAAGACATGCGTGCAATGAAAATGATAAAACAATATTGTTAGCTCTCTAATCTATTATTCTATGGACTAAACAAGAGTAATATGATTATAATTAAAGTAATTTTTTAACAACATACTGTTCTTCTAATATAATGGGACAAGTGTAAATTTAGTAAAAGTTATTATATATATATATATATATATATATATATATATATATAATAACATATATAACGCTCTATATTATGTGTACATACCTTAGATTATATTTGCTGCATACAGCTACCACAAATACTGCAATTGTGGTAAGGTGGTTAGACAAGTAGAAATTATCAGAATTCAATAAAACATTATATCTAAAATTTGAAAGTTATTGCCAACAAGATAACAATTGCAAATGTTAAATTAAATATGCTTAATATATACACTTAACAATTAATAACAGTCAAGCATCGGTGGTCAAGAGCGATGGCTGCTTTACAAACAGTTGTACCGGGTTAGCAGGTTCACTTCCCGACTGATGCTATGACACATGAGAAAAAACAATTAATAATGTTAGATGGATTAGTATTGTACTAACACTTATGTTATACAGTTATAGTGGTGTGGCCTGCAAAAAGTTCCAAGGTTCACTTTAGAACCCTTTAGTAGTGCATTTTACTGTGTCATCTATTGTTCTTGAAAACTTGGCATTGTAGTTTCTACAGATAAATTGAATCAATTTCATCAATAGAAGTGTGTGAGTGAAGATCTGTATTCTTCTTACAGATAAACTTTTATTTTTTGTCTGATCAATCTCAGATAACAAAACTATAGCAATGTAAATGTTTTAGAACACTATATGTTATCGTTGTTAGTTATTATTTTAGTTGATCTGTATCCTGGTCTATTCTTTTAAATATTTTCCAATACTGAAACTCATAACTTCTTAACATATTTTATCTTTGGTACTTTTTACTTCTTCATACTTTTATATTTATTCAACTTTAGCTCAATTATTTATTATACTCTGAATACATTATTTTATTTGCGTTATATATATAGCTCATTTTCCCCACCAGATATTACAGTTTTTGAGTCTCACATAATCTTTTAAATAAGTGGTTCCTTTTTATTTCTTTGGGATTTTGCATGGAGATCCAGTCTTTTTAATGATGATGATTATGTCTTCTTTGTGCTCTAGTTGTAAAATTCCTCTATCTAATTTTAAATATCTGGCACTATACTATTTTCATTTTGATCAATTTCTTCTTTACATTACTGGACATAATTTTTATGTTTTACATGGCTTTTTCTGTGTTTGTCTGGGTAATTACTATTTACCTTTACAGATGTTCTTGTACTACACCTTTCATCAGTACTTTCCAAAAATATCTCTTATCCAGACCCTCTCTCTCTCTCTCTCAGTGTATCTCATTACTATGCTGCTGCTTTTATCACCCTCCAATTTTTACTTGGTTGAATTAGAAATAATTTTGTGAAGATTTTTTGTCTAAACATCAGCTCAGCTGAAAATTTGTCAGTAGTACATGGTGTTCTATGTTGATATAATAAAGTGGAATACAAAGTTTCTTGTAGATTCACAGTACTTTCCTTATGGAACATTTGCTTTAACATTTTATTGACTTTTCTTCAATGCCATTGGAATTAGAATGATATGGAAGTGTGATTGTAGATCAACTCCCCATTATTTACATAACTGTTTATTTAGTGATGTAAACTGGTCCCATTTTCTGACATCAATGTTTTGAAAAAGCCATGGAAAACAAAAGTTTCCTTAAGTGTTCCAATTGTTTCTTTTTACCGATATTTCTAGATATTCTATACTCAGTCCACTTTGAATATGCATCGATCATCACTAATAAAATATAGCCATGAAATGGTCTAGCATGATCAATGTGAATATGACTCCAATCATTTTGACAATAGACTGTACAATAAATTTTCTCTGAAAATTTGCATTCAACTTAACTGAAAAACTCATCAATGTGTCTGCATGCTTAATGCCATATCCTGTTTTAAACTTGCATACTTTGATTCTGAGAGCATGAAAACATTCTCTAATTGTAATAGGGCTTATACTATTTTCATTATATATAATAGCCACCTGTAGAACATTTTTTACTCTACAGTTACGTTTACTTTTTCTAATATCATATTCTTATCTTACCACTAGCATTTTTCACTCTTAAACTAGTTAGCAATAATGAAGGAAGGGGGTTATTGCAATGTTCTATTACTTTATTCCAGTCTTTAACTGTCAGTGTTGAGACACCTTCCCCAATGTCATTTTTCATTGTAATTTTTCAACTTAGTAATTTCATTGTCACCATAAATTGATCACATTACCAATCTGAGTGTTATACATATCATATTTTTGGTTATTTTTCTTAGGAAAAGTTGGCAAGCTGCTACATTCCTTTTACCTTTTAACTGTACACGATTTTCTAATTGACCTACTTTGCCATAAGATCTATAGCATTCTTTGTTAAATTTACAATTCCATGATATATGCCCCTTCTTTGTACAACAATGCCACATTATTTTTTTCATTATACTCTTACATGGCTAATATTTATATTTAGCTTTTCTAATAAATGTATTATATTTATCATTTGTAGTAAAATTCTGGAAATGCTTTGATTGGTTATACACCATTTCATGGGATACTCCCATAATGATTGTTTCTTTATATGTCATGTCTCTTGAGACTAATAACTACTATTTATGCCTATCATCAGACATCCCCCAGTAATTGTTAGATCAGGGTGTTCTCTAAGATGTCACCACAATTATGACTCTTAGCAGGTTTCCTCAATAGTTGATCATTGTCACATATATATTTCTCTTTATTTTGCCATCTAGTTTTATAATGTATCCATGTTATATGCTCCTAGAGCTGATCACTGAAACAAACATTTAATTTTCTAACTACTACATTGTACAGCAATTTCTTTCATTTTTGTGACTGTATAGGCAAATTTGTGATTTCAATTCCTTGTTTCCAACATAACACAACAATATGATTATTTATTTACTGGAGTTATTCAGTTCCATTAATAAAAAAAGTTTATCTATCCTCTTAATTAAATTGATCAATCAAAAGAACTATTGTCATTGCAATTATTTATAATTATATGTGGCACAGATATCATCTTAATATTTTAATCTAAATTAATAAATAATACGTAAAAAAGATTTTTACACGATTGCCCTATTACTTTCTAATAGGCTGACTTATTCAGCCGATTTAAACAATGACATTTAACTTTATTACACCTAAAAAATGCTAGATACTGATCAAAATCCTATTTCCAACTACCACAAGGTAAAATTAAATTGTAATTCAATCCTGTCAACTGCATCAGTTTTTTACTGTGTACAGTCACCACAAGTGTTACAGTCACGGTAAAGATGTTCAAACACGCAGAAATAATTATAACTCAAAAAAACTTTTTAACTAAAATCTGATAATTATTGCCAATATCATAACAATGATAAAGATTAAATATGCTTAATATATACATATATGCATAACAATTAAAAATGTTATATAGTTTAGTATTATACTAACACTTATGATATTCAGGCATAGGGATGTACAAAACATAATAACGCTGGCTGAAAATGTATCTAGGTCCACTTTTGAATTTTCAGTGGTTGAGTTCATTGGGTCATCTGTAGTTCTTGAACACTCAACCCTGTTGTATTTACAGAGCTCTATCAATCCGAGTGTGTGAGTAAAGACCTCGATTCTTTTTATAGGTGAGTTTTTATTTCATTCTTAGCACAATCTCAAGTAGCAATCCTATAGCAATTGGAAAATTCTAAAACAACAATTACTAGCAAAGCAATTTATCATTTTAGTTGATCCGTATTCTGGTCTATTCTTTCAAATATTTTTCAATACAGATATACTTATTTTATCAACATATTTTAACTTTATTTTACTTCATAATACTTTTATATTTTATTCAACTTTAGCACAATTATTTACTATATTCTAAATATATTATTTTATTTATGTTCTACGTAATAAAATGTATTTTACTAAATTATGCAGAACAATTATCAACTATTACGGTAATAAATGTGATACAAAACAATATTTGTAACTTTGCTCAGCCATGATTTGGATGTAGCATATTTTTGTCAATACACGACTACAATGAACATTAGAAAATATGTTAGTATATCTGTATACATATGAACTTAGTCTATTATTACCATAGATATTTGCATAATTTCATGGGTTAATTGATCTAGAAGTTCAACAAACACTGGCAATTTAATCCACTGATATAGATATCTTCAACCACTAGTGCAATTTGCATATCTATGGTTCTCAGTGACTAGTTTGTTATATGTTCATATGCATGTGGGTGTATATTAATGTATTTGCTATTCATGATGTATCGAATGGCTGGTTTAACAAAGGAGCAGATATTGTTTTGTATCAAAAATTTAATACTGTAATAGTTGTTAATTTTATACATACTATAGTTGTATACATTTTATTATATTGTATGAAGAAACAGACATTATAATATTAAGCTCATGATCATAAGTCCCAATTAATATCAGACCTGAAAACATTTAAATAGTTTAAGTCACTTAATATTTAATTGAAAAATAAAACCGAAAAAAAAAACTATGATAAATAGTATAGCCACCTTTGAATTTATATAACCTTTATAAGTGAAATCTTTATAAATTCTAGAAAAAATACAAATATTTTAAGTAGATAAAATTTACAATAAATTTTTTACCATTTTTTTAAAGATATACATTCTGAAATATATTGAACAATTATTGCAACAAAGAAAGAAATAATGCAAGAATGGAGACTATATACTTATGAAAAATATGAACAGTTAGATAAAACAAAAATAGAAGTATGAAATGGGAAATATAAAATATACTAGGTAAAAGTAGAACTGGACATGATTAAATAGAAGATTAATGTAGTGAGAGAAGGACACAGAAATTAATGATAAGCTGAATGTATGTGTAAAAAGATGGGGTAAATAACTAAGATACAGGCTCAGGATATGGAAAAAGAAAATGTAGTGTATGCAGAGGAGATAAAACCCATAGAGTCACAGTAGTAATAGTAAATAATCATTAAGAAAAAGATTAAGGCAAATTGGAGGGTTCAAGAGAGAATATGGCTGCTGAGATGATTGTAATGTTTGACTTCTTTATAAAAATATTAGAAAAGATAATAAATAAAATGTTTTTTCATATAGGAAATATGGTTAAAGACAATGAAAATCAAATACACTCTTCAAATAGAAAACTGATCTAAAGATGATAGAAATCAAATAGAAAACATGTCTAAATATAGTAAAAAACAAATAGAGAATTTACCAAAGAAGATTAAAAATGGTCAAATCTGGCTAAAAAATGAAATTAGAAAAAGGAGGAATAAAGAACCATGTAGCTTGGGTTATAAGATGAATGAAGTTCATAAAAAGATCTAGCATAATAAAGTTCAGGATAACAAGATAATAAAGTGGGTGAGAGTAAAATATGAGAGGATTTTAGCAAAAGTATTATAGAAAGTCAATGACCTGAGAAGGGGATCAAAAAAATTCAAATTAAAATAATGGTTCAGGTTTTCCATTAGAAGAGGGGGAACTCATCTCACTACAGTCAGACCTAGGCTCTTTGGGTAGGATGCTGTGAATATCATGATGAAATATCTACCGTATGAATGTATCTATCTCCAATGGGCAAGCTACAAATTTTCATGTTAAATTTAGATACAATTTGGGCTAGTTCATCCATACCTCACTCCTCTTTTGGATTCCATTAGGCTTCAGTATTCAAATTCAAGAAGAATTCTGCCTTTGTCTCTCTTCAGGGGTAAATTTTCACTAGATAACAACTATCACACTTCTATACAGGTTCCAATTTATTTAAAGAACCATGCAAACATAATAGGGTATTATTATATAAAAATGTATATATATATTATATATATATATATATATATATATATATATATATATATATATATATATATATATATATATATATATATATATATATATATCTGACTATAAGTTGTTGAATGATTGTATAAATGATTTTGAGAAACTAGAGACCAATGTAATTTAAATCAAATGAACAACATTTATTAAGTAATAAAACAAAAATTAAAAACTTTTAAACATGGTAAAAAATAAAATTGTACATGTCAATAATGTATTTCTACCATACCATTGATTAATATATTGACTATTCCATCCCTTACCCATGGAAGAAGAAAATAACATGACATTACTTATTTACAAATAAATAAATAAAAGCAAACTTTTATTAAATTGACCATAAAGCTGACAAACTAATTTATAATACTATACAAGTATAACCATAATAGCCTCAGCATCCAATTCTATTTATTGATGTTCCACTTTCTTTGGGAACTCTCTCCCTATGTACAATGCCCTAGAAGTTGATAGAAAAGAGCATTCACACTAGAAGATTAGTCAGTTATAATGAAAATATAAAGGTAAACAATTGTTAGTTAACACATAAACTCTGTCCTGTAGTAGGGTATGTGTTTAATGTGGAATAGTATCAAAATAAAATCTTACCTCATTCCATATCATAGTATGATGATCAAATGTCAAGTTACTACAGTGGGAAACCTGCCGTAATCTTTATTTAATATAAAAATATTTTGTCTAAGTTAATAATTCCCCCCCTTCACTTTGTAGCTTTCAATCATAATGGACTCTTTGAAATTAAAAACATGTTTAAACTTCCAAGTATGGAGATAAAAGAAAACTAGAAAATTTAAAAACATATAAAAAATAATACATAATAAATCAAAATATTCATTAGTTCATCTTAATTAATGTCCATGAGTTTGGCAATAATATCTCTTATGGATACAGTCTATCTCTCTTCGAATTATACTCCTTCAGTAAATCATTCATCACCAACTAGAATTCCTTGGCAATGGACTTCAAATGAAGTTGTTTCCTTTTTCTGCAGTTGCTTTTCTTCTAGATCCATTTAAACATTTATTGTCAGACATTTGACATTTTAGGCATTATACAGGCAAGTAGATAAAATCACATTTCTATGATAGGATTGTAGCACTCCAGTTCTATGGCAATGTTAAGTTAGCCAGAATACATTGCACAGCTGTTGATAACAGATTTAGTTTTTCTTAATTTACTATTTGGTATTTAATTGCTTATATAAAAAAGTTTCTTCATCATTTATGTATATACTGGTGATGTTTTACTTCTATTTTCTACATGTGTGAATAATAGTATAGTATTTCTTTTTAAATTTTAAATTAAAATCAATTCAGTTCATCTCTCAAGCCACACAAATTATTGAAACTTTTCTCTGTTTAAATGTCGGTATATATATATATATATATATATACCGTTATTTATATATATATATATATATATATAATTTTGTGCTATGACAATTATATGGATAATGTGGAATGTTTGAACAAGTAAGCCATCTTTTCTTGCATTCGAACAGTTATCGTATCATTTGCAAAATAAGAAAAGATGATGAAAATGAACTAGGTTTGCTTTTATATCCCACTTATTTTCCAGTGTTTAGAATACTAGCATTTCTATTTCCTTTTTCATTGCTGTATCTGTTAATTGTTGCATGTGTTATACTGATTGTAGTTAAAAAATAAAATTACATAATAAACATTTACTTTTATTTTCCATACTTGGGTTCCTAGAGATTGGCTTGACATTAGGCCATCACTATGTTTACTAAGTCTAAGACTTTATTCGTGATGTACAATACATTAATAAATAATTCATTGTTGGATATATATATATATATATATATATATATATATATATATATATATATATATATATATATATATATATATATATATATATATATAGGAAGGGGCTACAGAAAGGAGTTTGCTATTAACTGAAAGGAGAACCTTTGATTTTTCTTGGAAGCCTTAAAGGAACTAAATAGGGCAAAATTCTAAGGTCCACTTCCTATGATCTTGTTGTTGCAGATCTTATTACTATGTGATTATTCATGTAGTAAACAGACATGTATAGCCTGCTTACCAACACACATTAGTCAGCATGATGAGTTTATTGGCATTTTACTTCTGAGTTTAAAATAAAGAAACACTGCACTTTCTTTTCAGTTGCCTGATAGGGTACAATGAATGTCTGGGTAAATAATAAGTATTTTCCTAATAGATATATACAATCATGACAGACAAAAATAAATCATAGCCCTTATTGAAAAGAGGTTGTAAAGTCACCAACCAAGGCAGCAGTTAGTGGCTGGACACAGATGGTGCTAAAAAATCCTGATTGTGGTCCCAGGCTGCCATTTGTTGGTGACATTTTATTTAGGTACTTACAACTGCAGATCACTTTCACATGAAGGAATATTGCAAGAATTAGAAGAAGAACTGCCTTATATTAAATAGAACATTATTGAACTTTGTGAAGGTAGAAAAAAAGGTGAAGAGACACTTGATTTAAAAAGTGGACATGTACTCTACCTAAAGGTGCAAATATTGGAAATACTAGTGGAGGAGTGGGATTCATTATAAATAAAAGTGGAAGAATAACATTGTGGAGATTCATGGTGTATTGAACAGAGTTGCAATATTAATTATACAACTTAATAGCAGATACCAAAGGCAGATAATACAAGTTTATGCACCAACAATTTCTCATAGTGATGAAATAGAAGATTTGTATATTGATGTGCAAAAGGCTTTTGATCAGAGTAAACAACATTTTTAAATAGTTGTGGGAGACTTTAATGTTAGAATTGGTAAACAAATGAGAGATAAAAATGCTGTAGATAATTTTGGTTATGGTAATAAAAATGAGAGAGGACATACACTTGTGGAATAGGCAGAAAAAAATTTTTATATTATGAATTCTTTTTTTGAAAAAAATTATAAAAGAAAATGAACTTGGAAACATCAAAATGAAGGGATAACAGAATTGGATTATATTTTGACTAACAGAAAATACATATTTCAAAATTGTATTGTTCTTAATAAATTTAACAGAGGAAGTGATCATCAAGTAGTAAGATGTAAGATATGTGTTAATGCAAAACTAGAGTCACAAAAATTATTATGAAAAACAATATTTACAGTTGATATTCCTAATCTTCAAAAACATTCGAATGAATTCAAATTAGAACTTACAAATCAATTTCAAGTATTACTAGATTTTGAACATGATTCAGATTTGAATGAAATTAATATGAAAATAACTGATACACTTTTAAAAACTGCAACAAAAATAGCAGGTAGAAAAAAGCAGCAATTGACCAAAAAAATTTTTACTGAGACTAGAGAATTTATGAAGAAAAGAAGAAATATGAAGATATACAAAAATGATGAATTAAAAAGGATTGAATATCTCAAATTTTGTAAAATGGTGTGAAAAATAGTTGAAAATAATATAAGACAGTATAACTGTGAACTAGCAAAGAAAGCTGTAGAATCAAATAAAAGTCTTAAGAGTGTAAAACAACATTTAGGTATTGGTAGGAAATTTATATCTGCAACAAGAAAAAAGTTTGAATTATTACTAAAAAGAGAGATGACATCATGAAATGGGTAGAAGACTTTTATGAAGAATTATATAGTACCAAAAAACAAGTATCACCTATATCTATTATATCTTCTGAATTGCCCAAAATTTTAAATGAAAAAACGAGACAAGCAATTAAATTTACGAAGAAAAAAAAGCTCCAGGTAATGATTTAATTATAGTTGATATATTAAAAAAACAGGTGAAAAAATAAGTTTTTTTTAGCAAAGTTATATAAACAATTGTCTAAATGATAAAGATGTAGCAGATGATTGGAAAAATGCAGTATTGATATTAATATTTAAAAAAGTGATAAAGAAGATATTAGAAATTACAGACTTATCAGCCTTTTATCAGTTTTATACAAAACATTTACATATATAATTACAACTCATCTACAGAGAACATTGGATTTCCACCAACCAAGAGAACAGGCTGTTTTTAAAAGTGATTTTAGTACAGTAGATCATATTTATGTATTAGAGAAGTTATAGAAAAGACAAATGAATATAAGTTGTCATTATACTTTGGATTTGTAGATTATTAAAAGACATTTGATTCTATAAACATTTATTCAGTGCTTAAAGCATTGGATCATCAAAGTACAGATCCAGGATATTGTCATATTTTAAAGAATACTTATAAAAAATGCAACAGCAAAAATGAGATTACATAATGATACTAGGAAACTCAACATTGAGAAGACTGTAAGACAGGTTGATTTCATATTTTCAACACATTTTATAGATTTGCTGCAGGAAGTATTTTGTAGATTAAAATGGAAAGCCAAAGGAGTGAAAGTAAATGGAGATTACTTAAGTAATTTAGATTTTACAGATGATGTAGTTGTTTTTGCAAATAATGCTTTAGAGCTGCACAAAATGTTCCAGGTGTTGTTAGATGAAAGTAGGAAAGTAGGACAAGTTTTTTTTTTAAAGTGTCATAGCATCGGATGGGATGTGAACCTGCAACCCGGGCAAATGCCTGCAAGTGCAAGGCAGTCACGCTGACCTCTCAACCACCAATGCAAGACAAGTAGGACTGAAGTTAAATGTTAAAAAGACTAAAGTAATTTTTAATGGGTTTTTTTTTCAAAATATGAAAATATAAATTGATTATGATGAGTTAGAAAATGTTCACAGTTACAAACACTTTGTTCAGATTGTTAATACAGATGGAAACATAATGGATGTAATTAATCATAGAATTAAACTTGGTTGGAGTGTTTTTGGTAGAAATAACTTGATATTAAAAAAAAATATACCTATGTGTTTGAAAAGGAAGGTTTTTAATAAATGTCTATTATCAGTTCTTACTTATGGATTTGAGACTTGGACACTTAATAGAAGAGCAATACAGAGACTTTAGAGCACTCAAAGAAGCTTAGAGAGATGAATGTTGGGGGTAACAAAAAGAGACCAAAAACACAATATATGGGTAAAAGAACAAACAGGTGTTACTGACCTCATTGAAAAAATTAAAAGACTAAATTGCTTTTAGGTTGGACAAATTACTAGAAGAAATGATAATACATGGACAATTGAAACCTTAAACTGGATTCCAAGAGATTGTAAAAGACCCATAAAGCACTAGTTATGAGATGGATGGATGAAATAAGAGAGTGTGCACTGGTGATGTGGAGCAGAGATGCTAGATGTCAGAGAAAATGGATTGAACATGGAGAGACCTTCATCCTGCAGTGGACTGATAATGGTTGATGATGATATATAGGAAGGATTTCTTCAACTGGATTTTTTATTTTTCATTAAACAAAGGAAATTAGTTCATTGTGACAATTGTCTAATTTGGTACTTGTAGCTTATCTATATATGTATGTTTACAAAGAAATGATAGTGCATATTCAACCACCTGTTAGCTAAGCTAAAGTTTTAAATCGGTTTGATTTGGTGGTGTGGATAAATAAAGGCTTGTTTTGATAGGATTATATGCTACCCTTACATTAAGGATAAATCAGTTAGGGCCACCTCCAAGAAGGTAAACTGGTGTGGACTAAATAATCTTCACACAAAAGGGAAGTGGGATTTTGTCTAAAGAAAGTAGTGAAGAGATTAATAATCCAGTCTCATATATATATATATATATATATATATATATATATATATATATATATATATATATATATATATATATATATATATATATATATATATATATATGGTGTACAGGTCAAATTTTTAAAAGTATAATATTTCAGATAATATGGTGTGAGGCTCAAATGAGTAAATAAATTGCTTGTTTAGATATTAACATATACATTTCAATGCTAGAAAAAATGGAGCTTACAATAGCCTGTACTTATAGATTTTATATGCATCTATTAATTAGGTCACATCATTTTAAAGAGCTCAACAGGCCTTATTGAACTACAATTAGAACAAGGGTTACCAAAATCACATTAATAATAGAATTTTACAAAAAAAAATTTAGCTGTGTGAAGTTTATCTTCCATTTTTTAGAAGACAATGTACTAAGTTGATGGCCTTGATAGCTGATCTATTATGGGAATCACATATTATTTGTAAGAAACAGCTTTCCAAAATATATTGAAAAATCTAATAATTAGTACAGACAGACAAGTTATTGATTGTATTTAATAGCAGCATACCTCTAATTTGAGGAAAAAGAATTGTCTAAACCTCAACAGAGAATATCGTATAAAGATTATAATGACCCATATATCAACACAATACATGTATATAAAGAAAAAATAAGTATGCTGCTTCAAGAAAGATAATAAAAAATCCATTGACAGCTCTGATTGTACTAATGTTGCAGCCTCTGTGCCTAAGGATGAGCAATACCTATGTTTCATGTTATTTATTTATGGTTGTTCGTTATGGACAGTTCTACAATCTCATTTCTACTCTACACCACCCTAACATTTTCTCAATGTCTTTTTGAAATCTATCAAAATCCCCATGAGACAGATACATGATAATAAGCGTAATAAGTTCTTAATCAATAAAATTATACATAACTTGATATAATAAACAAATGGTTTGTCTGCAATTTAATTTAATATCATCAAATAGACTCTTAAGTTGCCATTTTTAAACTTAAACATATAACAATAAACGTTCTTCAGCTTTATACACTCTTTAGTGGTCATCACTAGAAATAAACCCATGAAACAGTAAAAAGAAATATTATTTTTATAAATTTACACACACACATATATATATATTCCACTTTTTTTTTCATATACCTAGTATCTATCACCAAATAAATAATCCCAGTCTTATACTTTTAAAATATATATATATATATATATATATATATATATTGAAGCATATATATATATATATATATATATTGAAGCAGTCGGATCTGAGTTCGATCCTAGCTTCATGTTATTTACCCTAATACTAACCTTAAATTTCCGTTGCAATGGGGCTTTATACGTTCAATCCACGCTAATTTCCATAATGAATAACTTATTTCAAATGTGTAGCAAAATTAATTAGTTTAGTTTAAAATTGATCAATTCTCTAAATAAATTCATGATAAAATATTCATGAATTTATATATATTAAATTGTGTGGAATGTGTGTATATATATTTGTAAATATTAAATATATATAATTGTTCGAAAGTTTCATTGCGTCGGGAATACTTGTTTTTTTTCACCTTTAAATAATTTGTAAAGTTTCGGTGATTAAAAGCTACATTCCTCCGATAAGCTTTAAAATTCTTAAAAACAATAGTAAAGCTTTATGAATTGGAAAAAGATAAGGATTCATTTTTCTAATTAAATCATTTTCAGATTTTAAGAATTCATTTTCAATTAGAGAAGGAATTCAAGCTAATTAGTTTGAAAGCCTTATCGAGGGAATGTATTTAAAAACAACTAATTAGAAAAAAAACACATTGATAATAAAATTAGCGCTAGCCGAAGGCATCAGTGAACAGTATATATAGCCCTGAAAAGTCAGGAAAAAAGGCTAGCTTTTGTTATCGAGTAGTGCAGTGAACTCTGTGCATATAAATTGTATTTCATCATGATAGAGGGCTAAAACATCAGGAATCTGGCTACGGTTCCTAAAGTCCCAAGAAATCTTCAATGGGGCTGCTGAATCTTTAACGGACCGATCATGCTGCTAAAATTATGAAAAGCTATTAAAATGCTGTTTCAGTAATCAATCAGTGGTGCCTGCATTTTGACAATCTGGAGGTGTAAATTAAGGACTCAGCACGGAAGGGTAATATATTTCTAAATGAACATTAAACTTTCTGGCCAGTTCGAACTTTATTCTGCTCTCCTCCTATTTAAGAGCTCTTTATTCTTCAATGTAAAATATTTATAAAATGCTACTGTAAATCTATAGTGTAATTCTTTCAATCTCTAGTCTTTAAACTTTTCTTTTCTTACCTGGTAGTTCATTTAATATATATTTTCATTTAATATATATATATATATTTCTGTGCTTTAATGTCGTATTTAAAATTATATGCCAATAATCTCTCGACTCGATGAACTCCTTTGATCTATTTGCCTCACGCAAATAATATATTAATTTTAAATAGTAATTCTTGCCCATTAGAACTAAATTTATAAGTTCTATCAATCATTGAGTCGAAAGAAATATTACATGTTTACTATTTTTATAATTGGCTAATAATAAATTATTAGCTCCGTTTTTCACCTATGTCCCCAGCTCTTAAGTTGCAAGTGTTTTTTTTATACTCACATAAGGTTAAAATATTGATTTCTTGTTCCACTAATATATATTTATTTAAATATAATCTTTGAATATTTTTATTGCAAAATGGGTCGATGAAGGGTTAACTATATTTTAATTCCACTTTGTTATTTTCTTTAGCTTCAGGAAGAGCACGTTGTTAGGGCATAGTTAATATAGTTTCCAAATACTTTCAAATAAGTTTTCTTAAAAGCCTGCTTGACTTTAATTAATTGGTCAAGTCATCACATAGAGCATTCTACTGGGTTTTATTTTTCAACGATGACCATCAAGTCATCATCATCGAACGTTGCTGACACAGGGCGATCTTCCGCTCCATTAGGCTGGTCGGTGATCATATTCTCTTATTTAAATTTCTCAAGAAAGAAAGTACCTCCTTTCGTATTCATTAGTCAAAGGGCATAAGACTTGTTAGATGCAAGCCACCATAGGACTTCAATCATCGACTAGCGATCATATTTCAATTTTACTCTCTGCCTCGTAAGCCGCCAGTACCGTTGCATCTCTGTTCCGGTAAAACCCGCTCCATGCTCATAATTCGTGATGAAGTGATTTAAATTAAAGTCGAACAAATCCTCAAATATATTATTAATTCAATAAGTTTCAAATCAATTTTAACGTTATGCCCTAAAATACGTTTTGCTCTTCATGAATAGATTTCCGAACGTCAAAATAAATCTCACATTCCACCGTAATAAAATTAGAACAATCATTTCCGTTCTTAATTAATACCTTTATACGCCTTTATATTTCTATTTGGGGGCATAGACATAGAATTCTATGTTGTGTAATAATTGGTGGCATATGATAAGGACCGCCACTCTTATTATATTTGTAAATTCTCTTAAAGACTAGAGGTAATTAATGCATTCTATGTTTTATGGAAACGAAACAAATTATTCTTATTAAATATTTTCTAACATACTTGGTTTCTCAGTTCATCATTCTTTTATAATTATTTAAATGTTAATACTCGCTGTCTGTGTTGGCAACCCAAACATACATATGATTCGATTTAAAAGTAGTCAAAGTTAATTGATATTCGTGTCAGTAAAAGGGTCTCTAGTCCTCACCAACCATTGAGCTAGTTCTTGGCGCATGGCACTGTGCCGTCGATTTCTGCTATCTGAGCTGTTGAGTTGGGTTTGAATTCAGTTTTGGTTCAGCTGAGTTGGAATCCGATTTGACGTGTGGTGGTGGTGGGTTTCGACCGGTACATGGTTATGTTTTTGGCTGCCCAATTGTTGTGGCTCGACTTAATAAACCCCACACATGCCCTGGAGATAGTAATTTTGTTTTAGTTACTCAGATCTCAATAAATTAAATGTTTAAAGTGATATTTTTGTAGAATGTTTTATATATTTGAAAAAGTTATGCGATTTATAATGCATAACTGAAATGATTTAATAAATTAAAATATCACTTTCCAATTCTCTTCTTTATAGTTAAATGTATTCAAGATTTTTTTTTAAATGCAAAAGACTGTTAGAATAATTATTTAAGTATATGTGTAATTAGTTATACGTGTACTATATATCATATATATATATATATATATATATATATATATATATTATACGTTTGTTTATACGCGTTCATGACAGTAAGAAAATATCGTTAGCAAAGTAGTAAGAGCAGATCAAAGCATAGGAGTAAAATAAGTGAAATAATTTGTCTATGTCATAAATGAAATGTTTTTCTATGTCAAAATTAATTAGTATCTTAGTTTTATAATATAAGATATCCATTGTGATATCATGTTAAAAGTCTTAATTTTACAGTATTGCTTGCTAGCACATATATTTAATGTTCGCTCTGTATTTTTAGTAGCCTCAAAGTAGGCGAAGACCTTCAAACTGAGAATTATCTGTCAAGCGGTCCAATGCAGTGTGACATTATGCTTTAATGACAATAATTTCTAGAGTAACCTCAAAGCAGGTGAAGACCCTTTGTGTACACCAAGCAGCCAGATGCAGTTGGCAAAATGCTTAAATGGTTTGCACGCTTTCATGCTAGAAAGATTTAGAATAATATCACCAATAAAAGTTCTTGTAATATTAATTTTGACATTTCTTTGTGTGTGTGAAGCCTCATACTTAGTAATATTTAAACTCAGGTCAGGAATGCGTTATCTATTATTCATTAATAAATATTCATCATCAATTCAATTGTTTTATCAAAAATTAAGTCAATCATATGTGGTTTGGGGGTCAATGGGTTATATCACATGGCCTATTGATTTCATTTTGCTCACTGGCGCCCATATAAATAAATTTCTCAGCAAATTTGATTGTCAGCACAGTAGTGGGTCAATCGCCATAATAAAAAAAAACCAAGTGTGTTCAATACAGAATTATTTGTTCTACCTGCTGATACATAATATTTGTATATCACTGTATAGTTTTTTTTTTCAGACATGGGGGAACAGAACAGTTGAACAAAGGGAAAGTGAATAATGTTTTTTCTTATCTTTGATATTTTTGAATACATGTCTCACTCAAAGAGTTAATATAAAGAGCTAATCAACAAAACGTAGGTAAACTAAAAAAAAAAAAAGCAGATTACATAGATTGGGGAAATAATATGCAGCAGCTAATGAAGATTGGGACAATGGACCTGTAGTCAGATACCTAGTTAAAATTACTAAAGAAAAAATATTTTTTAAGCATACAGAGAGTACTATAAGTTAATTCACGTTGTTTGTTATATTGATTCACTTGTAAAAATGGAAGAACAATTAGATCAAGGATTGACTGATGATAGTGATGTGCCTTCAACCACCCCCAGTGAATGAGAGATCACTTTTAAGAATCATATCAGTAAAAAAAAGCGCAACCATCAAAGCAGAAAGACGGCTCAAGATGATCGAGAGAGTTTTCATATGATCCTCGAAGAAATGAGAGAAGATCGAAAAATAATGATGATGATGATGGAAAGAATTTTAAGGCTTGAGGAAGCATGAGGCATCCAAACCAACCCAGAAATTGCAAAGCATCCTCAAGCAATAGGCACTTACAAAGCTCCAAAAAAAATGATGATCAGACCACACCAAAAGAAGTTGTGGACAGCAAAGAAGATGACAGTGAAGATGAGGTCAGTCATGAAACAGTGGAAGAAGCTGATCCAAATACAGAGAGGGAAAGGAAAATGTTCAGACTACATGGAAGACAAACCCCGAAATGAGTCCAAGAAATCTACCGAGACCATCCATTATATCTTCTGTGGAAGTTCAAATTTTTAGGGAAGTCCAGGAGAAAATCCAATAGATCACATAGACAGCATTAAGGATTTTTTTTGCCTATACACTGTAGCAGAAAAAGAAAAGGTTATCATAGCGAGCCACTACTTAAGAGAAGCTGCCAAGGGATGGTGGAAGCTATTAAAAAAACCACCTACCATGATCTAAGGATATGAAAATGCCATCTTAAAAAAATATTGGAGTCAGGAAAGGCAGGAGGGAATCTTGCATAGATTGAACACACAGAAGTATCAAGAAAACTACAGACAGGGATACGCAGCTTACTTCATCCAGCAAGTGACCACATTCAAATCCCTCACAGCCTCAAATATGAGGACCAACACATCATCCAGATGATTAGACATCATTTACCCCCATGGATCCAAAGAGTCATGCTTGAGATGTTCCCTATGTCAATAGAAAAGACCATAGACTTTTTGACTGCAATAGACTATGGGAACTTGACGCCAACCAGGAAAGACCAGGACTATGACCATTACAATGCCAGACAGTTAAAACAATATGTACCACCTGATCCAGGGAAACAGTAAGATAAACTGTAGAGACAGATATATATATATAGTTGGTCTTCTGTATATATATATATATATATATATATATATATATATATATATATACAGAAGACCAACTGACATGACCATAGGAAAAATGAGACTTGATAAAGGGACCGATTTATTAAACTTAATATAAGTTGAATATTCAAAAAAAAATTGATCGCGGTGAGACATGTATAATTTTTGTAGTTTGGGCAGGTTATATTATTCACACTCAGGCTGTTCTCCCAGAGTCTATACACTTAAGCAACTATATCCGGCGTAAGTAAAGTCATTTTTTTTTCAGTGTTTTTTTTGAAGTGAAAAGAAATGAAGCAGTCGGATCTGAGTTCGATCCTAGCTTCATGTTATTTACCCTAATACTAACCTTAAATTTCCGATGCAATGGGGCTTTATACGTTCAATCCACGCTAATTTCCATAATGAATAACTTATTTCAAATGCGTAGCAAAATTAATTAGTTTAGTTTAAAATTGATCAATTCTCTAAATAAATTCATGATAAAATATTCATGAATTTATATATATTAAATTGCGTGGATTGTGCGTATATATATTTGTAAATATTAAATATATATAATTGTTCGAAAGTTTCATTGTGTCAGGAATACTTGTTTTTTTTTCACCTTTAAATAATTTGTAAAGTTTCGGTGATTAAAAGCTACATTCCTCCGATAAGCTTTAAAATTCTTAAAAACAATAGTAAAGCTTTATGAATTGGAAAAAGATAAGGATTCATTTTTCTAATTTAATCATTTTCAGATTTTAAGAATTCATTTTCAATTAGAGAAGGAATTCAAGCTAATTAGTTTGAAAGCCTTATCGAGGGAATGTATTTGAAAACAACTAATTATAAAAAAAACACATTGATAATAAAATGAGCGCTAGCCGGAGGCATCAGTGAACAGTATATATAGCCCTGAAAAGTCAGGAAAAAAGGCTAGCTTTTGTTGTCGAGTAGTGCAGTGAACTCTGTGTGTATAAATTGTATTTCATCATGATAGAGGGCTAACTCATCAGGAATCTGGCTATGGTTTCTAAAGTCCTGAGAAATCTTCAATGGGGCTGCTGAATCTTTTCCGGACCAATCATGCTGCTAAAATTATGAAAAGCTATTAAAATGCTGTTCCAGTAATCAATCAGTGGTGCCTGCATTTTGACAACCTGGAGGTGTAAATTAAGGACTCAGCACGGAAGGGTAATATATTTCTAAATGAACGTTAAACTTTCTGGCCAGTTCAAACTTTATTCTGCTCTCCTCCTATTTAAGAGCTCTTTATTCTTCAATGTAAAATATTTATAAAATGCTACTGTAAATTTATAGCGTAATTCTTTCAATCTCTAGTCTTTAAACTTTTCTTTTCTTACCTGGCAGTTCATTTAATATATATATATATATATATATATATATTAAATGAACTTTACTTTAATATATATATATAGCATATAAATATATATATATATATATATATATATATATATATTTGTGTGCTTTAATGTCATATTTAAAATTATATGACAATAATCTCTCGACTCGATGAGCTCCTTTGATCTATTTGCCTCATGCAAATAATATATTAATTTTAAATAGTAATTCTCGCCCATTAGAACTAAATTTATAAGTTCTATCAATCATCGAGTCGAAAGAAATATTACATGTTTACTATTTTTATAATTGGCTAATAATAAATTATTAGCTCCGTTTTTCACCTATGTCCCCAGCTCTTAAGTTGCAAGTGTTTTTTTTTATACTCACATAAGGTTAAAATATTGATTTCTTGTTCCACTAATATATATTTATTTAAATATAATCTTTGAATATTTTTATTGCAAAACGGGTCGATAAAGCGTTAACTATATTTTAATTCCACTTTGTTATTTTCTTTAGCTTCATGAAGAGCACATTGTTAGGGCATAGTTAATATACTTTCCAAATACTTTCAAATAAGTTTTCTTAAAAGCCCGCTTGACTTTAATTAATTGGTCAAGTCATCACGTAGAACATTCTACTGGGTTTTATTTTTCAACGATGACCATCAAGTCATCATCATCGAACATTGCTGATGCAGGGCAATCTTCTGCTCCGTTAGGCTGGTCGGTGATCATATTGTCTTATTTTAATTTCTCAAGGAAGAAAGTACCTCCTTTCGTATTCATTAGTCAAAGGGTGTAAGACTTGTTAGATGCAAGCTGCCATAGGACTTCAATCATCGACTAGCGATCATATTTCAATTTTACTCTCTGCCTCGTAAGCCACCAGTACCGTTGCATCTCTGTTCCGGTAAAACCCGCTCCATGCTCATAATTCGTGATGAAGTGATTTAAATTAAAGTCGAACAAATCCTCAAATATATTATTAATTCAATAAGTTTCAAATCAATTTTAACGTTATGCCCTAAAATATGTTTTGCTCTTCATGAATAGATTTCTGAACGTGAAAATAAATCTCACATTCCACCGTAATAAAATTAGAACAATCATTTCCGTTCTTAATGAATACCTTTATCCACCTTTATATTTCTCGTTGGGGGCATAGAAATAGAATTCTATGTTGTGTAATAATTGTTGGCATATGATAAGGACCGCCACTCTTATTATATTTGTAAATTCTCTTAAAGACTAGAGATAATTAATGCATTCTATGTTTTATGGAAATGAAACAAATTATTCTTATTAAATATTTTCTAACATACTTGGTTTCTCAGTTCATCATTCTTTTATAATTATTTAAATGTTAATACTCGCTGTCTGTGTTGGCAACCCAAACATACATATGATTCGATTTAAAAGTAGTCAAAGTTAATTGATATTCGTGTCAGTAAAAGGGTCTCTAGTCCTCACCAACCGTTGAGCTAGTTCTTGGCGCATGGCACTGTGCCTTCGATTTCTGCTATCTGAGCTGTTGAGTTGGGTTTGAATTCGGTTTTGGTTCAGCTGAGTTGGAATTAGATTTGACGTGTGGTGGTGGTGGATTTCGACCGGTACAATATATATATATTGTAATGTTATATAAATATGCCATTACATTAATTTGAAATAAAAACTTTTAAGTTCGCAAATAAAAATAAATGTATTAAAAAAAAACTAAACGCTAAAATTAAAATGTTTGTTAAAAGTATATATATTCACACATATGCAAAATTTAAAAAAATATATATATATTTTTATATAAATAAAAAAAGTATTTGAACGTACTTTTTTTTATAAAAAATGAACGTACTTTTTTTTATAAAAAAATACAAGATTTAAATATAAAAATATTTTAATAAATAAATAATGTAAGTAAAAATAAAAACAGGTATTAATTAATTCCTGTAATCTGTAAATGGAAATGATTGTTTATTAATTGAAAAGCAGCCTTGGGGCTCTTGTGTAATTAAAAAGTCAGATGAAAATAAGATAAGAGAATAAAGAGAAATTAGCTTGACCAATGGAAGCCCCAAGCCTCAGCCCGGACCCTAATGAAAATGATGGATTAGTGACATTTTGTTGGTTGAATCTGTGTGGATACTATAAAAAGAGAAATACACTTTTCCTGACAGTTTCCAGCTTGATTTGGTAATAACGACAAGACGCACTTGTCATTCTCTATCATTTATTTAAAAAATGAAAAGACTGTGATACCAGAATGGAACCAGCTAATGCCACCTCCAGAACATTATCTTTCAATGGAGATGTCATGGGAATTAAAAACAGGAACCTGAACTCTTCTACCGTGAGCTATGAACTTTTCAAATTAACAAAAAAAATAATAATTAAGAACTTTAAAGATATGATCAGTTAATCTAAATTTTAAAAAAAGAACTTTTCTCTGGCTTATGTTTCAAATTAATTATAAATGTTTAATTTTTACATATTTGTTTGCTAAAAAAATCATTTCCATTTTATTAATTTTATTTGTATTAATATTTATTGTTTAAATTTTAAATGATGAAATTTAAGTTGGGTATGGACATTGCATGGATTCATTAGCGGTTGATTATGTTGTGGTTTTCATATTCGATTAGAATATATAGATCGTCAATGTCACTGCGGCATCTTATGATGAATGCTATTGGGTTTTCTTGTATTTCCTCTGCAATTGACATTATTGATGATTTTGTATTTTGATCGGTTATGTTTATTCTGGAATGTTTTTAACCTTGGAATCTGTGCAGCCAATCTATACTCAACATTATAAAACAAATTGTATAAAATTCATTTGTGTGAACGTATCCAAATGTTAAATTTAAGTCGGGCGTGAATGGCTATATAGATTTGTGAAGTTATATATATAGTTTAAGGGAGGGAAATCTAAGGTTATTTGTTTCGTAGTTAAATTGGGTCAATGGATTAGATGTATTGATGTAATTAGTAAATGTAGCAGGAGATCTGCTACCAGAAGGATTGCATATATATGCCACACACCTTCTGTTTGCCTATGAATGGGATTGTAAGTTGGCAAAAAGGACCGCAGTCCATTCCTATGGAGTTTTTTGTTTATTGTTCTACTCGCCAACAGATGTAGCATTCCTGTTAGTTGAGAGACAATGTCTTCTCTAACTCTACTTACTGTTCAGATGTACATTCCTGACAGTATAGTATTTTGTGTTGTTGTATTCATGCTGCATTGAATACATCGATATATCCGATTGATTGACATTGGTTTGGCTGCGAACTTTTGGCCTAAGGTTAAATAAGGAATAGAACATTTTCTTTTCAAATACAATCTATGTAGTCTATTCATACTCGACTCACTAAATAAATATTAAACTCATTATTGCAATCTATTTAAATGTAAAATTAAAAGTTAATATAAAAATCTAAAATGTTAAATTTATTCCTCAAAATTTAAAATGATTCAAAATTTATATGTGTGTAAATAAATATTTTGATGTGTTAATTTCTGGAAGTGGCTTTTATTTTTTTATATTTAAGATATAAAGTTATATATACAAATTAAATAAGTTATTTCTTATTTCTGTGTCGCCATGAGCTAGTGACAATGGGCTAACGTTTTAAATATTTGAATAAAGTGGAATCTTAACAGTGTGTATCTGCCTACTTTATAAAATTTTCTAGGCTCAAATGTCTAGATGGCGCCCTTGTAGTGCAGATTGCGGTTAGATTCGATCTTCACTTTCGTTTGGATCGTTACAATATACATATCATATTTTCTAACATTGATAACTTTCCCTCCCAATTTTATCAAATCATTGATCATATACATTGTCTTATCATCTTACCTCTATCTTATAACTCCTACTTATCAATCAACAAACAATTTCTGTCTTATACTATCAATACATATACATATATACATAGATATGAATTCTTACATATTACAGCTTCCAATTATCTAACAGTTACTATTTCCCTCCAAATTTTATCGAACTATTGATCACATTAATCCTTTTACCTTTGTTTTATATATATATTATGTTTCATAGTATTTTCTTCGTTTAAATTTTTTATTATATTTTAATACCTTTATATTTTTTATTTATAACAGTTTTGACTGATGCTATATTTTTGTAGGATAGTTGATGCTTCAGATGATGGTAATCTGGATTTTTGCTCCAGTTGCTGCATCATTCCTTATATCTAACAACCAGGAATTTCCTGGGGATGTCTCTATTTTGATGGCTTTCAAAAGTCGATAGTGAGTGATGATTATTTTCACTGGTGATATTGGAGCCACTTCTCGTCTGATAGATATTTTTTTCTGTGCTGCTAATTCCGATTTTTCTTTTTTATACCATGGGAGAGATAATTCTCTCTCTTTTTCTACCTTTATGTCATTTATTTGATGATAACATAACTTGTTGTGGGACTTGAATTATGTTTTTTTATTATCAGGCTCACTATTATAAAAACACTAAATAGATCAGCCACTTGCACAATGGTCTATGATAAGTGCCAATCAATCATTATTCGATATGACTTGGGAAGCTATGCATTACTATCTTTACTATCTGATTTTAGACAATTGACAAACTGTAAAATCTCTAAATCTGGTTACCAGCTTACTGAAAATTAAAGTGTATGGTTCACCAGGTCAATTTCTTTTGAAACACATGTAAATGTTCTCTTTTTGATAGTCTTTACTCCAATAAGATCTAAATATTGCTTGCATTTATTCATGAAAACTATCAGGTTTTTTAAATAATGACTCCCACAAAACTTGGAATTCCCCTTGTAGATGAGTGATTGCTATAGCAAGCTAAGTTTTATCATGGGATTGATACTACAATACTTCTGTAAACTATGAAGTTATGCTATGGGAGTTTCATCATTGTGAGCAGAAAAGATTCTTATTTTTATGAACTGATTCTCTATATTGGGAGAATAATCATGTCCATTTGGATTTATTTTTATTCTCATATTTTCATTATTAAGTTGCCTATCATTTGTGCCACGTTTTACTTCTTCATTACATATGACTTTGAAGTAATTTTATCTATTAAATAAAGTTGTCAACTTCCTTTTGCATTTTCATTAATGCTTCATTGTTCTCATGGCACATCCTCTTCATAGTATTTTAAAGCTGCTTCTCCACCAACTCAAGTTTCTCATTATTTTCTTTTTATTATTTTTTATTTTTTTGCTGACATTATCATTCTTAATTATAAGAATGAGCAAACCATCACCTAGTGGTCTTAGATCTAAGTTTTCTGGTCATTGTGTCATTTTTATTTTTAACTGACTCTGATTATATTGTTTTTGGCCAATTCATCTGTTTTTTCACTATTCTATCATTACTTTCTTTAGCTTTATGTTCCAATTTCTTCAATATTTCACCATTATAATTTAGTACCTACTCTTAATTTGCTTTGGCTTTGTCATTTATTTTTTAACTATTTTTTCATTATTTTCTTTGGCCTTTTCTTTATGAAATTTATCAATGTTTTTGGATTATTTCCACTTGGAAATTTTTGAACATGGCAAAATTGATCCTATCAATTTCCATAATTAACCGATTTCAATTTATCTTCTTTTTCTTCTTGATTATCCATTTTATCATTTATAAAATCACTTTTTTAATTATTTTTTTAGTATCATAACCAGTATTTGGTTTTTAATATTTTACTTTCAATACATGTAAGTAGTACATCCTAATCGCCCTCTTTATCCTACTTCTTTGTTTGCTTTTTATTATTATCATTATTACTCCTGCTTATTCTAAATTTACCTGCCTATATTTATTCATCTATACATGCCGATTCTACTTTTACAATTTACAATTCATAATTATTAACACTTGTATATTTATTTATGTAACTTGATTATTATCTTTTTTTCTTTCCAAAAAAAAATTTTTTTTTCTATGTGTATTTGTTTCTGCTCCTATATTTATATAGAAATGGAGAAGCCAAAAAAAAAATTTTAAGGAGAAAAAATCTTACTCTTTTTGCCTATTAACAAACGATTATTACTATTTGTTACGTATTTTTTGGGTATTTTTCTAATTAGCTCATCTCAGGTTGTGACCTTTTATTTAGCACCTTCATTTGAGCAGCCATTGGGTATTTTTTAAATTGGAATATATATATATAAATTTATTGTGCAATCTTCTTACAATATGGCACTTTGCAGACGGGCGCATGTTTATTAAACATGCTAGAAGTATAACGCTGCTTTAGTAAAAGAACGAACATATGATTTAAAATTCATAATTTATATTTTCATTCGCTATTTCATTGCTTATTTAACTGCATTAATAAAAATATTAAATAGTATAAGCCATGGAAAGAAAAATATTATATAGTATAAGCCATGGAAAGAAGCTGTTGAGAAGTTTTTGTGTTTTTTTAAAATAATAAATTAATAATTCTGAAGCACTCGTTGACTTCGAGTTCAGATGAAAATGTATAAATAATAAATAAAAAAAAAAACACATTCAACAAATAATTGTTAACTAACAGCCAAACTATTTTCTTATTTTAGTTAAAATAAATGATGCAAATATAAAACATTAACTAATAATGATACAAAGATAAAAAAAACATTAATGACAAATGTTAAAAAATATTAAATGGATTAAAAATATTTTAACTCCAAAGATTATCAAAGGCTTTTTCAAAAAATAATTACTTATTAAGAAACTATCAATGTAAAGTATTTCTGGGGTTTTTTAATTACATGTATCTTTTTCTGTATATGTTTCTTTGTTTTATGGTAATGTTTTGAAATGCTTGAGTAGTAGTATCTCTGTTTTCCTAAATGCATTTTAGTTAGATCAGCTAGCTGCAGTTGATTTTGTAAATAATTTTTCACTCTCTGGTTTCACAATGGTGGTAAAATAGGATACGACAGATATCAGTTCAACGCTTCATTTCAGAAGCAGGAATGGGTTTCAGTGATGACAGACATATGTTACTTTATCCTACCATGTCTTACACCAATCCTTTAAAGGGTTTCATAGTGTCTATTGTGCAGATAGTGTCCTTGTCAGGGTTTAAAATCTTCACTGTTTACTTCACATTCCAGCACTTTACTTTATCTAAAGGTCATTAACTTCTTTATGACAACCAAATGAATTGCTTTTGAATAACCCATTCAGTTCATGTTTCTACACGAATTAATTCTTTAATTAATAATCTTCAAATCGCGACTGACCTAGTTATAAATACTGCCCTCCTTCATCACCACTATTATTTTTATCAGCACCATTTTTAAATTAATTAATTAATTGTTGGTTTCATTTTCAAATTTATTCTTCTGCATGGAAAAAATTGTTGATACATAAAATGAAATCTTGTTACTATGCCACAATGCCTTTTTTTTTTTACAATTTTTTTATTACAATCTAATTCTTATATTACAATTTTTTTTTATCAGAAACTACTTTTTAACTTTTTTTTATCAAATAAAGATAAAGAACACACATAGATTTTTTATAGTATGCATTTCAGAAACTTTATACAAATGTGTCTATTATCAAAAATGAATACTTTAATCTAGAATTTATTTCAAAGGAAAAAAGTTTTTCTTGTCAATTGCGGAAGGGCAAAACAATAAAAGGTGAAAGGTTAGATTATTTCATTCATTAATACAGTTTTATTTCATCCCAGCCTATACATGTAAATATACTTTATACCAGTAAATGCTATAGCAATACTAATGAATGATTGCAAGTAAAAATATTTTAAGATTTTAACTTGATTGCAATTATAATAATTTGCATTACATAGCTGCATAACAATCAAATTATTGAAGACAGTTTTGTAAAATAATATAAATTGATTTGTAAATTTAATGTATTTAAAACAATTTGACATAATTATATTTAAATCATCCACAATGTTTTCAATAAACATATTTACAAAATTCTGCAACATACAATATTTATGAGTTTTATGACTATTCATTATATTCATGCACAATAATTCTAATAATTGTTTTTTATCATCTGCATACACATATAATGTTTTACAAGAAAATTTTAATGTTATTTATTTATGTATATATATATATTTTAGATGAAGCATAATCTCTAATCTACGAAAGAAGAGAATGGGTAAAATTACAATGTATTTTTTTACAAAAATAATGTAGTAAATAAAGCATTATAAAAATATTGAACAAGGATGTTAAATGTGAAATGGTTTTATTTTATATATATACATGTTACAAAGTATGACAATCTCTTTATAAAATCTGATGTTATTCTTAAATAACGAATCCTAACACACACACACGTATATATATATATATATATATATATATATATATATATATATAAGAATGACTGGTCCGGTATATATATATATATATATATACACACCAGACAGCCATCCCTATATCCTAGACTTGAGGGTGCCACCAGGCTTTTTTATAGCATGACAGGGGATTATACATGTAAATGGAAAAAAAAATGTGGGTGATTTAGTATGTAGATTGTGTAAGGTAGGCATAGTAAATATTGGACATCTATTAATTGAATGTAAATGCCTGAAAGCAGAAAGGATACAAGTAATAAAGTTGTGGAAGAATAAATATAAGTAAAATGATTATACAGAAAGTGGGTTATTGATTTTTCTGCTGGGTTTAAGAAAAAATATAGGGTATTTAAATATAAAGGTCATGGAGTTGACAAAGATTATGTTGTGGAAATGGAATGGAATAGAATATCGTAAAGGTTAGGGTGGGAATGGAAAACGAAGGTAAAATGACTAACAGATTTTTCTGGGCATAGTTGCTGAGAAATTTCTGACTCTGTATAAAGAGAAGTTACATCACATCTGGAAAGGGAGTAGGGTTTTAAATTGTAGTATTATCAAAAAGAAAAAGAATGGACAGGATGTCAAAAATAAACAAAGGGTAGCTGATTCAGATATAAATGTAAAAGTGGAGAGGGAATGGGAGTGTGCTTACAAATGTAATTTATAAAAGGGTGGTAAGAAAAGAAGAAATTGTTAAAATTGGATATTTAATATGTAAGATGGTAGGAGACCAAAAAAGTGATTGAATTTAAACAAATCATTTAGAAATGAACATCTTGATGGATTAACAGTAATGAAAGCACACCTAAGAGAAGAAGAACCTACACTGGAAGACATGGTATGGCAGGTTATAAATAGAGAGGAAAATAGGGGTGGTAGTATAGGAGTTATGCAAAAAAAAATTAAATATTCTTAAGTGTCAAAAATATTTGTGATTTGAGATAGGGTTAGGAAGACAAGAATTAATGATGGCTATAGTGCATATGACCATTGAAGATATACAAACTATAAAAGAGTGGAAGATGGCATATATGAATGCTTAGTTAAAGATATACAGAAAAGGTAAAGAATAATTGATTTTCCAAGACTTTTAATGCTACAAAAATATGAAAGATTTACAAAAAAGTTTATAGGCTATTATTAAATGTTTTTTTTTTCTATGACATAAATTCTAAAACAAATTTATTAAAAATAACTTTAGTTACAATAAAATATTTTATCTTTTTTATTATTAAAACTAAATTAAAATTGACTAAAATAAATTTAAATAAAACGATTTTTTTTTTTTTTTTTGAGAAATAATTGTTATGTTGATAATATTGTCTTCAACTATGGAATTGTTTTCAAGATGTTTCTAGTTAATACTCCTTGTTTTAAATTATAAAAATATATAACTATTCTTTTCCAAATTATCATACTTTTTTATTACTTGTGAATAGCTTTCTATAAATCGCATGAAATATGATGACTTACAATGTGCCTCTAAATACTCAGCATGTTAACCCAGGTTATAAGTCAGTCACACAAACAAACTAATGCAGCAAAAAGAATATAAAATCTATATAACTTATAACTCATCCAAAACTATAAAGTGGAGATGAACTTTTTTATCTATTGAAGTTTCAATGCAGTTATAATACTTAGCATAAGAACTTCAGAGGGAAATATTATATCACTTTCTTTATTAACTATGTAAAGAAAAACAAGAATACAATAAACATATTATTGTTCCCCCTCCCCAATAAAGGAGATCTTCGGCGTATTATTTATATATTCTAATATCAGAAAACTTTCGATTCAAATAGCAACAATAGTGCAGACAGACTCTGAAATATAATTCATTATTATAATTACTTTATAAATCATTTTTGTAAAAAATATTTTTGATTATTATGCAATAATTTTTTTTTTTTAAAGTTCTGGAAATGCTATACAGATTTTAGTTAATAATGCACCCCACCCCCACCCCCATGTTTTTTCTGTAATAACATAAGAGCTAAAAATATATATTGTAATTAGATTTCATTTTTATTCTCTTTAAAAAAATTATTATTATTATTTTTTTTTAATGAATAACGCAAATTTCTAAATGAATGGTACAGAATAAAACTACATAACCATTTTACATAAATATATTAATTCTCTACAAATGCTTTGTTCTTTCTAACGTCATACTTCAAAGGTAAAATAAATAAATATTCTAGTCTGTGAAGCTTATAATTTTTTAAATGTATTTATTTTATTATATGCAATAAATGTACGCATGACAATAAGTACAATCAAATTGCTTCAAATCTTCCACTTGAAATTAATTTTATATTTAGTAGATTAAAGTCATTGATGTATTTTATTCATTGTTATTGTTTCCTATTGTTAGTCTAAATTAGAAAAAAGAAACAATGTCTAGCAAAATTATTAAATATAATAGTTTTTATAATTAAATACTAACATTTAATAGGTGAATAATTATCCGAAATATTTCTAAAATAATTTTCTTTGTGTTTTCAACATTTCTAAATAATTATCTTTCTAAATATAGTAACCCTTTTTAGTTTTGATTCCGGATATTTTGTCAAGTAATCTAATCAGTTTCTCAAATCTATTAACGCATCTATATATAAAAATAGCCTTGACTTTTACAACGATTGAAAAATTCTAAATATTTGTTATAATATATACATATTAAATAAGTTTCAAAATAAAACTTATATAAATATCAATAGTATGGGATAAATATTTTTTTGTATTAAAGAAAATGCATACGTGTTATATATGGGCTTTAAAGAGTATATCTGATTATGCAAACAAATATTTATAAAAACAAAAGCAAATATATTATTAAATAATGAAGTGATAATTTTGTGATATGGCACCCTTAATTTAAACTGGTATCTAATTATTCTTTAAAACATTTAACAATTATTAATATGTTCCTATCAATTCTTATCATTTATTAATAGAGTATTTTTTCTGCACTTTATTAATTAAGTTTCGATGTATTTTTTATTATTTCACATTTATTTTATTTTTGGAAATGGCTTTGTTTTATAAGTATAATACTTAAACCAAATACTGTACTCTAAAAAACAAAACATTAACACTCTTTTTTTTGTCATAAACAAATATACAATTTTATTTAAACGTTTTCAGTTTTGCCTTAACAAGTAACCTTAAATCCCCAATAAACAAAAATCATCCATAGTGATTTATCTCTTAATAAGTCGGAATTACTTGCCAAACTGATAGATTATAATAATAATAATCAGAAAATAATACTTTTTTACAACAGCTATATAAATATCAATTTATTTATATACATAAAAATTCTTTTTTTCCGCATCTGATTTGGTGCCCTTTTCTAATGTTAATAATAGATTATTAACATTTGGAAAGGGCACCAAATCAGGTGCTGAAAAAGGCTTTTTATGAATATAAAAAAATTTGATATTTATATAGCGGTTGTAAGAATTTATTATTTTCTGATTATTATTTTATGGAAAAACAGCATAAAGATATTTATTCTTTTCCAATTTAATATAATAAATAGTCTATTAATAAAACAATTCTCTGACCATGCACTTTTTACTAATTTTTTATGCATACTCGCCATTGAACATCAGTTTAAAAAGCATGTGCTCCATTTATGCTTAAAGCTTATCGTTATATAACGCAATCCAATCTCAGCAAGCATAAGTGGATATCTCACAATTTTTAAACTGATGCTCAAGGGCAAGTGTGGTCAATTCATAAAAAGCTTACAATCAGAAGTGTGTTACCTTATTAATTAAATATAGTGTTGTTGTAGTTTTAATAAAAAAAAAATCAGTAAATAATGTAATAACTTGTATTCTTATAACTTATTTATCGTTAATGGGCAAATATTTATATATTTTTGATATTTGACCAATTTTATTTAATTTATATTAAAAATGATTTTAATTCACCAAAAATCTGTTAATATAAAATCCCTGATTTTCATCAAAAATATATCAATGTATCATTATTTGTACACATAAATATAGTGGTGCATCCGTCTAAGAGAGAGTTTTATTAGTATAAGAGTTTTTTTTTTTACATTTTTAACATTTTAGTATAATTTTAACTCCAATTATTTAGAGCTAACAATTGTAAAAAAATTATATAGAGCGTTATTTTTTGCAGAGAAAGACAGTTTGTAATCCATTGTTCAAAATGAATGAATTAATTAAAATGATGTGGTCATTTGAAGTTTGTACCAATTTTAATCTAAACGACATTGAACACTAGTTTTGGTAGAGTTAGTCAATTTAATATGTAATAAATTAAATTAATGATAAGATTTATTTTGTTTCAATCAAAATATTACTGTTCCATAAAACTGACTTGCTTACCTCACATGCATTCTTTTCCACAGATCATGCTTTACGGTGATTAGTTTTTTTCATTAAATGGTCCTAAATATTGGAAAATATTCACTTTCATTATTTATTTTTCATTTATTATTAATATATCACTTCATTTTGTCATAAATACTCTAATTAATTAACCCATTTTCCTTTGGTTTATATATTTATAAGTATTTTGCGTAGTATATTCATTAGTATTCAATATCCTGTCCTAGAAAAAATAATCCTATACAAGTAATTATATGAATAAATATGGGCCATTACATAAATTTTATGGAAATTCTTTAATAATTTTTAGTTATTTGTAACGACATATTAGAAATTTTCAACAAAGTTGACATAAAATTTTCCTGCAATAGTCTATTCCTATCACAAATTTCTCAAGCAATTATTTTTCTTTTGATATCTATTTTGGTCATATGTGTTCCTTCTTTTATTAGTGAATGAATCTCTATAAGTCCCAGCCAAATTTAGTATTTTCACAACATATTTCAGGAGATATTATCATATGTAGTCTATCACATGAATAAAAAAATTTTAAGTACTCTTTTGTATCTAGTTCAGTCTCTTCCACTAATTGTTTACAAATAATTACACAACATATACAAGACATTTTTATTTCAAAAAAGTGAAATTTACAGAAAAAGCATAATACAAGGAAAACAGTAAATTGCAAAATTCAATTGGGAGTGTACATGTAGTATCTCATGAGTTACAAGGATCACATTTGAGAAATTCAAGAATACAAAGGTTGATGAAATTACACAAACAAAAGAACATAGACAATAAGTCAAACTAAGTAAATAGTTTCTGTCATTGAATAATTAACATAAACAAGATGAGTATAGCAATTATATGGTAAATCAAATGGACAGTAAGGCTTCTACATAAAAGTGGTTACCGACTTCATCTAAGCTAAAGATAATCATATAAAAATTAATATTAGGATCATACAAAAGATGAGAATACAAAAAGGTTGATTGTCATATTACCTGTTTTTTTAGATGTTTCAATCCATTTTCTAAAAGATATTTCTCCATAGTCCACACATTGTTAAATATTGATTATGCATATTTCAAGCTATTTTTCTGATATACTTTTTATAAAAGAAGCATTTATTAATTAGATAATAAATTTAATATTATTTTTTGTTTATTATACTTTATCATTATCAAATATTTTTTTCGGAATCTAGACAACAGTATGTTTTATAATATCTCCATTTTCCAGATTGAAATTCCATTCCCTCAAATGCTTTTATTGTTCACTAATTTTCAAGAACCTGCACATCATTGAATGATAGCAAAAAAGATAAATAAAGATTAACAGTGATTTGACATGATAGATGGGATTTGAACCAAGAATGAGAAATATATATATCATATTCAGCATGTATCTTAACGTTTGATTCAAACAAATATAAAAACTGAGTGGTTAATAATTCTTTTTAAAAAAGATTCAATTCAAATATACAATATTAACCAATATGATGATGATGATGATGATGATTTATAATTTAAAAGTACAGGTACTTCTAAAAGTACCCTATTTGTTTTTCAGTTTCAATCAAAATGAAAGTCAAATATCCCAACTCTTTTAAAAAGAAAGTTTACTTTTGGATTACTTGAAAAGAAATGATTATCATCAATTATAAATTATTATCATCATCTATTTATGCTCCCAACAAATTGCATGATTTTTCATTGTGGTAGATATCTATGAGTATGTGTAACTTAAAAGCATAATATTTAGATTGAGTTGCAAACACAAACTAAATAAATTAATAAAAAATAACTTAATTTTATTTATAATGAATAAATAAAACTGTTAACATATATTTTACAAAAAATATTAAATATCACAGTAATAAAGCATATTTTAAATTTAAGTTTAGGTTTGAGTTTAAGATTTTATTGTATTTATTAATGACAAGATCTTATCATGTTAAATATTGAAACAGTCACATACCATGGTTTTCCGAAGATATCTACTTTTAAGATATTTCTGGTTGTCTTCATTAATTCTTGTGAAAGTAGCTTTCTCCGTGGACATGGATGATGGGGTAGAGAATAAATACAGCAGAATTGGTGATGTTATGTAAAATATAATATCAGTAGGTCTTGGGGTAGTTTTTATAGCACTGTCTATTTCTTCATTTATGACATTATAAAGGTATTGCACTGGCTGTTTTTGCAAACTTCAGCAGTTTTTTATGGATATAGCTGCATTTTCCAGTTATTTAGGCTGGTGTGATTATCATACTAACTGTTATATATAAAGTATTGAAAAATATTTTAAACAATAATAAGCAAATCTGGCTATCAAAGTTATCAAGTTATGGTAAAAATCACTTTAACCAGCAGTTGTTTTTTTCTCATGAGCATGGATCACTGCAACATAGCTTCAAAAGTAGAGTGGAGTGGAATGCAAAGCAATATGGAATCATTATTCCAAGATGTATATTTCAGATTTATTTATACTTATCTGATATTGTTAACATGTTTTCAAACAATGCATATGACACCAGCTAGGGAAAATCTGACATGTGTCATTACCTTAACATTTTTTTTGAAAAACATTTTTTTCATTCTCTTTAAAACATGTTGTGAAAGAAATTTACAACTAATATTATACTTTAATACATTTCCTTCTTTTTCTTTATATACATTATTAGTTGCCAACCTTTAATTGTAGCACAATATATTGCTTATTTTTATTAATTTCAAAATTTTAATATTAGAGACAAATCTGCCATCAGATTTACTATAAAAATATAAGAGATTTTATCTAAAACTAAATTGAAAATAGGAAAACTGAAGGGATTCTAAAATCCCCTAAACTTTTATAACTATGCAATTTAAGTTGTAATTATTTTACATATTCAAACCATTTTCTTCTTTTTTTACAGTATATTTTATTTTTTCCCACTTATTACAAGCCTATTTTATAAAGTATTTATTAATATGCATAAATTAGCTTTTCCTTTGACATTTTTTTTAAAAATCATGTACTCAAGTGATACATATATACATGCATAACATGGTACTTTAAATATTTATTAATTCAATTTATATTTTAATAAACATTTTTTTTCATGTAGCTTTATAATATAATCACATTTCAACTGCTCTCAGATTTCTTTTAGTTATACATAAATACTCTTTAATATCTAGTTCTGTCTTATTCATTAACTGTTTAAAAATACATGTATAATTTATATATGACATTTTCATTATTAAATTACTTTGTTTTATAAATATTTCAATATAATTTCCAAAAAGATATTTTTCTACAGTTCACACATCTTTAAATATTGATGATACATATTTCAAGCTAACTTTCAGATATATTTTTATAAAAATGCCAATAAGGTAACCACTTTTGTATTTGCATTATATTTTATTATCAAATAATTTTTCAGAATTGAGATAGCAGTATGTTTCACAAGATGTTGTCTTCCAAATTTAAAATCACATATCCTCAAATTATTTTGTGTCCATTTAATTGTCAAGCACTTTTACATCTTTGAATGAAATAAAAAAAGGTAAACAGAATTTAATGGAGAAAAAATATTCTATTAAAAGAGATTTACAAAAAAAAAAGAACTAGAAAAAATTACATATTAAAATATACAACAAGTAATTAGAGTACAAAACAAAAAAAAATTAAAGTAATAATATTAAAATGATATGGAATGATTATAAAAAAATTCATATGAAAAGAATACCAGAATCATAATTAATTGGAAAGTGAGAAGAAAGGAACATTACACAAAATTAATGGCAAGTATGACAGATGTTAAGAATAGGGAGAAATGAAAATATTGAAAACCTTTGTTTTAGGATAACAGCAGCATGATAAATTTTAAAAAAGTAAAAAGCAATAATTAATTTCTGTTTCTGATTAAATTATTTGGAAATTAGATGAAAATGTAAAGTTCCTTTATATCGTGTTGTGAATATATTAAACAAATAAAATAAAGATCTTGTAACCTGTGAAATATTTTGATTTGAAATGACTCTTGTGAATAATGTGAAAGTAGTGGAATATCATGATAGGATACTTATAATGACTGGTTGATTTTGCTACAATTTACAACGCTCATATATTACTTGAAAATATTAGACTTGTTTATTACATTTTATTGATCAAAACATTATGCATTTTCCAATAAAAGTGGAAATATGTTAATGTATTTTTTAATTATACTTTGTTCAAATTTGTAGTTTACTTGTATAAGGCTAGATTTTTGAGATGTTAATAAAGTTTCATTAGCACTAACTAATGCTTGTATCTAGAATATAATATGTAAGTTATAAAATAAACTGAATAATTGAAAAATCATTGAATGTGCGGTTTAAATATAGAAAAATGTTACAAATCATAATGTGAAAAAACAACTCAATAGTAATACATTGAACAAAAAATAAAAATGTAGAACAAAACATATATAAGGTATTTCTATTATTATAATTCAAGTCTGAATATATTCAATTCATATTTTAAAAGTTCATTTAATGTTATCACCTTTAAATCCAGATTAATCGGATATTAATTAAATTAGTGTTGAAAGACTAGATCTTCTCTCTTTATTTTACAATATATATATATATATATATATATATAAAATATATAGATATATATATATATATATATATATAACTGAATATTTGTAAATATCATAACTAAATAATTAAAAAAATATTTTATCCACTTAGGAGTGCTTTCGATTATCCCAGTAATCTGTATCAACTAAAGCTTTGAAATGCTAACTTTCCCCCAATTCCGTGATCTTAACATTTGCTGCTTGACTATTAATTAAGTCATGTTTATATTTGTATATTAGCATAGCTTCCTTTATTTTTCTTTTACTGTTATTTTTTTTTCAATTTGCAATATTTTTATAATGTTAAAATTGAAGTCAAAACTATAAATACATGATTTATTATGGTCGTAAAAAACAGATGATGAAATATTATTATCTACTATGCAATTTTGTTTCGATTTCTTAACATGTTTTAATAATAACAAGTGTTCTTTAGTTCTTTTTTCCAATGTACATCAAGATTCACCTATATATCCAATGCCACACTACATATCCATTTATAAAAGACACAATTTTTATTTATAAATGAGGTTTTATCTTTGGAGTTATTTATTAATTTGTTTAAGTAACTGTCAAATGTTATTTAATCAATATTATAAAAAAATGTGTATGAAATTTGATAAAAAAATTAACTTTTTGTTTTATAAGAGCCTTAAAAAGTCAATCTCAAGATAATTACGTTAATTTGTCGAATATGGATCTCGATTTTCAACAAAAACATATATTAAATCTTGGTGCAAAATATGTTGGCAGTCAGTGGTAAGACAGTTATCTAGAATTGAAATTTTCAGTTGAAAATTCCTTAAGCAGAATGAAATCTGATTTAAAAGTTTGTAATGATTTAGTAAAAAAAAAAGTTTAATTATAAAATGGATTACGATCAGAACGTACAAATATCTAAATTTAAAAAATTTACATCTGCGAATAATTTAATTTGTATAAAAAAGGACAAAGGTCTTAGACTGTGTTGTTATTAAAATCTTAACTTTATGAAAGTTGATAAAGTAAATATAGAAAATTTACTATTCAATTTATTAATAACATTTTTAAAAAAGCTAAAAATAAAGCAATTGATAATAGTACTTATTATAAAATTTACTCTTCTGCTGCAATATGTCCTAAGATTTGTTCAAATATAAAACTGCATAAAGAAAATGAGCCATTGCATTTAATGATTGAATTTGGAGAGGCGTTTTATCATGAAACTTGTTGTTTAATTGAGAAAATGCTACAAAAAATTATTGGCTTTAGTAAATATACAATATGTTCTTCATTTGATTTTGTTAATAAAATCCATAATGTTAAGGTTGATGTTAATGACATTATATGTACTCTAGATGTTAGTGAAATGTATGGATCAATTGATCAATTGGCATCTATTGAAATTATTTCCAACACATTAAGTTTAAAAAATGTTAACGTGAAAATAATAAAGTTTATAACTGAAACATTAAATTTTATTGATAAAAATATATATGCAGTTTTTAATAAAGATTTTTATAAAATGTATAATGGATGGCCCATGGGATTACTTATTGTTGATCAAATATGTAATTTTATAAATTTTACATATGAAAAAAATATTTTGAAAAAGGAATTTTATCAAAAAAATATTACTGCATATTATCGATATGTTGATGATGTTTTTGTATTTGGTAAACCAAATACAATTAATGAGTTGTTTAAGGAATTAAATGGTTTGAAAGGCCTAAGATGGATAAAAACAGATGAAAATTTAATGTGCATTCAGTTTCTTGATCTTAAAATAACTAGAAATCAATGCATGCTGGATTACTGTATGACCATTAAACTAATTGTGAAAAGAAGGTACATTCCATATAAATCAAAAGTGCCAATGTCACGCAAAATGACAGGTTTGAAGTCCTTCTTATTTAGAAATAATAGTATTTGCAAATATTCATCAGATAAAGGTAAAAATATTGAAATATATTCGAATGAATTGTTAAATATTGGCTACAGTTATAATCACATATATAATGTTATTAGAGATTTTAATACAAAATATAAAAATAAAAATTTTAATAATAATATTGATTCTTCTGCTAATAAAAAAATATGAATATTGATCCCATATATTTCAAAGTATCAAGTAAAGTTTATAAAGAAAATTTATAAAGATATATGCGATGTTGCATTTTACACATCTTCTACATTAAACAAATTAATAAATAAGTCCAAAGATAAAACCTCATTTATAAATCAAAATTGTATCATTTATAAATGGATATGTAGGTGTGATATTGAATATGTAGGTGAATCTAGATGTACATTGGAAAAAAGAACTAAAGAACATTTTCTATTATTAAAACGTGTTCAGAAATCGAAACAAAATTGCATAGTAGATAATAATATTTCAGCATCTGTTTTTTATGACCATAATAAATCATGTATTTATGGTTTTGACTTCAATTTTAACAGTGTAAAAATATTGCAAATTGAAAAAAATAACAGTAAAAGAAAAATAAATGAAGCTATGCTAATATACAAATATAAACATGACTTAATTAACAGGCAAGCAGCAAACGTTAAGATCACAGAATTGTGGGAAAGTTAGCATTTCAAAGGTTTAGTTGACACAGATTACTGGGATAATCGAAAGCACTCCTAAGTGGATAAAATATTTTTTAATTATTTAGTTACTGTCTTTACAAATATTCAGTTATATAATTACATATATTGCTTTAAAAATACAGATATCGAATCTTAATATTATTCCATATATATATATGCAAAACCATTAAACAATACAATACTAGATTGAATCCAAAATTTTACCAAAATCCTTACACAACCATGGTTTCATCTACTACAAATAGACCTTCTCAAGTGAAATCAATCTAAAGGAAATAACATATATTATACACACAAACAAAACCTTCCCATAATTCATTTCAAACTCCTCCTTCTTTTAATATCAAAAGAAGTCTTCATAAGATTGATAACCTCAGAATCAAAAAGATTTATCATCAAAGTCTCCTTTATTCTTTTTTTTAACTCATTCTTTTTATAAAAAATAACTGAAACATTGTTAAAAAATATTCTATGACCTGTATTCAATTCATGAATATATAAAGCTGAATTAAGATACCTATGTTTAACTCTACTTATATGAACCTTAATTCTTTCATTAAGGCTAAACTTACTCTGGCCTACAGAAAACTTACCACAACTACATGGAATCTTATAAACAATACCAGGAATAGACCTGCTATCAATAGACTATTTTGAACCATTAAGTAATAAATTCAAATCAGTACCTTTCTTAATGTTTCAAAACAGTCTATTGATAGTAGTTCTATTCCTGGTATTGTTTATAAGATTCTATATAGGTGAGGTAAGTTTTATGTAGGCCAGAGTAAGTTTAGCCTTAATAAAAGGATTAAGGTTCATATAAGTAAAGTTAAACATAAGTATCTTAACTCAGCTTTATATATTCATGAAATGAATACAGGTCATAGAATATTGTTTAACAATGCTTCAGTTATTTTTTATGAAAAGACTGAGTTAAAAAGAAGAATAAAGGAGACTTTGATTATAAATCTTCTCGATTCTGAGGCTATCAAACTTATGGAGACTTCTTTTGATATTAAGGAAAGGTGGAATTTGAAATGAATTATGGGAAGGTTTGTTTGTGTGTGTATATATATATATATATATATATATATATATATATGTTATTTCCTTTATGTTAATATTTATGTATATATATATATATATATATATATATATATATATATATGTTATTTCCTTTAGATTAATTTCACTTGAGAAGGTCTATTTGTAATAGATGAAACCATGGTTGTGTAAGGATTTTGATAAAATTTTGGATTTAATCTAGTACTGTATTGTTTAATGGCTTTGCATTTTTATTTTGCTAGTATAGTGTTAGGCAGGTTGATATATATATATATCAGTCATCTATATAAACGGGTAAACATTTATAAAAAAAAAAAGAAAAAAAATAACATAACAGAGATCTATATATGTGCTTATAAATTGTCAAATAAATCACATAAAAGTATAAGCATGCTATAACTATTGTTTATTTTTAAGTACAAAATTTATTTATCAAGGGATAACGGTACAATTGACATTTACAACAATATGTATAATTTTCATTTACGGATTTATTTACTAATAGAACATTTTTTAGTTACACACATAGTGTTTTACAATTTTACATTGACAGTTTCTCTTTGCCTATATTATGTTTTTTTTTTCTTTTAATGCCTAACACTTTCCAATTGAACAATCATCATAATATGCAACGAAATAATAATTTTAGCAAGTATTTGAAGATTTAAAAACTAAAAATTTTAAAAATAGATGAAAAGTAATTGTCGAAACACTTTTTGCTTTTTTAACTTAATATATTGCTTACCTATGTAACAAATGATTGTATAGTCCCTTTTTATGAATAGCAACAAGTTAGCATTATTACATGTAAATATAGTTTTGTTGTTGAAGAAAGTCCCACGTTAATTGGATTTTGATATTATCGATTGCCATCAAAGTAATACATTGGGTGCTATTAATTGCTGGATTCAGAAAATATTTAATGTTTCTTTTTTTCCAGCTTATACCTTGATATACAGATGTTATTAATAAATAAGAGGTGTGTTGATTACCGCTGAGTTAATGAATTATAACCAAAAATAAAGTATGTTTTAACACACAATTTCTGATTTTTTTATATCTTAAACATAAATATTTTTTTTTTTAATTTTTTGTTGCCTATTTTGATATTTATTTTATACTTTGTATGCAGTATAGAATACCTGCTAAAATATAATTAAGACAAGAAGTTTGGCATTATTTGAGGCTAAATCAAAGCAAAAGTAAAATAAATAATATCGAAATAATATTATAAACCATATTTCAATAATGAATAAAAACAAGATTTTGAAAATATGACAATATGTGTTTACTTTTCTTTGTAGTCCACATAGCATCCATGAAAGTAGATTAAATTCTAATACTAAGGGGTAACTTAGTGATTAAATAATAATAACTGCAATGACAAGATTATGTGTAACTTATTGAAATGTGGGTTAATTTATTCATTAATATAAACATTTTTTGGTTACAATGAGTAATCTTGGCAAATATATTTGGATTTTGATTTGAATCTTACTGCTAACATTCAATCTTTTAACTCATTTCCCAATTAATTTTCAACAGACAATTTTAAAATTCTTTGAAAGGGGCTGATAAAAAATTATGAATATATTTTTTTATTATGCCCTTTGTTCAAATGGGTAATAATATTAAACGCTGTAAAAACAAAAAAAATATGAAATGAAACTGTGAACATTCTTTGAAATGTTGATGGTTTTTAAATAAAGGATTAACATCAATAAAAAAATCCATGGAAAAACAAATATTGATAAATATTTTGGAAAGTAATACAAATTGGAGAGGAAATGCATTATTCTTGATACATAAAGAGATAATTAAAAATAATTATAGAAGACGATTATTTCTCAGAATTCTGAGTACTTATGTATATTGCGACAGATTTATATAATTCATTGTTCACATAGAATATGTAATAAGTTGTTGATTAATCTTAAATCCTAAAGTAGGAAAATATTAAAATTGCAATATTATTTTAATAACTATAATAAATTGCGTCGACTATTAATAGTACTTGATTTCAGCTTCTTTAATATATATATATATTAAAAAATAAAATTTGATCCAAATAAAAGTTAATTTCTAGATACCCAAAATATTAGAATATATCTTGATGTGTAAGATTTAAGTATAACATATACCCATTGCAAAATTAAATATTTAACATTCATTAACTCTACAAGTTTTTCCAATAAGGTGTGTTAATAATGCTATTATATTTAGCAATTGACCTTCTAGAAGGAAAGCATTGTCTAGTCTTGCAAAAATATTTAATTTTTTCCCATTTGGAAGGCTTAAATAATTTGGTGATAACAGCAGCTGCTGTAACAAATCGTTTATGCCTTGTCAAAGGGCTATCAAAGGCAGCAAGTTTTAGAAGATCGATGGCTACATCTAAGCATTGTTCCCAATCAAGTCCTAGTTTTTTCATCATGTGAAAATATGTTAGAAGAAGATTATTTTTCTTTTTATACTTTCCAAGCAAATGTAGTGCTGCTTCATACTCGGGATTCTCATCAATGACAATTTCAATTGAATCCGGTTTCATGAGATTATTTTTAATCTGTTTGGGCACATGACTGACATCTAATAATACTGAAAATAAATAGTAGTAATTTATATCAGATATCTTGTCCTTTTTCATAAAAACAGAACTAGATGCAGCAAGGAATCTAAAATAACTAAAGTCAGATTCAAATTCATCAATATCTATACAGTGTTCTATAAAGTCCTTCCACATCTTCTTTCTATCCAAGATCCAATCTTTCTTTTTCTGAAACATCCCAATAACACAATGTTAACGATTTTCCTTTTTTTGTTTTTACATAAATTTCTTTAAAAGCTTAAAAAACAGTTAAGTTTATTTTTCTTCTTCTTCAAAAATCAAAACATTCTTCTCTGAACTTTTATAGTCAATAATTTTTTTTTTTTTTCTGTCGTTAATTCTTCAATACAAGAGCAATAATAAAAATGTTTGCCAGTTGTTGTTTTTTTAACAGTTCACTTTTTTTATTTATGAATGTTTTAAAAATAACACCCACGCTTACGTATACATAATAATGTATATGTATTATTAACCAATAAACGAATTGAAAGATATTTATGTCTAAAAACGTTATATATAATAATTAATAAAATAAATATTCCAAGAAAAATTGCTTTTTATTATTTCCAAAAGCTATAGAAAAATAAAAAAAAATTCGCTGAAGTTAATTGATTTAAAAAATACTAATTGAATTTTTAATCAATAATAAAAAAAACGTTTCTACGATTTTGAAAAGCAAAGCATTTTATGAAAAATCCAATATAAAAAGAATTTCTTAGTCTTGTCTTAAACTTCTGTTTTGCACAAAATTATGACGTTTTGAGGGGTGCTATATTTTCAAGTTTTATTCAACATAAAAATTATTAGACATAGTAAAAAATGTGAATATTTAGATATTTTAAAATAAATAATAAAAAATCTCATTTAAAACAACACATTACCTGGAATATAGTTTACCTGTTTGAAGTAGCGCAATGTTTTAGTTTGTTATTAAGATTAACTTTCCTGATTAGAAATAAGTGTAAAAAGCATTTAAAACTAAAAAAACCACCACCACCACCAACAACAACAACAACAAAAAAAAAAAAACAGAAAAGGAGATCTGATGAATGGGGCGGAGTTTTTATTTACATTCAGTAACCTGAAATTTACAATACTTTTTAAAAATATTTTGGTTTAAAAAATATAATTGGTATATGTTCAAAAAACTTTTGTTTTGATTATAATGAAAGATATATTCATGATGTAAACCTAAAAATATGTATTGGAACAATAAGAAAATAAGGAATAAGGTATTATTATATAATTGAACTTAAAAATAAAATATTAATAAGAATTATTATCCGAAAAATGTAATTAAGAATAAAAGTAACATTTTAATGAATCCAAATTATATTTGATAAATGAATAATCAGATATTTAAATAAATTAATCTCTCTTTAATATTGAGTAAAGTCTATTAAATGTAGGTGCAAAGTAGTAATTTTAACATCTCAGAGTTACTTAAAATTATATGAATTACCTATTATAATCTGTAAGTGGTGTAATTTTAAATAAAAAATATACAAATTGAATTTTTAATGAATAAATAAGTTATTATTTTATTTACATCAGTAATTAATAATAATATATAATAATAATAATAATAATAATAATAATAATAATAATAATAATAATAATAATAATAATAATAATAATAATAATAATAATAATAACAACAACAACAACAACAACAACAACATTTGGTCCTCTTATTCAACCGGAGATGTAGATGTTTTATCAGTGATGCCAAAAAGTCAGGAAGAAGTAATAAAAAGTGCAACATTTTGAATGGAACACAATTCATCAAGAAATAAGAAAGGCAAAAGTAACATAAAAAGGACATTTTCTGTCAAAAAAGGTAAAAAAACATATGCTTATTGCATAAAATCTAATTAGTATCAAAAGCAAACATGGTATCAGAAGAAAAAAAATCTTATATAGTGAAAAAGATATTAGCAAAAATTCAAACAGTGCAATACTAAAGCAATACTAAAATGTATGCAAATATTATAAAAACAAATTATCTATGGTTTAAGAAATAAAAGATGTAGTATCAATACAGACTACAAGATTTAGAAGAGCCAATAAAAATGACATTGAGGATATAAGCATAGGAAATGAAAATAATAATGAACTGAACAAGATCTCAAAGAAATCAACCACAAATTTAATGACACCATATCTAAAAAGTTATTGATAACATTCAATAAATACTTCTCAAATCTCTGGTGGTGGCAGTTACTGATGGGAAATTATCCTTATATAAATTCCCAAGAGACCCCCTATATAAAGTAATAGCTGAGAAACAAATGTGGCATACCATACTAGCAATATGAGATAACCCACATTTTAGATATATTAAAGATTGATTTTTTTAATGAAATGCAATGTGTAGAGATCTAGGAAAGACCTAAATCTTTCAAAAATTATGCTCTCATTATAATAGATAAAAACCTACAGAACTACTACATGGGTACATTGAGCAATACATACTTTGGTTATAATATGCAAGATTTTACGGAGCTAATACAGCTAGTTGTTAAACCAATATAAAAATGATCTACTGCACTGACACACCTATTCCAGTTTACACCAACAATTTTCACTTTAAAATTAAGCTAAATGACAATATCAATCCTGAAAACATTCCTAATTAGATAATAGATCAGGAAGTTATTCAAACTCTTCAAATAAAAGGCTTGAGACCACAATACTACGGTTGTAGAATTAGAGTGCACCTAGGAGTAAATTGCTCAAACAACAAAAATACTAAAAGCTACTTAACCTCATCCAATATGCCTCATGAGAAACCAGAGTAAGGAACATATATGCAATCTACTACAAGAGATAAAGCAAAGCTATTAGAGAGACAACAAAACAATGCTAAGAAAACAACAAATGAGATGGAGAAATACCATTAAAGATCAACTAAATACAAAAAATAGCAGACATATAGATATTAATAAGATAAAAAACAGGACAGAGAAACAGTAAAAAATAAAAAGAAATAAAATCAAAATTATCTGATAATATAAATATACTAAACACAAAAGACCAAATGAGGTTACAGGAATCAGACCAACCAAACACCCAAAACAAAATAAGCACAAATTTACAAATTGATGAGCAAGCACCAATCCTGCTGTGTAATAAGTCTTAAGAACAAACAGAATAAAAGGGAAGGCAAACAATATTACACAAGACAAGGTCTGACCCAAACTAAGGATAAAGAAACTCAAAGAATAGATAAACAAAAAAATACAAAAAAGAAACAGTGATGAATGAAACACAACCTACTCAATAATAGTAAAATAAATAACAATGACTTTAATACACCAAAAACATCTAAAATCATAAACAAGATCAGCACACAAATCATGGAGAAAATAACCCAGATATATCATAAAATATATCAGTAGAAGTAGAGCAAAAGAGAAAACCAGGCTTATCCCTAAATAAAAAGTGACATATAAAAAAGTAAAAACTAAAGAAATAGATAATGATTAAATTATCCCACTTTGTCTACCAGTTAATTTTTCAGATGAAGAAATTCAGCTGGATTATGAAGATGCATCTGAAGTGCTATCAATGAACAACAGTGATTAAAATATGAATACACCAAAACAGAATTATAATGTTCTTGCTAAAACAATAGACAGCCTTCAAGATGTACTTCATTCAATGGGTTGGTGACAAGTTGAGAGGGAGATGAATGTCTATATGTTTTAACAATTGACCCATTATTTTATTCTAAGAATTTAAGTAAAAACAGGTTATTAACCTGTGCTTCTAATAGTTATATTTATGAGTATTGGACATGTCCAACCTCAAGTCCCAATATTACCAATTAATAAGAATTATATACCCCTTGTAAACATAAAAAATGGTTCCAATGGATGTTATTGGGTCCCTTATCCAGACTAGCTCAGTCTCAAGGTATGGGAAACAATGTCTACCAGGAAACGAGAGCCTATGTTATCTTACAGAGAAACATCATTTATACACTTTTATAATTTTTCTATCTGCCATAAGAATCTTATTAATTTTTATTCTTTTAAAGATATGTGGCCATTAATACCAGAAATTTTTTTAAATAATAACCCAGAATTTATAAGAATCTTATAATTCAAATTAATACACAAGTTACATCTTAAAATTCTAACTTTTATTAATGCACACACACACACACACATATATTGTATTTATTAAATGATTTAATCTATTTTCTAAAATTCACAAAGTGCACATTTCTTAATTTAGTTTTAAACTATTATATGTTCATTCAATATATAGAGAGATGATCCTAGTTATCTCCTTTGTGGGTGAATGTTCATGTGTTTAAGGCAGAGGGTTTCTAAGCTTACAGTATTACAATGGTGATTGTCTTAGTGAGAATTGTCAGTCTGAAAGATGATGAAAGATTCCATAACATTTACACATATAATAATCCATCCTAGAGGTGATAGGTAGATGATTCTAAAATTGAGAGCACAAAGTTCTTGTTGTTTGGAACTCCATAATCACTTCACTTGCTTGCAATAGGCAGCTAAAATCTCCATAGATAAATGTTGTTGTGTAAGCAGGTCACAAAGCAACTGAACACTATACCAGTTTAATGAATCCACATGATTCTTTTAACCGAGAATTTCAATGAAATCCATTCTTACTAACTTTATTAATAAAATCACTTTATTAAAATTTACTTTCCATGCTTCTTTCTCTATAACGGTCACTTTTTCGAATCTTTCCAAAATCAAAATTATATATATATAGTTCTTTTCTTTTACTTCTCTTTCACCTCACTTTTTTTTTCTATTCATATACAGTGATCACTTTCCTTGCTTGAAATAAGTGGCTAAAATCTTCATAGATAAATGTTATCATGGTAAGCAGGTCACAAAACAGCTGTACACTGGGTCGGTTAAATGAATCCACATGATTCTTTTGCCCCAACATTTCAATGAAATCCATTCTTATTATCTGTATTAATAAAATCACTTTATTAAAATTTACTTTCCATGCTTCTTACTGTATAATGGTCATTTTTCAGAATCTCTCCAAATTCAAAAAAGTATATATAGTTCTTTTCTTTTACCTTTCTTTCACTTCACATTTTTTTCTATCCATACACCGGTGACCATTATCTCAGGAATGCTTTTATCATGAACAGGTTTCCATTGTCTCAAAATGCTTAGTGGTCAGTTCTTGGAAATCTGATGATAAATGTCATTAACAGAAATCACCTGTGGCACAACTTGCAACCCCTTTTATTACTCTCTACAGCCTTATATTTTCATTTTCTTTTATTAAGAAACATGTGCTACTAATGACATTATTTAAATAACTATAACTTATGGTAATAAACAACAAAATATATAAAACAAAAAAATATAAAATACAACTCCGCACATAATGGCGCCTCTTCATCTTCACATACAAATTTATCTGTTAGTAATTAATTCTATGCAGCATCACAACACATGTAATAAATATGTGTGTATACATTCATGCCCTTAAATGGTTAATGTATTTCACTCACACTCTTTTGCAACAAGGTTCGAATGTATATCTATAAATTTTCTCACATCTATTAATTCAATCCATAATAACTGCAATAAACACTTTTGTAATCATTAGTGGATTTTACTTTCTTTAGTAACTGTATTTGAACCCACCCATTATTGCAATACCCTCTGGTGCAATAGCCTTCAAGTACTATCTAAGTATTTGAATGGCTTCTTACCTGGCTTATATCTATCCTTTATCTGTACCACCTTTTTGCTTCAATGGCCATGTCCCCTTTGACTATAATTTGGCTTGTCTGGTGAATGCTGAGATTCTGGCTTGTACTGCCATCTCTGTTTATAACTATCATCACCACTTTTTTATAAATAGCATCCCCATCAGATCATCTGTTTCCACTGCAAGCTCAGCACTTTGCTTATGTCAGACTTCCTTTCATTGTTCCAACAGTAAGCTATGTGCACTCATGTTCAGAACCTTAAGTAGTTGTGCCACCTATCTGATAGATGTTTTTCTCACCCCCCAACATCATTCTTTCTACATTCATAGGCATATTGTGCCAAATAATTTGAATGATGTGACCTTCTGACAAATTACACAACTCCAATATCCTCAATCTTGCTACCTGGTAAAGAAAGAATTGAGGGAAATTTTATTGCTTCCCATCCTCATATTTCTCTCACTTAACTTGGTATTGCATAAGCTCCTGGTGATCTTCCAACCAGAACATCTTTCATATCTTCTTCTGGTATTCATCCAAGGTTGTAGCTTGCTGGGGCAATGAGTTCCACAATGCTTGGGTGTTCCTGCTGAGATTACTATATGTTATCACTAATTTACTTTTCTCTGGCATGGGATTTATACCAAAGTATCTTCATAGGCTTTGCAGATGCTCCACAAAAGCTTTCCTCATTTGGCATTCAAATGGCTGTATCTTCAAAAACTGTTTTGTGTTGGTATGCATCACCATATCTATACATTTTACCATGTTTCCCAGTCTTTCTGCCTCACAGGCCTTTGGCCTTTATTTTACACTTCCCTCTCATTCATATAAACTTTTGTCTACTTTATTGTTTGAGTTCTTGGCCTTTTTCTTGCTTTCCTTTTCCCTTGAGTATGTTTGCTTTCCATCCCTAGTTTCCATTCTATATTCTGAAATCTCATTTAGATCCTCTTGTCCATTTTCTGAATTTAAAGTTCAGGCTTTTTAATTTTTCTAAAATTATCTCTATGACAACTAGATCTTTCTCCTCGCCCATCTTCTGCTGGTCAACTTTCTATGGTTTTTTACTTCATTTTCTTGGTACGTATTTATTCTATTAGTGTATATCTATTACTATTCCAACTAAATGTGCCTGGTTCATTACCCTGTCTATCAGTGGTATACTGAATAACACCCGATAAACCTTCATCAACTCATTTCTACCCTTATGCCCCTCTAATCTTCAAAGTTGACTGCTTTTCCACTTTTCCATATTACCCATTTGGAATGATATTGTTTTGTAATATCCTGAATATTAGTAAAATCCTTAAACCCCTATTTTTTGAATTATATGACTTTATATATCTCACTGAACAAACATTATCAATCATCAACATAAATTATATGACTTTAGGTATCTCACTGAACAAACATTATCGATCATCAACATTATTTTCTATTCTGACTACTTGAGAACTTTTCTGAAAGTATATTATATATCACAAAATATGCTATCATTTAAATATATTTTTAAACTTTGGGTAATCACTTGTTTTTATCTGACTAACCAGATAATATACAGATGTGACCTCTTTCTGTTTTCTCTTTTTTTTACAAAAAAAATTGTCTCCAACTTTTGTTGGGAAGCCATTTTTAAATTTCATTCTTCAACATTCGCCACCCCATTCATTGGGAAGCCATGTTAACAGTTTACTCATGATCCTATTCTAAGAATTTAAGTGAGAACAAAAAAACCAAGAAGAATATAAAATTTGGCTATTTATACATAAGCAAATATTTGAAGGATGATGGCCTCTGCATCAAAGTCAGATGCTTGGTTGTGATTTGAAGTTGACCTTCACTTCCATATATGGGAATGAAAGAGACCAGTACAATTGTTAAACAAAGTAATTAAAGAACTCTGGAATCTATTACCTTTGTGCAACTTTTAGAATGACACAATGGTACACAAAATTTTATGACCAACCAATTGCAATGGTTCACTCTTAAATATCAGTTTACTTTTAGACAAACCATTAGTAATAAATTTCCAAGATACTATTGTTTGTTTCTTAAATGACAATTTTATTTTTACACCAATTACTAGCAATAAATTTCCGAAATATTATTGTTTGTCTTTTAAATGACAATTTTATTTTTATACAAATTATTACCTCAAAATATAAAATTTACAAAATATATATAATCTACATTGGTTAAAAAGTTATTACAAAAAATATAATTAGTTTTCAGATGCCCATACACATGTGCAAGTTGAATGGGCAGATAAACTAAATGTTTGTGTATTCATACACACACACACATATATATATATACTATTGTCTGCTAAATTTATATATAATTCAAGTTCAAACTGGTTCTAGTGCTTATATAATCAGCACTAGGTGAAGCACAAATCTTCAGAACAGATTTCCAGATTCAATATATATATATATAATAAAATAAATGTCCACTTATATCAATAATACAATAACGAAACTTAAATATATTCCAAACAACGGTAAACAATTTATAATACAATATAAATAAAACTCAATAAAAACTCATAAAGAAATATTTTCGATTATATTCATAATCATTTTCAACTCAACTTTCAAAATGGAATCATCTATTACCAACCGGAAACACATGTCGATTTAAATATCTCACAATTCATTAATCCTAAAATTTGCTGACTGTCTGTTTATTATCGTATTTTATACCTACTAGTAAAAACTGCCTCATTAATTTTTCTTTTTTCATTATCTCTCTCTTGGCCTAAAATTTTTATTTTATTTATATCAAAATTAAACTTAAAATTACATTTTCTATCGTGATCATAAAAAACAGATTCAGTATATAACTTGACTTCATTACTATTATCATTAATATATAACAATTTATGTTCTTTAATTCTTTTCTCTATATTACATCTAGATTCCCCTACATGTGATAAGTTACACCCACAAAAAATTCTATAAATTATATTACGTTATTTTTTTCTAACTTATCTTTTGAATTATTAACCATTCTATTTAAATTACCTGATCCATAATAAGAAACATTATATATAACATTATAAACTTTTTTCATAAATTTTACTTGATTATTATTATAAAAAGGCAAAGAAATCCACTTCTTACTCTTACTTTCTTCATCACCAGTATTTCTATTAATTTTCTTACTAAATTGACAAACCACTTGATAAATTTCTTTTATATTATAATCTACACTTAATAATTCACTTACAAAATTTTTAATATTTTTCTTTTTATCACATGCATATTTACACAAAATATTAATTCTGTATAAAAAAAACCTAAAACCAGCCATTTTATAAATATGTGGCACTTTAGATAAATATGGAATATACCCTCTACTTTCAATAGGTTTAATAAAATTATCAAATCTAAATATTTAATACTGTTATTATATTCTTTCTCCATAGTCCAAATAAGACCTTTTAATTTATTATATTCATCAAAAATTTTATCAATCATTTCTGAAAAAGCACATATAAAAACATCATTCACATATCTCGTATATATTTTAATATTTCCCATAAATATAATTTTTTTAAAATTTTCTCTTCATAATATGACAAAACAAAACTGCATAACAATGCCACCATTGTTAATCCCATTGGTCAGCCTTTACTCATCTTATAAAATTTACCATTAAAGGATGCAACAATATTTTGTTCAATAAAATTTAAAGCCTTCATCAGAAAATATATTAATTGATTATCCACTTTCTTTCCCAATAAAGCTTGATGAATTATCTGGAGTTGGAAAATATTTTGTAACGTCATCATTTGATTTTGTTGAAAAAATTAAAGATTTAAGTTTGGACTATGGTGATGTTTTAGTGTCATTAGATGTTTCTGAGATGTATGGATCTATTGCTAGACTTGATTCAATTAAGATAATTCATCAAGCTTTATTGGAAAAGAAAGTGGATAATCAATTAATATGTTTTCTGATGAAGGCTTTAAATTTTTTTGAAATAAATATTGTTGCATCCTTTGAGCCGAATGTTGGTAAAGAAAATGTTTGATGTTTAAAAGTGGATGGTGTCTTGATTTATTTGAAGTAAAAATGAAAAAACGTAAACTAAACAAAGAAGGAAATTATTTGTGATTGGTTTAGCATGTCTCAGGAAAAGACATTCTGATTGGTGGAAAGAACAAAGAAACTGCCTGATCAAAGAAAATAAAGAAAAACGCTGAGATTTTCATTTCGAATACGATTTAAATTATTATTAAATAATATTTATGGAAATTAAACATAATTTTGAGAGAAAATAAAAAACAAAATTATTTTGAAAAATATTGAAGATTTAAGTAAATATATGAAGATGTAGTAAAAGAAATTTTTTTTCTATATAAAAGTCGATTTTTTGTTTATTATACTTTTATGTTGGATATAGAATATCTTAGAATAAATAAATAGAATTTATTTTTGAAAGAATTTGTTTTCTTCATGACTGAAAATTAATTTATATTTTATAAAATCTGAGTTGAATTTAATATTATAGGGTATGTTTTAAAATAGGTGTTTAGTTGGAGTGGAATTAGATTTGTTTTTGTAAAGTAGGAAGGGTTAATGGTAAATTTTGTAAGATGAGTAAAGGCTGGCCAATGGGATTACCAATGGTGGCACAGTTATGCAGTTTTGTTTTGTCATATTATGAAGAAAAAATTTTAAACAAATTTATATTTATGGGAAATATTAAAATATATACGAGATATGTGGATGATGTTTTTATATGTGCTTCTTCAGAAATGATTGATAAAATTTTTGATAAATACAATAAATTAAAAAGTCTTATTTGGACTATGGAGAAAGAATATAATAACAGTATTAAATATTTAGATTTGATAATTTCAAGGAACAATAATATGATTGACTATAAATTGTTTATTAAACCTATTGAAACTAGAGGGTATATTGCCTATTTATCTAAAGTGCCACATAATTATAAAATGGCTGGTTTTAGGTCTTTTTTGTATAGAAATAATATTTTGTGTAAATATGCATATGATAAAAAGAAAAATATTGAAAATTATGTAAGTGAATTATTAAGTGTAAGTTAAAATATAAAAGAAATTTATCAAGTGGTTTGTCAATTTAGTAAGAAAATTAATAGAAATACTGGTGATGAAGAAATTAAGAGTAAGAAGTGGATTTCTTTGCTTTTTTATAATAATAATCAAGTAAAATTTATGAAAAAAGTTTATAATGATATATATATATATATTGTGACCGGTTGCCTTATTCAACCGTTCATATAGGGATTGAAAGCTCCGAAACAAACATGATATAGCGTAAAGCTTTATTTATTTTCCTATATCGATAGTTGTTCATTATCAACACAAGGGGGCGCCAGATACGATGATTTAATTTACAATTTAATTTCTCGCATCACCTTACGTCATATCAAAACGATTTCGAAGTCTAATCCCCGCCCATAAGCTCAAACTCCCAGCATGGACCAATAAGGGTCACTCAGGGTCGCGATGAAATTGTTTCAAGAATATCATTCTGGCAAAAGACACAATAATAACCAATGGAGGAGAAGCTTGGTTGATTTACAGATCGGTCCAAATATTGGACCGGGTCATTGGTTATTTGCAACTAATACGAATGTTTGATTTATGCATCCTTATATAAAAAATTAGAAGCTTATAATATCATCCCCCCTTTATCATACAGTCCAATAGAATTATTCATACTAGCTTTATTGACATTTACTTATACTTATTAATAATAGGCCCTCCCAACTCTTAAACCTATCTTAACTACATAGTAAATAAACATCGTGACTTACGGCACGATGAAATTTAAAGAAATAAACAAAACAAAAAAAATATAAGAAAGACAAATTTAAAAGTAAAATAATTAATCGCATGAATAAATGCTGATTATAATACTTAAAAAAATGTATTTTAATTATAGAGAATGATTTGAGGAATGCTCGACTTGTTTAAATAAAAAAAAAGAATTTATTGAATATAAAAAAATGAAACATTAATTAATTGCTTTATTTGCACGCACATACACGCATTCTCGCACTCGCACAGAAAAGAACATATTATGCATAATAAACATGGATGATAAAATATATTTCCTTCTTTTACATTTGAAATTAGGTGTGTGTTATAATTTATTTGCGAAAGAAAATAATAATTATGATCAAAGTTCATAACAGGAAAAAGTCCTAAGATTTAAATATGAGGGATTACGGATCATTTTATATTTTTTTTATTTACGAAGGTTGAGATTAAATTAATTATGAGATTGCCTTTTAAAGTCTACGTAAAGAATGAATAGGAGCATAAAAGAAATAAAGTGTTTACCTAGGATTTGCGTAGTCTTCTGCTGCTTCTAATTTGATGAGGGTTCGAACCTGTTGGATACTGTTTCCATAATAAATGGTTATTCATTTTATATATAAGTTCAGCGTAGTATGTTTGGACAACTTCCTTGGACTGATTAGAGTACGATGTTTGGACGGCACTGTTGTTGATTATTCATAGCTGTGGAGATGTTCTGGCGGTGGAGCGTCGATCAATCACTGAGGGGTTTCTTAGCCCATCATGATGATCGACGCTCTAAATGTTAATTTCACAGTGATCATATTGGATAAACTGGATAGCAAAAAAAGAGAAAGTTCTAGTTGTAGCTTCCGGAGGAATTTAAAAAAAAACTATAAGCATAAGCAAAACAAAACAAAGAATGTAAAAAGACTGTAACCGAGTTGTGTCAAGACAAAGACTAAGACTCATATTTATATGGGTTGGTTATTATCTGAGGATCCAATCTCCACCCAGAGTTCAATATTCTCTGAGTTGTCGTTGGGGTCCATGTCCTACGTAATGTTCATTCAATCCATATGCTTGAGGCAATCTTAGGTTTATGCAATCTCACATTGCAATCTCAGTTAGAAAAAATTCATACTTATTCACCTTTTATACATACATGCGTGCGTGTTTTAAGATAACAATTTAACTTACATTAGTTTAAAAGTCGAGCATTTAATCTCAAAATCACCTCTATAAGCTTTTAACTTTCGCTATAGTTATAATTTAAAATAAACCCCTTTTTAATTACCCCCGTGGCATATACAAGTAGAAATCATTTATTGAGATTTAAAATGGCATTTTAGTGATGCTTTATATTTTATTTTTAGAGAATATTATTATAATAGATTATATGAAAGCCTTAAATTATTTAATCAGAAATATTAACATTTTATTTTATAGTGTATTTTATAAAGCATTGAAAGAAAACTACATTTATTTTTATCATAAATTGAAAGTAAATAAAATATAGAGTATTTACACTGCTTGTGTGTGTGGGTATATACATGTACTGACTTTGTCTCGGTACATATCCCCGCGATCCGTCTAAAATTAAAATGCGAGGATTGGCATTTTAATTTTCACAATAAAATCCTTTATTTTTGACCCCGCTTCGTGTGATTTTTAATCACTTATTTTAGCCGACTATCCTACAGTTCAACTTCCCCTCATATAAAGAAACGAAGTGGCAGGTCATGTGGTCAGGCTCGGATTGACACTTGACGTTTGCGAACTAAACTCAAAAAAAAAAATTCTTCCTTTTTTCCCCCCTTTTTTTTTTTTTTCTTTACGAAGAGCGGGCGTGCCATAATTGGAGATATCTTGCCCAATCTGGTACAGGCACCCCGGGTGGAAGGTTGGCATGGGGATGGACCTTTCCGAAGTCCCGCGATGCAAGGTTACGAACATATAGACATTCTCTTACGGTCTATCTAATGGGAGGCAGGAGGATGGTCATTTCCGAAGTCCCCTCTGCAAAATACGACAACATTTACGAGGTAGCGAATAATCTGAGTTATAGAACAATAAGCATTCAAAATATCCGAGCTCTGTACCTCCTAGCACACTGGGAAATATTGAGGGAAGGAACAATAATAGCGCACTCTCGTGATCCGGCTTTTCTTTCTTTCTTTAGGCGGCATCCGCTTCCTTTCTCCGCGTGTTTTCGAGCAACATATATTTTAGTCGAAGGCGGGCGACGTTTTTTTTTTTTTCAATTTAAACTGGCTTTCAGAAATATTAACTTATTTACCTCGAATAGTTTTCTTTAGAAGAGTTATGACATTTATTCCTTTTCTCTCTTTAAATTATATTTTTTCTCTCGTGTTTAGTTATCTGCGGTCTGCTTTGGTTTAAAATAATGTTTTATCAACCCCCCTTCCCCCCTTGTTATTGTATGATGCGATGCGATGTGTAAGTCCTTTCTGGTCCGAGGTCATTTTCCTTCAGTTACCGTTATTTATAAAGCGTGCTCCGGTAATCGTATTCCTGTGGCAAATCCGTGTTCGTCAACGTGTTTTTAGACTAAATTTTCATTAGTATCGATCTGGTGGTAGCTTTCTCCTATATGGTTCCTGTCTCGGCCTCTCTACCTGCCTTTCCCGTCCTTCCGCTCGCTCGAACTTGGCTATGGCGTCCCCCATCTCGTGGATGCCCTCGTCATCCCGGCTTAGCATCATCCGCCTGATGTCTGTCGGCATGTTGTGTCTAATGGTCGAGATGATTTGCTCCTCCGTCATGTGATACGCTGGTAGCTGCTGGAGGCCGGCCACCTGCCTGTAATAGAACTGCGTTATCGTCTCGTTAGGTTTGAGCCCGTATTTTTCATTTGTGATGTGAAAGTAGATCCCCTCTTGTCTGGTAGCGTTCCAAAAGCTTCGTAGGATCTCTTCTCGATATTCTACGAACGATCTGGGTTTAAACTCGATCGTTCGCCACCAATCTCTAGCTGGCCCTTGCAGGTATGTGCTGGCAATATTGATTTTGTCTGGCTCCGGCTTTGAGGGCTCAGAAAACAGGTTCCGGGCGCTCTCCACGTGGTCCATCGGACTCTCGTTTTCACCTGCCCTGAAGATCTCAATTTTTATTTGCCTTTCGGCCCACGACTGGCTCGGTTCCCGCACATTTATTCTCCGTTCAAATTTCTTTTCCAACTCCTCCAGACGTTTGGCCATAATTTCTCTCGGTATGTTCTGTTGTGGCTCGATTCCTTCTACCTTTCTATTTATCGCGTCCACCTTTTGTCTTACGTCTTCCAACTCTGCCTTTGCTGTTATCACTTCAGTCTTCGCTTCTTCTATCTCGGCTTTTGCTGCGCCGATCTCTATTTTTATTGAGGTAATTTCAGTCTTTACTTCGTCAATCTTTATTTCTTCCTCTTTGCTCTGGTCCTCCTCTGACTCTCCTGTGTCTCCCTTCAATAATTTTCGTATCTCCCTAATGAATTCCTCTCTCTCCTCCTTTCTCTCTCTCCTTCTTTCTTCTTCTCTGTCCTCTTCTCTCTTCCTTCTTTCTTCCCTATCTTCCCTCATCTCTATCATCATTTGGCTCATCATTCTAAGAAGCATTTTTATTTCTGATTCAGCCTCTTCTTTAACATCTATCTTTTTGAACGTTATAGGGCTCTCCCCTGTCTCCTCCCACGCAGTATCGTTATTGCTGTCCATTTCTTCCTTTTATCTATTTATATTTAAAATGTTACAACTTTTTGTTGATGCCTAAAGGAACGTGATTATTTTATTTTTTTTTATTTATGATAAGAAGTGATTAATCGACGTCCGCGCCTCCATCTCCCGCTATGTTCTCCTTTGCTTTATTCGTTGTCCATCCATAATTTTTCTTTTTCCCTTTTTTTCTCTTTTTTATTCGTCCAAACTTTCGTTTACGTGAAAAAGTTTTGCGTCTTTTACGAGGTTCGGCCGCTTTTGGCTAATGTCTTGATTTGCTTCTCTCCAAAACATTATTTGTATTAGCCTCACGTTTGGAAGCGCCATTTGTGACCGGTCGCCTTATTCAACCGTTCATATAGGGATTGAAAGCTCCGAAACAAACATGATATAGCGTAAAGCTTTATTTATTTTCCTATATCGATAGTTGTTCATTATCAACACAAGGGGGCGCCAGATACGATGATTTAATTTACAATTTAATTTCTCGCATCACCTTACGTCATATCAAAACGATTTCGAAGTCTAATCCCCGCCCATAAGCTCAAACTCCCAGCATGGACCAATAAGGGTCACTCAGGGTCGCGATGAAATTGTTTCAAGAATATCATTCTGGCAAAAGACACAATAATAACCAATGGAGGAGAAGCTTGGTTGATTTACAGATCGGTCCAAATATTGGACCGGGTCATTGGTTATTTGCAACTAATACGAATGTTTGATTTATGCATCCTTATATAAAAAATTAGAAGCTTATAATATCATCCCCCCTTTATCATACAGTCCAATAGAATTATTCATACTAGCTTTATTGACATTTACTTATACTTATTAATAATAGGCCCTCCCAACTCTTAAACCTATCTTAACTACATAGTAAATAAACATCGTGACTTACGGCACGATGAAATTTAAAGAAATAAACAAAACAAAAAAAAAAAAGAAAGACAAATTTAAAAGTAAAATAATTAATCGCATGAATAAATGCTGATTATAATAATTAAAAAAAATGTATTTTAATTATAGAGAATGATTTGAGGAATGCTCGACTTGTTTAAATAAAAAAAGAATTTATTGAATATAAAAAATGAAACATTAATTAATTGCTTTATTTGCACGCACATACACGCATTCTCGCACTCGCACAGAAAAGAACATATTATGCATAATAAACATGGATGATAAAATATATTTCCTTCTTTTACATTTGAAATTAGGTGTGTGTTATAATTTATTTGCGAAAGAAAATAATAATTATGATCAAAGTTCATAACAGGAAAAAGTCCTAAGATTTAAATATGAGGGATTACGGATCATTTTATATTTTTTTTATTTACGAAGGTTGAGATTAAATTAATTATGAGATTGCCTTTTAAAGTCTACGTAAAGAATGAATAGGAGCGTAAAAGAAATAAAGTGTTTACCTAGGATTTGCGTAGTCTTCTGCTGCTTCTAATTTGATGAGGGTTCGAACCTGTTGGATACTGTTTCCATAATAAATGGTTATTCATTTTATATATAAGTTCAGCATAGTATGTTTGGACAACTTCCTTGGACTGATTAGAGTACGATGTTTGGACGGCACTGTTGTTGATCATTCATAGCTGTGGAGATGTTCTGGTGGTGGAGCGTCAATCAATCACTGAGGGGTTTCTTAGCCCATCATGATGATCGACGCTCTAAATGTTAATTTCACAGTGATCATATTGGATAAACTGGATAGCAAAAAAGGAGAAAGTTCTAGTTGTAGCTTCCGGAGGAATTTAAAACTATAAGCATAAGCAAAACAAAACAAAGAATGTAAAAAGACTGTAACCGAGTGTAGACAAAGACTAAGACTCATATTTATATGGGTTGGTTATTATCTGAGGATCCAATCTCCACCCAGAGTTCAATATTCTCTGAGTTGTCGTTGGGGTCCGTGTCATACGTAATGTTCATTCAATCCATATGCTTGAGGCAATCTTAGGTTTATGCAATCTCACATTGCAATCTCAGTTAGAAAAAATTCATACTTATTCACCTTTTATACATACATGCGTGCGTGTTTTAAGATAACAATTTAACTTACATTAGTTTAAAAGTCGAGCATTTAATCTCAAAATCACCTCTATAAGCTTTTAACTTTCGCTATAGTTATAATTTAAAATAAACCCCTTTTTAATTACCCCCACGGCATATACAAGTAGAAATCATTTATTGAGATTTAAAATGGCATTTTAGTGATGCTTTATATTTTATTTTTAGAGAATATTATTATAATAGATTATATGAAAGCCTTAAATTATTTAATCAGAAATATTAACATTTTATTTTATAGTGTATTTTATAAAGCATTGAAAGAAAACTACATTTATTTTTATCATAAATTGAAAGTAAATAAAATATAGAGTATTTACACTGCTTGTGTGTGTGTGGGTATATACATGTACTGACTTTGTCTCAGTACAATATATATATATATATATATATATATATATATATATATATAATGTTTCTTTTTATGGATCAGGTAATTTAAATAGAATGGTTAATAATTCAAAAGATAAGTTAGAAAAAAATAATGTGAGTAATATAATTTATAGAATTTTTTGTGGGTGTAACTTATCATATGTAGGGGAATCTAGATGTAATATAGAGAAAAGAATTAAAGAACATAAATTGTTATATAAAAGATTTTTGAAAAATGTACAGATATGTAATGATAATAGTAATGAAGTCAAGTTATATACTGAATCTGTTTTTTATGATCACGATAGAAATTGTAATTTTAAGTTTAATTTTGATATAAATAAAATAAAAATTTTAGGCCAAGAGAGAGATAATGAAAAAAGAAAAATTAAAGAGGCAGTTTTTATTAGTAGGTATAAAAATACGATAATAAACAGACAGTCAGCAAATGTTAGGATTAATGAATTGTGGGATATTTAAATCGCCATGTGTTTCCGGTTGGTAATAGATGATTCCATTTTGAAAGTTGAGTTGAAAATGATTATGAATATAATCGAAAATATTTCTTTATGAGTTTTTATTGAGTTTTTATTTATATTGTATTATAAATTGTTTACCGTTGTTTGGAATATATTTAAGTTTCGTTATATATATATATATATCCATACATAAACATGCATTTTATGATATGCAAGGAACACCTTTCAAATGATATCAATAATGACCATAAATGGTTAAATTTTACATATATGTCCTATTTTAATTTGTTACAATATTATATTTTTATAATTAATTCGATTTGGAAAACATACAGTAAATTTCACACATTTTTGTGTGTATAAACAAAATATAGATATAATTTAAAATCAGTTATCAGTTTATATTACAGCTTTCTTTTATTCTTATAAAAGAAAAGTATAATCAATTTTTGAGAGGTTAGAAAACTTTTATCAGGTTACTCCTTAACTAATTACAAATGTTTATAAATTTACACATATAGATTTAAAATGTCTATCAAATGAATTGTTTAAAAAAAGAACTCTGTTTTGTATACAAGTCTATCTGTGCTTCTCTGCATATAGACACAGTGCATACATATAACTACTACATTACTTAGCTGGTGTTTCTCTTGGGAAAACTGGTTTCTTGGTCAATCCAGGCAATTGTCATCATCAGGTAAAAAGTATATAATTTAGTTATGATTGGCTTTCTCCCTTCTGCAGTTGGTTTCACTTAGACTAGGATTTGGTAAACTTCAGATCAGCAAGCTGTTTTCCAAAACACTTTTAAGGCTATGAATTTAAAAGCAAAAAGTGTCATTTTCCTCCATATGAATTCAAACTCCACTATTGAAGTGAGGTGCAGCTACTTTCTTGCATTCTTACATCCTCAAGGCAGTTCTGTATATAATTCTACTATCCATCTCTGCAGCTAGTTTTACTGTTGCCATTCTCTGATACAGTTACCAACTCTTCACAAAATATTTTATCCAACATTGCATCTAGCTGTACAGTTGGCTTCTCAGCTAACTAAGAAAATTAAATCCAAACTTTACAACCAACTCTTAGCTAACTGATTCACAAAAATATTAAGATGAGAACTGCCTTAAAAATTATTATCCAAACTTTGTAGCTGGACAACTTGGCCACCCTTCTCAAAATATTAAAATCTGACTTTTTGGTTAGCTCTTAGAAAAACTACAAGTCAAAACTAACATATTTTTATCAGTGTTTTTATAATCTTGGTTGGTAACATGTGATAAAAACATAGTGTTTGTTTTCAATCCATCTAATTCTTGTGAAAATAAGTTTGAAATTTTTATCAAAGTGTGATTGGAAAAAGTTGATTTCGATTAACATTAATCCTTTGAAATCTACATACATATTTTGTCAGATAAAGCAGAAAATTTTAGCAATTATTATTTCAGAGTGAAATAACAAGTTGACACACAAAAATTGTAAATACTATATATACACAATCCTATTTCAAAGAAGCCTACTAACTAATACAGTATGTATAAAATACAAAGCCATCATCTACTTGATTTTTAATGTAATTTTTTCAGAGGGTATATGTGTATTTCTACTTTTTTACTAACAATCTTTTATAGCTTGTCTTTAATTATTTCAATCCAACTTCCTATAATGTGTTTATTAAGAAACAGCATAATTAAATACATATCTTATAATAATTATCAATGCTTGCTTTTTAAAAATGCAGGACAGAAAAAAATAGGATTAATTATCATTGGAAATAGAAAACGATAAAGAGAAGTAATGTTATATATATATGGCTGCAGAAAGGAGTTTGTTATTAACTGAAAGGAGACCCTTTTATTCATCTTGGAGGCCTTAAATGAACTGAGCAGGGAAAATTCCTAATGTCCATTCCATACATTCTTGTCATTGCAGCTGTTATTACTATAAGATTATTCATATAGTATATGAACATGGATGGGCTGCTCACCAACACACATTAGCCAGCGTGGTAAGTTTATCGGCTTTTTACCTATGAATTTAAGATCAAGAAACACCATGGTCTTTCTTCTCAGTACCTGATAAGGCAGAATGAATGTTTGTGCAAACGATATTTTTCCAATACATATATACAATTATGACAGACAAAAATAAAGCATAACTGTTATTCCCAGGAAGCTGTAAAGTCACCAACCAAGGTAGCGGTTAGTGGATGAATGGAGAAGGTGCTAAGATTCCACTGTTTGTGGAGTCATTTGATGACAACCTTTTATTTAGGTACTTACAATTGCAGATCACTTTCAAGTGAATGAAGAAAGCAATAATTAGAAGAACTGTCTTATATTAAATGGGACATTATTGGACTTTGAGAAAGTAGAAGAAAAGGTGAAAAGACAATTGATTTAAAAAGTGGACATATATTCTATTATAAAGGCACAATTATTGGAAATACAAGTGGAGTAGGATTCATTATAAATAAAAAGTGGAAGAACAATATTGTGGAGATTAATGGTGTATTGGACAGAGTGGCAAGATTAGCTATACAACTTAATAGCAGATACCAAATGCAGATAATTCAAGTTTATGCTCAACAAGTTCTCATAATGATGAAGTAGTAGAAGATTTCCATATGGATGTACAAAAGGCTTTTGATCAGAGTAAACAACATTTTTAAATTTTTATGGGAGACTTTAATGCTAGAATTGGTAAACAAATGAAGGATAAAAGTGCTGTAGATAATGATGGTTATGGTAATAGAAATCAGAGAGGACATAGACTTGTGGAATTTGCAGAAAAAAAATCTTTATATTCTGAATTATTCTTTTGAGAAAAATGTTAAAAGGAAATGAACATAGAAGCGTCCAAATGAAGGTACATCAGAATTGGATTATATTTTGACTAACAGGAAATACATATTTCAAGATTATAATGTACTTAAGAAATTTAACACAGGAAGTGATCATCGATTAGTAAGGTGTAAGACACGTGTTAATGTAATACTAGAGAGACAAAAATTATTAAAAAAAAAACAATATTTACAGTTGATATTCCTAATCTTTAGAAACATTCTAATGAATTTAAATTAGCACTTACAAATCGGTTTCAAGTATTAGTAGATTTTGAACATGATTCAGATTTAAATGAAATTAATATGAAAATAACTGATACACTTTTAAAAACTGCGACAAAGATAGCTAATAGAAAAAAGCAGCAATTGACCAATAAAATTTCTACTGAGACTAGAGAATTTATGAAGAAAAGAAGGAATATGAAGATATACAAAAATGATGCATTAAAAAGAATTGAATATCTCAAATTTTGTAAAATAGTGTGGAAAAGAGTTGAAAATGATATAAAAAAGTATAATTGTGAACTAGCAAGGAAAGCTGTAGAAGAAAATAAAAGTCTCAAGAATGTAAAACAACATTTTGATATTGGTAGGACATTTATATCTGCAATAAGAAAAAAAGATGGAATTATTATTAAAAAGAGAGATGACATCATGAAATTGGTAGAATATTTTTTATCAAGAATTATATAGTATTAAAAAACAAGTACCTCTTATAGCTATTACATCTTCCGAATTGCACATATTTTAAATGAAGAAGTGAGACATGCAATTAAATGTATAAAGAAAGTAAAGGCTCCAGGTAATGTTGGAATTATAATTGTTATATTAAAAGAAGCAGGTGAAGTATATATATATATATATATATATATATATATATATATATATATATATATATATATATATATATATATATATATATATATATATATATATATATATATATATATATATATATATATATAGCAAAGTTATATACTAAATGTCTAAATGATAAAATGTACCAGATGATTGGAAGAATACAGTAATAGTATTAATATTTAAAAAAGGTGATAAAGACAATATTAGATATTACAAACCTATCAGTCTTTTATCCATTTTATATAAAATTTTTACCAAGATAGTTACAACTCGTCTACAGAGAACATTGGACTTCCACCAACCAAGAAAAAAAGCTGGATTTAAAAGTGGTTTTAATACAGTAGATCATAACCAGGTATTGAGAGAAGTTATAGAAAGGACAAATGAATACGAGTTGTCATTATGTTTTGGATTTGTAGATTATGAAAAGGCATTTGATTCTATAAACATTTCTTCAGTGATTAAAGCATTGGATCATCAAGGTATAGATCCAGGATATTGTCACATTTTAAAGAATATGTATAAAAATGCAGCAGCAACAATTATATTACATAATGATACTGGGAAAGTCAACATTGAGAAAGTTGTAAAAAAGGTGACTCCATATCTCCAAATCTTTTTCAGCAGTGCTGCAAGAAGTGTTTTGTGGATTAAAATGGGAAACTATAGGAGTGAAAGTAAATGGAGATTATTTAAATCATTTAGATTTTGCAGATGATGTAGTTGTTTTTGAAAATAATGCTTCAGACCTGCAGGAAATGTTGCAGGCATTATCAGATGAAGGTTGAAAAGTAAGAAACAAAAGATAAATGTTAAAAAGACTAAAGTAATGTTTAATCAATTTGCTCAAAATATGAAAATAAAGATTGATTATGATGAATTAGAAGACGTTAACAGTTACAAATACCTTGATCAGATTATTAATACAAATGGAAACATTATGGAGAAAATTAATCGTAGAATTAAACTTGTTTGGAGTGCTTTTGGTAGAAATAACTTGATACTAAAAGGAAATATGTCTATGTGTTTGAAAAGAAAAGTTTTTAACAAATGTGTTTTACCAGTTCTTACTTATGGATCTGAGACTTGGACACTTAATAGAAGAGCAATACAGAGAATTCAGAACACTCTAAGAAGTATGGAGAGATCTATGTTGGGAGTAATAAGAAGAGATTGAAAACACACTTTATGGGTAAGAGAACAAACAGGTGTTACTGACCTCATTGAAAAAATTAAAATATAGAATTGGAGTTGGGCTGGACATATTGCCAGAAGAGATGATAATATATGGACAATTGAAATTTAAAACTGGAATCCCAGAGATTGTAAAAAACCCAAAAAGAGACCACATGTGTGATGGATGGATGAAATAAGAAAGTGTGCAGGAATGATGTGTAGAGAAGAAGATAGAGATAGGAGAAGATGGATTGAACTTGGGGAGACTTCATCTTGCAGTGAATTGATAATTGTTGACATATATATATATATATATATATATATATGTCAACAATATATATATATATATATATATATATATATATATATATATATATATATATATATATATATATTGTAAGGTGATGCCCAATCCTTATAAAAAATAATAATAAGTAACTGATGTTTTAGGATAACATGTATAAAGATTAAATAGGCAGCCAACTTATAAAACATTTTTTTTAGATATTTGGAGACATACACACATATATATATATATATATAAATATAATCATATATTCATGAAGGAATGAACAAATTTATTTTTTATTAAATGTAAAATAAAATATCTACATATACACATCTATACATGAATGTGTAACATTTTAAATAATGACATGACAAAAATAATAAAGAAAATATTTGACATTAAATTTTAGTAACCACATTTCTTTTGTTTAAAAGAGAAAAAAAAGAGTAAACCTTTGTTGATTTTGGAACGTGAAAAAAAAAAAAAACTAAGCAACATGAATTTTAGTTGTTGTTGTTTGTTTTTTTTTTTTTGTTCGAATGGATGCATGAAAGTAAAGTTGTAGTCTAAGAATATTTTAATTGTTATTATATTAGTTATTATGATTTCCTTTCATTATTAAAAATAAACTGTTTAATATTGGAATTTTATTATTTGCTAGTGTAAAATATTAAAAAAAAAGGAAAAAAAAGACATTGTTTAATTGATGAACTTTCGTTCATTCAAATAAATGTTAAGAGCTTCATAGTTATTTATCTTTGTCAAAAATATAATTACTGTAAAATGTTACTTGGAAAAAGATAAACTCAGCTAATGATGAAATAAAACTTTAGTAACACTAATTTTTATTACTTTTAAAGTAAAATCTTTATCATGCATCTCAAATATATATATATAAATAAAAACTGCATAGAAATAGCATTCATTTTATATTACAACGCAAGCCTTGGAAAAAGATTTATATTTAACAATTTATACATGTGTAAATAATATCTAATTTTGCAATTTTGCTAATTAAGAGTCAGGGCATCTTTCTATTTCCTTGGTGTCATGGGCATGTGATGGAAGATAATATTCATTGGTATATTTAATGTTTAAATCAAAGTGGAATGATCTGGGATGGAATTGGAAAAGCGGTGGCTTTAAACTCAAATGCCCAGGAATTAAATTTTGTCATTGGAATTGTTAATGCTTGGAATGTTTAACATGATTTAATATATGTGAATAAAATAAAGACATTATCTGCTAAGAATACAAAAGCTGCTTGAAAATTTAACTTGCTATTATTTCAAGGAATTTCGAAATTTTATTTAATTTTATGCTTTAAATATTGTTTTTAAAATGTATACTGAGAGTTGAGTTATAAATTTTTCTCACTCTTTTATTCATTTGTAGCAAACTTTTTTTTTTTAAAAAAGAACCCATTTGTTTAGATTTTTATAGGGAGAGAAAAATACAAATACACAACTCAAAGTATACATAAATATATTATATATGTTTGTAAATAAAATATTAGCATAATTGAATGCTTAAATTAAACTGGACAATGACTTAAAGACAAAAGGTAAGATTTTACATATTTACATTTATTAGACAATTAATATATTAAAATCAAACTAATTTATAAGTAAATATATATAACATTTTGTTGTTTAAATGATTAACAGCCTTATGAATGAACTATATCCACAATACACAAATTAGAAATTCATGGACATAACCTTGAGGTACATTTAAAAGACATAAACAAAATGATAATGGTACATCTAGTAATATAATTTCATATTTAAAATAATTGATACTTTATTGTATATTATGCACTATAATTTTATAATTTTTATTTCAATTAATATGTTAATATATCAAATCATAGCTAGTCTTATTGTAGTAAAGATAAATCAATATTTTATTATATCCATGTATATATTTTATTAATTCATGCATATTATAAATTTAACCCCAATTTCATAAATAAATATTTGTTGTTTGAAGTTAAAATCTTTGTTTCTCTGGTCTCTAGATTATTAAGCATCATTCATACTTCACTCACCAGAATAGCTATTATACATGTATACAGATTTTTTAAAAATATATTATTAGTAATAGCCATTAAGGATCTATATAGAGGTCATATTATTGCCATCCTATTTAAATCCTTCCTTGAGCAGAGTTAAAGGCAAATGACTATACTGAGTTAGAACCCCGAGTAGTAATAGGACCTGTAAGTAGAGAAGGCTCTGGTTGTACCATCCTAAAGGGTTTTATGGTCTATTAGACAATTTTTAAGGTTGGATTGGATATTTGATTGTTGAAGTTTGGTTGATTTTGTTGCAAGTACTGATGTTGGATGGGGAATTTTTATCATTGTCATGAGGATGTGATGTATTCATGTCACTTGTGACTGATTGATCTCATTCACTGCTCCAACCCAAATTATCATGCTAGTTACTATTTATCATGAAGCAGTTAAGAGTAGTTTTGCCATGATTTTACCTTTAAGACTCCAGAGAGAATAAGGTATAGTTCTTTTTGATATATGTATAATAGCCCCTAAGACTTGGATGTAAGCAGGGCAGTGCAATAGTGTTTGCAGAAAACTATTATGGGTTGGAGTAGCTTAGAGAGACTGAAATGGGATGATCATCTGAGTGTTCATGGAACATTGTATACTTTAAGAGCAGTGATTGAATTCTTTTATCTAACTCAAAATTGTGAAATGCTAATCATTATTTTGGCTCTCAGAATCTGTTAGATCTTTAGAGGTATGAATGAGTATATAACCTAAATATATAACTCATTCTTAAAGGACTGTTGGTAGTATGTTATGGTCCATTACATATTTTGGCACACAATGTTTTGGGCCTGAAAATTTAAGTTCACCACAGATGCAAACTACATACAGTTACATATTTGACACCATCAACAGTGAAGCCTGAATAATAGGTACACCAGCATATATAGACTTAATGAAAGTTGATTCTTACATCGCATTGATAGTAGCCAATTATTAAATTCATTCTAGTTTATTGTCTATTACATTTTGATACACAATGTGTTGCACCTTAAAAAGTTAAGTCTATCATATGTTACTGTATATTTTTAGTGTTACATAAATTGAATTCATGAGAAATTGTTCATAATTTCAGTATAACCTGATATATCATATTTTAGTTAATAATGTAATAGACTATATATTATATAACCCTATGGATTAAATGGTGTGGCAACTTAATGGTATTATTAATTTAGTCAATCCACAATAAGTTCAAAGAACTCTGAGTGAAAGTATGAATTGATAAATAGAGGCCAAATCTAAATAGATGATCAAGAATCTAATAAGAGTAGGCAAGTGAAGCACATAAAGGGAAAAAAATATAAAGCTTGCATTAATACCAATGATGTGTAAAATACTTAAGGTGACCATAATCACATGAGTTGACACAAGTTGGTAGGAGATCCTATGACATATTATAGAATATTATTTAGAAAGAAATAATTTTGCCATAAAGTAGATATTTTAAAGAAAATAATTAATTTATATTGTATGTTTCCCAGAAGTGGGATGTATTTATCAGATATGAATAAAGAGTTAAATGTAAAGCCACAGGATGTTAGTGGCAATGAAGATGAGCATGATCCTAATAAGGAACAAGTAGAATCAGTACACATAAATGTGTCTGGGGGTTCAATGGTTGGAGCTGAGCATTCTTTCTCAATGCAAGATGAAAAACAAATGATATCTCAAATTCAAGAAGATTCAAATGAACAGTTTGCTCAATCACCTGGAATTGGGCTAACACAGGTTACAGAAGATATTGTAGCCATGATGCAGATGTTCCAAACATTATTCAGTCAGATGAAGGACATGAATGGTCAGATGGATGCCATGCAAGCTGATATGAGTGGTCAGATGAATGCCAGGCAAGATGACATGAGTGGTTGGATGGATAACATGAGTGGTCAGGCGAGTGGTCGAATGAATAGCATGAGTGGTCAGATAGATACAGTCAAGGCTGTCATGAATGGTCGGATGGATGCCATGAGTGGTCAGAGGAATGGTCAGATGGATAGCATGAGTGGTCATATAGATACACTGAAGGCTGATATGAATGGGTTGGATGGATGCCATGAGTGGTCAGATGAATATAAACAAGGTTGAAATAAGCAACATGGTAACTAAGACTGATATTGACAAATTGGATGAGGAGGTTAAGAAAAGAATTAGTGGCATTAAAATAAAATTTTCTACAGCCTTGGAGCAGTTACTTCAAAGATAAATGAAGTGCATAACAGTAGTATGGAATTAAAGCGAAATGTAGAAGAGATGAGAATAAATATAGATGGAGTGAACTTGCAGTGTCAAGAGTGATATACCGAATTTAAGGTAAGTATTACCACTCAAATTTTAGAATAAAGTTAAGGAGGTTCACCAAGCCCAGGAATACAATAAGATAGAAGATATGAAGGTAACTATGGCAACCAAAACTGATATTGATGATTTGGAGATCAAAATAAATAGTAATTTGGAAACAAAGATAATGTGTATAAAGGAAAATATAGACAGAATTGAATCTAAAACTTATGATATTAATAATAGGATAGATACAATGAGCTGTGATATTAATGATATAAAAAAACCATCTAGTGTCATTTTTGAATCCAATCGAAGTACTAAATATTCTGTTACTATGGAAACTTCTCTTGTACATGAATGTTCTGTTACTTGGACTCAGCAAGTACCTGAGGACATAATAGAAAATCATTCCACCAATTTTAAGTTGGGAGGAGCGATCCCAAAAACATTTTGGAATGATGCTGATTCAATCCTTCCCATGAAGAGTATGGGAATGAATACATTAGATGATCATGCAAAACAAGTTAACATGAGCATTCAATGTACAGAACATAAAGTTTGTTCTAAATACAAGGTCCATGAACATAATAGCAAAATCCAAGAAAGGCTATTATATGCTCAAAGGCTTTTTACAAAAGAAAATTGTCTCATTAGTGAAGCCAACTTTGAAAGGACAAATGTACTCGATACACTTGTTCATCTTGAATGTGTATTATGGCACAACATGTCTCTTCATAATCAGAAAGATGACCAAGTCATAGATAGTCACCAGATGTTACTTGAGTCAACTATACTCCATACAAAAAAACAGAAAGGTCCCAGGTTCTATAAGCTTTGCAACACTTATGATGGTCCCTTCACATTTATTGAATATGTGAATGAAAGTTCTTAAAAAGAGAAAGGCACAAATTAAAAGACAGACTTCATGATTGTGACCCTGGAACATAAGACTTGATTTTCTTAATGATTGAACTTTATAAAGGTAAGTGAGTATATATGTATATAAAAAAGAAAAAAAAATGTTAAGTTTACTTTTGACTATTAAACCTTATAAAAATAATAGGGAGTGGGTGAAGCAGACAGAATGGGTAGTGAATTACATAAATTGAGGTGCAAATGAATCTACTGGATTTGCACCCATCCAACTACATTTTAACCAACCTATTCCTTTGTTATTTGTAAAATACCAACCTCCAATTAAATGTCATCACTATGACATAAACATTAAAATTCAAATGAATCACCTACAGATAATTATTAAATCTAATTTTAGAAATAATAAGGGAAAGAAAAGTAGACATCACTTTAAGATTGGAGACAATGTTTTTGTGAGAACACATAACCCAAGTAAACCAATGGATAATGTTTATCATAAATTTTGTCAACAATATGCTGGACCATATGCTATTGTGCAACAAGCAGGCCCAAATGTATTTTGGTTAAATATTGATGGAGAAATAAAAGAAAGTTATAATGCTAGGATATTAAAGCCATACAGTGGTTGTCAAAAAGAACTGTCATGTACAGAAGCTTAGTTATTCATAAACAGATGATCATGATTAAAGTAGGTGAAAGAAGAGTTTATAAAAAACTGTAAATGGGTATTTGCAAATATATTGTAATGAAAAAGACAGCATTGTTCATGAGGAAATAGCTAGAGTAGGTAGATGTGATGAGGATGCACTCAAATTAATGTTGAAACCATTTATTGAGGTATCTTAGAATTGGCTGAGATGTGCAAATTGACCAATACAATGTGGGAATCCCATATTTTTTTCGGACCTTATAAAAATCCAATAAGACACCTAGGGAGCAGGATATAGGCTTTCAAACCCAAACAAGTGCCTTCTGGAACAGAGACACTTAAACAATCGAATTCAGAGTATTCAACCATCATATAGTTAGTAATTCTGGTAAAGATAGTAGGAACAATGTTAATGATGACAGTAATTCAATGTTAAGATGAAAGAGATAAGGCTAGGAATCTAACAAATATGAGTAATATAAAAAAACAAATGTATATTGATGAGTAAATTAAAATAAGTACGACAGCATTATTTAAAAAGAATAAAATTATCCAGCATTATAACCATCCAAACCTTTGTTTATGTACTAAAATTTTGACAATGGTCTAATTTTAACCTTTTAAGGGAAGGGAAAATGTAAGGTGATGCCCAATCCTTATAAAAAAAAATAATAATAAGTAACTGATGTTTTAGGATAGCATGTATAAAGATTAAATAGGCAGCCAACTTTTAAAATATTTTTTTTCGATATTTGGAGACATACACACACATACATATATATAACCATATATTCATGAAGGAATGAACAAATTTATTTTTTATTAAATGTAAAATAAAATATCTACATACACACATCTATACATGAATGTGTAAGATTTTAAATCATGACATGACAAAAATAATAAAGAAAATATTTGACATTAAATTTTAGTAACCAAGTTTCTTTTGTTTAAAAAAAAAAGTAAACCTTTGTTGATTTTGGAACGTAAAAAAAAAAACTAAGCAACAAAAATTTTTAGTTGTTGGTTTTTTTTTTTTTTGTTCGAATAAAGGCATGAAAATAAAGTTGTAGAATAAGAATATTTTAATTGTTATTATAGTAGTTATTAGGATTTCCTTTCGTTATTAAAAATAAAGTGTTTAATATTTGGAATTTTATTATTTACTAGTGTAAAATCTTTTTTAAAAAAGGTAAAAAGACATTGTGTAAATGATGAACTTTCATTCATTCAAATAAATGCTAAGAGCCTCATAGTTGTTTATCGTTGTCAAAAATATAATTACTATAAAATGTTTTTTGTAAAAGATAAAGTCAACTAATGAAGAAATAGAACTTTAGTAACTCTAATTTTTATTACTTTTAAAGTAAAATGTTTATCATGTGTCTCATATATATATATATAAACTGCATAGAAATAAAGATTGTTTTATATTATAACGCAAGCCTTGTAAAAAGATTTATATTTAACCAATTTATACATGTGTAAATAATATCTAATGAAGCTATTTTGCTAACTAAGAGTCAGGGGATTGTTCTATCTTCTTAGTGTCATTGGAATGTGATGGAGGATAATATTCATTGGTATATTTAATGTTTAAATGAATGTGGAATGATCTGGGAAGGAATTGGAAAGGTGATCACTTTAAAATCAAACATCCAGGAATTCGATTGTGATGGAGGATAATATTCATTGGTATATTTAATGTTTACATGAATGTGGAATGATCTGGGAAGGAATTGGAAAGGTGATCACTTTAAAATCAAACACCCAGGAATTCGATTGCATCATGGGATTTGTTAATGCTTGGAATGTTTAACATGATTTAATATACATGAATAAAAGAAAGACATTATCTGCTAAGAATACAAAAGCTGCTTGAAAATTTAACTTGCTATTATTTCAAGGAATTCCGAAATTTCATTTAATTTTATGTTTTAAATATTTTTTTTAAAATGTATACTGAGAGTTGAGTTATAATTTTTTCTCACCCTTTTATTCATTTGTAGCAAACATTTTTTTTTTAAAAAGAACCCATTTGTTTAGATTTTTATAGGGAGAGAAAAATACAAATACACAACTCAAGGTATACATAAATATATTATATATGTTTGTAAATAAAATATTAGCATAATTGAATTCTTAAATTAAACTGGACAATGACGTAAAGACAAAAGGTAAGATTTTACATATTTACATTTATTAGACAATTAATATATTAAAATCAAACTAATTAATAAGTAAATATACATAACATTTTCTTGTTTAAATGATTAACAGCCTTATGAATGAACTATATCCACAATACACAAATTAGCAATTCATGGACATAACTTGAGATACATTTAAAGGACATAAACAAAATGATAATGGTACATGTAGTAATATAATTTCATATTTAAAATAATTGATACTTTATTGTACATTATGTACTATATTTTTATAATTTTTATTTCAATTGATAATATACCAAATCATAGCTAGTCTTATTGTAGTAAAGATAAATCAATATTTTACTATATCCATGTATATATTTTATTAATTCATACATATTATAAATTTAATCCCAAATTCATAAATAAATATTTGTTGTTTGAAGTTAAAATCTTTGTTTCTCTGGTCTCTAGATTATTAAGCTTCATTCATACTTCACTCACCAGAATAGCTCTTAAACATGTATACAGATTTTTTAAATATATTATTAGCAGTAGCCATGAAGGATCTATATAGAGGTCATATTATTGCCATCCTATTTAAATCCATCCTTGAGCAGATTTAAAGGCAAATGTCTATACTGAGTTAGAACCCCGAGTAGTAATAGGAGCTGTAAGTAGAGAAGGTTCTGGGTGTACCATCCTAAAGGGTTTTATGGTCTGTTAGATATTTTGTTGTAGAAAATCTATAATTTTTAAGGTTGGATTGGATATTTGATTGTTGAAGTTTGGTTGGTTCTGTTGCAAGTATTGATGTTGAATGGGGAATTTTTATCATTGTCTTGAGGATGTGATGTATTCATGTCACTTGTGACTGATTGATCTCATTCACTGCTCCAACCCAAATTATCATGTTAGTTATTATTTATCATGAAGCAGTTAACAGTAGTCCTGCCATGATTTTACCTTTAAAACTCCAGAGTAAGGTATAGTTCTTTTTGATATATGTATAATATTTGTCTCTAAAACTCCCAAAGACGAACAAGGCAATATTTTATAATAATAGCCCCTAAGACTTGGATGTAAGCAGGGCAGTGCAATAGTGTTTGCAGAAAACTATTATGGGTTGTAGTAGCTTAGAGAGACTGAAATGTGATAATCATCTGAGTGTTCATGGAACATTGTATACTTTAGGAGCAGTGATTGAATTCTTTAATCTAACTCAAAATTGTGAAATTCTAATCATTCTTTTGGCTCTCAGAATATGTCAGATCTTTAGAGGTATGAATGAGTATATAACCTAAATATAAAACTCATTTTTAAAGGACTGTTGATAGTATGTTATGGTCCATTTCATATTTTCACACACAATGTTTTGGGCCTGAAAATTTAAATTAACCACAGATACAAACTACATACTGTTACATTTTTGACACCATCAACAGTGAAGCCTGAATAATAGGTACGCCATCATATATAGACTTAATAAAAGTTGATTCTTACATCACATTCATAATAGCCAATTATTAAATTCATTCTAGTTTATTGTCTATTACATTTTGATACACAATGTGTTGAGCTTTAAAGAGTTAAGTCTATCATATGTTACTGTGTATTTTTAGTGTGACATAAATTGAATTCATGAGAAATTGTCCATAATTTCAGTATAACCTGATACATCATATTTTAGTTAATCACTTAATAGACTATATATTATATAACTCTATGGATTAAATGGTGTGGCAACTTAATCCTATTATTAATTTAGTCAATCCACAATAAGTACAAATAACTCTGAGTGAAAATATGAATTGATAAATAGAGGCCAAAACTAAATAGATGATCAAGAATCTAATAAGAGTAGGCAAGTGAAGCAGATAAAGGGCAAAATATATAAAACTGGCATTGATACCAATGATATGTAAAATACTTAAGGTAACAAAAATCACATGAGATGACACAAGTTGGTAGGAGATCCTATGACATATTATAGAATATTATTTAAAAAGAAATAATTTTTGCCTTAAAGTAGATATTTTAAAGAAAAGTATTAATTTATATTGTATGTTTCACAGAAGTGGGATGTATTTATCTGATATGAATAAAGAGTTAAATGTAAAGCCACAGCATGTTAGTGGCAATGAAGTTGAGCATGATAATAATATGGAACAAGTTGAATCAGTAGACATAAATGTGTCTGGGGGTTCAATGGTTGGAGCTGAGCATTGTTTCCCAATGCAAGACTAAAAACAAATGATATCTCAAATTCAAGAAGACTCAAATGAACAGTCTTCTCAATCACTTGGAATTGGGCTAACACAGATTACAGAAGATATTGGAGCCATGATGCAGATGTTCCAAACATTATTGGTTCAGATGAAGGACATGAATGGTCAGAAGGATGCCATGCAAGCTGATATGAGTGGTTGGATGAATGCCATGCAAGCTGACATGAGTGGTCGGAGATAGCATGAGTGGTCAGATGAATGACATAAATGGTAGGATGGATAGCATGAGTGGTCAGGTGAATGGTCAGATGAATAGCATAAGTGGTCAGATAGATATAGTCAAGGCTGACATGAATGGTCGAATGGATGCCATGAGTGGTCAGATGAATGGTCGATTGAATAGAATGAGTGGTCAGATAGATATAGTCAAGGCTGACATGAATGGCAGATGGATGCCATGAGTGGTCAAATGAATGGTCAGATGGATAGTATGATGGTCAAATAGATACTCTGAAGGCTGATATGAATGGTCGGATGGATGCCATGAGTGGTCAGATGAATATAAACAAGGCTGAAATAAGCAACATGGTAACTAAGGCTGATATTGACAAACTGGATGAGGAGGTTAAGAAAAGAATTAGTGGCATTGAAATAAAATTTTCTACTGCCATGGAACAATTATCTTCAGAGATAAATGAAGTGCATAACAGTAGTACAGAATTAAAGTGAAATGTAGAAGAGATGATAATAAATATAGATGTTGTGAACTTGCAGTGTCAAAAGCGATATACTGAATTTAAGAAAAGTATTACCACTCAAATTTTAGAATAAAGTTAAGGAGGTTCACCAAGCCCAGGAATACAATAAGATAGAGGATTTAAAGGTTACTATGGCAACCAAAACTGATATTGATGATTTGGAGATCAAAATAAATAGTAATTTGGAAGCAAAGATAATGTGTACAAAAAAATATAGATAGAATCTAAAACTTATGATAATAATAGGTTAGATTGTATGAGCTGTGATATTAATGATATAAAAAAACCATCTAGGTTCATTTTTGAATCCAATCGAAATAGTAAATATTCTGTTACTATGGAAACTTCTCTTGTACATGAATGTTCTGCTACTTGGACTCAGAAAGTATCTGAGGACATAATAGAAAGTCATTCCACCAATTTTAAGTTGGGAGAAGCGATCCCAAAATCATTTTGCAATGATGCTGATTCAATCCTTAACATGAAGAGTATGGGAATGAATACATTAGACGATCGAGCAAAATAAGTTAATGTGAACATCCAATGTTCAGAACATAAAGTTTGTTCTAAATACAAGGTTCATGAACATAATTGCAAAATCCAAGAAAGGCTATTATATGCTCAAAGGCTTTTTACAAAGAAAATTGTCTCATTAGAGAAGCCAGCTTTGAAAGGACAAATGAAGTCGATACACTTGTTCATCTTGAAAGTCTATTATGGCACAACATGTCTCTTCATAATCAGGAAGATGACCAAGTCATAGATAGTTGCAAGATATTACTGGAGTCAACTATACTCCCTACAAAGAAACAGAAAGGTCAGGTTCCATAAGCTTTGCAACACTTATGATTGTCCCTTCACATTTATTGAATATGTGAATAAAAGTTCTTAAAAAGAGAAAGGCACAAATTAATGGACAGACATCATGATTGCAAACCTGGAACATAAGACTGGATTTTCTTAATGATTGAACTTTGAAAATAATGTTAAGTGAGTATTAGGTATATAAAAGAGAAAAAAAATGTTAAGTTTACTTTTGAGTATTAAATCTTATAAAAATAATAGGGAGTGGGTGAAGCAGACAGAATGGGTAGTGAATTACATAAATTGAGGTGCAAATGAATCTACTGTATCTGTACCTATCCAACTACATTTTAACCAACCTATTCCTTCGTTATTTGTAAAATACCAACCTCCAATTGAATGTCATCACTATGACATAGAAACTAAAATTCAAATGGCTCACCAACAGTTAATTAATAAATGGAATTTTAGAAATAAGAAGGGGAAGAAAAGTAGACATCACTTTAAGATTGGAGACAATGTTTTTGTGAGAACACATAACCCAAGTAAACCAATGGATAATGTTTATCATAAATTTTGTCAACAATATGCTGGACCATATGCTATTGTGCAAAAAGCAGGCCAAAATATATTTTGGTAAATATTGATGGAGAAATAAAAGGAAGTTATAATGCTCGGATATTAAAGCCATACAGTGGTTGTCAAGAAGAACTGCCAAGTACAGAAGCTTAGTTATTCGTAAACAGATGATCATGATTCAAGTAGATGACAGAAGAATTTATAAAAAAAATGTAAATGGGTATATGCAAGTATATTGTAATGAAAAAGACAGCATTGTTCATGAGTAAATAGATAGAGTAGGTAGATGTGATGAGGATGCACTCAAATTAATGTTGAAACCATTTATTGAGGTATATTAGAATTGGCTGAGATGTGCGAATTGACCCATACAATGTGGGAATCCCATATTTTGTTCAGACCTTATAAAAATCCAATAATACTCCTAGGGAGCAAGATATAGGCAGTCAAACCCAAATATGTGCCTTCTGGAACAGAGAAACTTAACCAGTCAAATTCAGAGTATTCAACCATCATATAGTTAGTAATTCTGGTAAAGATAGTAGGAACAATGTTAATGATGACAGTAATTCAATGTTAAGATGAAAGAGATAAGGCTAGGAATCTAACAAAAATGAGTAATATAAAAAAGAAAATGTATATTGATGAGTAAATTAAAATAAGTATGACAGCATTAGAACTCTGCCTATTTAAAAAGAATAAAATTATCCAACATGGTAACCATCCAAACCTTTGTTTATGTACTAAAATTTTGACAATGGTGTAAATTTTAACCTTTTAAGAGTGGGGGAAATGTAAGGCGATGCCCAATCCTTATAAAAAAATAATAATAAGTAACTGATGTTTTAGAATAACATGTATAAAGATTAAATAGGCAGCCAACTTTTAAAACATATTTTTAGATATTTGGAGACATACACTCACACACACACACATATATATATAAACATAACCATATATTCATGAAGGAATGAACAAATTTATTTTTTATTAAATGTAAAATAAAATATCTACATACACGCATCTATACATGAATGTGTAAGATTTCAAATCATGACATGACAAAAATAATAAAGAAAATATTTGACATTAAATTTTAGTAACCAAGGTTCTTTTGTTTAAAAAAGAAAAAAAAAAAGAGTAAACCTTTGTTAATTTTGGAACGTGAAAAATAAACTAAGCAACAGGAATTTTTAGTTGTTGGTTTTTTTTGTTGAATGGAGGCAAGAAAGTAAAGTTGTAGAATAAGAATATTTTAATTGTTATTATATTAGTTATTATGATTTCCTTTCCTTATTAAAAATAAACTGTTTAATATTGAGGAATTTTATTATTTACTAGTGTAAAATATTTTTTTTAAAAAAGGAAAAAAGACATTGTTTAATTGATGAACTTTCGTTTGTTCAAATAAATGCTAAAAGCTTCATAGTTATTTATCGTTGTCAAAAATATACTTACTATAAAATGTTTCTTGTAAAAGATAAACTCAGCTAATGATGAAATAGAATTTTAGTAACACTAATTTTTATTACTTTTACGTAAAATCTTTATCATGTGTCTCATATATATATAAATAAAAACTGCATAGAAATAGAGTTTGTTTTATATTATAACGCAAGTCTTGGAAAAAGATTTATATTTAACAATTTATATGTGTGTAAATAATATCTAACGATGCAATTTTGCTAATTAACAGTCAGGGGATCTTTCTATCCCCTTGGTGACATTGGCATGTGATGGAGGATAATATTCATTGTTATATTTAATATTTAAATTAACATGGAATGATCTGGGATGGAATTGGATAGGCGATGGCTTTAAAATCAAACACCCAGAAATTCGATTTTGTCATGGGAATTGTTAATTCTTGGAATGTTTAACATGAGTTAATATACGTGAATAAAAGAAAGACATTATCTGGTAAGAATACAGAAGCTGCTCTTGAAAATATAACTTGCTACTATTTCAAGAAATTTGAAATTTCATTCAATTTTATGCTTTAAATATTTTTTTTTAATGTATACTGAGAGTTGAGTTATAAATTTTTCTCACCCTTTTATTCATTTGTAGCAAACATTTTTTTTAAAAAGAACCCATTTGTTTAGATTTTTATAGAGAGAGAAAAATACAAATACACAACTCAAGGTATACATAAGTATATTATATATGTTTGTAAATAAAATATATGCGTAATCGAATGCTTAAATTAAGCTGGACAATGACTTAAAGACAAAAGATAAGATTTTAATTATTTACATTTATTAGACAATTAATATATTAAAATCAAATTAATTAATAAGTAAATATATATATAACATTTCTTGTTTAAATAATTAACAGCCTTATGAATGAACTATATCCACAATACACAAATTAGCAATTCATGGACATAACCTTGAGATACATTTAAAAGACATAAACAAAATAATAATGGTACATCTAGTAATATAATTTCATATTTAAAATAATTGATACTTTATTGTACATTATGCACTATAATTTTATAATTTTTATTTCAATTGATATGTTAATATTTAAATCACAGCTAGTCTTATTGTAGTAAAGATAAATCAATATTTTATTATATCCATGTATATATTTTATTAATTCATAAATATTATAAATTTAATCCCAGTTTCATAAATAAATATTTGTTGTTTGAAGTTAAAATCTTTGTTTTTCTGGTCTTTAGATTATTAAGCATCATTCATACTTCACTCACCAAAATAGCTATTATACATGTATACAGATTTTTTTAAATATATTATTAGCAATAGCCATTAAGGATTTATATAGAGGTCATATCATTGCCATCCTATTTAAATCCATCCTTGAGCAGAATTAAAGGCAAATGTTTATACTGAGTTAGAACCCCGAGTAGTAATAGGACCTGTAAGTAGTGAAGGCTATGGGTGTACCATCCTAAAGGGTTTTACGGTCCGTTAGATATTTTGTTGTAGAATATCTATAATTTTTAAGGTTGGATTGGATATTTGATTGTTGGAGTTTGGTTGGTTCTGTTGTAAGTATTGATGTTGGATGGGGAATTTTTATCATTGTTTCGAGGATGTGATGTATTCATGTCACTTGTGACTGATTGATCTCATTCACGGCTCCAACCCAGATTATCATGTTAGTTACTATTTATCATGAAGCAGTTAACAGTAGTCCTCCCACGATTTTACCTTTAAGACTCCAGAGATAGTAATGTATAGTTCTTTTTGATATATGTATAATATTTGTCTTTAAGTCTCCCAAAGATGAGCAAGGCAATATTTTATAATAATAGCCCCTAAGACTTGGATGTAAGCAGGGCAGTGCAATAGCGTTTGCAGAAAACTATTATGGGTTGTAATAGCTTAGAGAGACTGAAATGTGATGATCATCTGAGTGTTCATGGAACATTGTATACTTTAGGAGCAGTTATTGAATTCTTTTATTTAACTCAAAATTGTTAAATGCTAATCATTCTTTTGGCTGTCATTATCTGTCAGATCTTTAGAGGTATGGATGAGTATATAACCTAAATATATAACTATTCTTAAAGGACTGTTGATAGTATTTTATTGTCCGTTACTATATATATATATATATATATAATTTTTAAAACTCTGAAGTTATTCTGAACTTCTGCATTTATTATTGAGACTTGAACAAAAAAAAAAAAAACTTGTAAAGTAGTTTGTAAAATTAATTTGGAAAAATGACTACTATATTTATTGATGTTTTCAGAATGAAGATGCAGATGATTGTTAGCCTCCATATATTTGATGCATGATGTGGTTATATATTGTTACATTATTCCATTTATTTGTTTACATAGATTAATTTCATTTTACATTTTTAAACATGTACATTTCTCAAGAGCGGATGTTTTTTACCATTAACACAGATTTATGAGCTTATATTATAGTGCCATTCTTGGCTCTCTTAAAATTATAATTAGTTAGTTACTTTTAATAATTAATTGATTTCTATGGGATGCATGACCTTCTGCAACTGAGAAACATTAATACTGATTCCAACACCATAATAGATAAAACGTCCAATTACACATCATTACAATGTAGTATGAACACCAGGAAAATATCTCATTTAAGAACTTTATGCAGCTTATAACCCCCCCCCCCAAAAAAAAAATAGATCTGATTTTTTCACATAATGAAATCTTGCTCATTTAAACATTATTAGTTTTAGCGTTGCATGATTCATGGCACAAATCTGCTCAAAATAATCACTACAGTAAATAAGTTATATAAATCCTGCCTTTTGAAACTTAATGGCGGTGTTAATGACTTTGAACCTTCAACATTGGGTGGATTGGAATGCAGAAATGTATAACTCCAAAAAATATTATGAATATATTATGTTCTCATGAAAATGAAAAAATTATCCATCCAACAACTCTATAAAAAGTACAACAACATAGATAAGCAGCTAAAAATCATTTTTTTTTATAAATTTAGTCAATTTTTTCTTATGATAGATTTTTTCAATATAGTCATAATTTTGAATTGATAACCTTGTAATTTATTGTCCTTACATTGTTCACTCTTTTGACATATACATATTAATCTGATAATAGTCCATCCATTATTATATAACATTTAATTTCTACTCCTTTTCAGCTCAAACACAGAGAAGTCATTTGGTGTGACCTGAGAAATATATTGGTATTTTCATTCTGGAATTGATCTTCTCTATCTCACTTGCTTCTTTGCTTTTCACTTACATCTACGTCAGAAGCATAAGTGCATCCTACTTTTGAATATTGGGGTTCATTATCACATCTGTGATAGTTGATGCATAAACCACTTCCAGATTATATTATGCAAGTTCTAAGTGGTCTGGTTGGGTTATCAATTGATCTCAATTTTTGCCCATTTTTTGCAAAGTGGTAATTCTTCTTCCTTTTCTTCATAACATGTTAGTGGCTTTTCTTTCCACTCCCATATATAATGACATTTTTATATGAGGGTTATTATCTTCTATGTATGAAGGTTTTGGTGGTGGGTTAAATTGCCCTTCTTTTCTGATTAATAGACTTGCTACTACCAAAAGTATTTTATGTTTTACAACTTGTTCAGTAGTATGCCTACTTTAAAACTATCAGCATCTTATTAATATGACATAGGAAGCTGTGTCTCAATATTGATATGATTTGCAACTCAACAAAAGGTCAGCTGCTATAGCTTTTAACTTTGCCACTCATTTTTTGAAAAAAAATGTAATTTAAGGCCCACCAGTTGAACACTTTCTTGGAATATCCTGTATTTGATATGCTCCTGATAATCCTCACTTCAGTAATAATTTAATAATATCAGTTTAAATTCAGAATTCTTTTAGGGTGAATGAAAAATGAGTTCCAACATGTGTGTTTTTTATCCAATAAGTTAGATTATTTATAGATATGCACAATCCCTGCCACACATACTTATCTGATTATGTTATTTATATAATATTGATAAAGAATATAGATAATAATATTATCATTTACATTTATAAACCTATTAAAGCCTTGAATGATTGACATTATTATCTTAGGGAGGTATAAAGAATGGATTGTATAATATATTTCAGCTACTTATTGTTCAAACTATTTTTATAAATATTTGCAATGGTAGGAAAGAAAAGTATGTTATTTGTTTGTATGAAAAAATATTATGGTTATATTATCAAAATTAACAGTTATTAACTCTCTGTATTTTCATTTCTTCATAGGAAAAAAGGTTCTAGTCTTGTGATTGTTATGTTGTTGAAAAGATGATCTTTAGTATTAACAGTTTATGTCATTAACATATAACTTATTATTGTAAACGCATTATATTATTTTTTATATTTGACTTTTTATTTTAGAAATCACATTTTATTAAATTTAGGCATTTAGAAGTTAAGTTTATTTTAAAATGTTTGGAATATCTGATGTGATGTAATAAATTTGTTAGACGGGATTCTTGATTATGTTGTAAAATTGTGCTCATCCATTTTCTAATTTAATTTGAAATAGTTCGACACCTATGAATATCTGTAAGTTTGAAAATACTTTGAATCTTTCACTAGTTGTTATAAATTAAAAATCAATTTATTTTGCATGAATGAGCTATGACCTTTTAAAACCTACACCTAAAAACCAAATAAATTCAGAAAAATGGGCCAGTTAAAAACTTTTGTTTAATGTTAAAGTCTTTTAATTAATACCTTTATGTCAATTCAAATAAAAAGTGAGACAGAGAATATCTTGGCAAATAGTTTTGGGATTGATCAGGAGTTTATAAAGGTACTATACTTTTTCACAAATATAAAGAGAGAAAAATGAGTTGATAGCAGGAATATAAAAACATGAGAAGAAGCAGTGGTGATAGAGAATGTTTCCTTATAGTTAAACATTTTGTGGCTTAATTGTAAATTAGTAATATGACCTGAGTACTTTTCTAAATCTTTAAAACATATATCACAAAGTAAAAAATGGGCAATGATATGGTTATTTTAATATGTATTTTCTAGTATTAATTGATACTGTTTTTTCTCTAATAAAAACCAAAAATATTTACATACATGCACATGCACACGCACACATACTGAGTGCATACTGAGTAACCAGAATAAAAGAAGATTTGTGTTATGTATTTGTGTGAATCATAAAAAAATATCAATTCACCTGGGTCTCTTTTTACGCAGACTTATTTAACATGATTTTGAAGTTACGCGATACATGTTTCATTGGAAGTTGACCTCCGATAATGCGCTATTATTTTAAATAATCAATTTTGCGCACTTATGTTATATTGAAAGTAATAGCACATAATTGGAATTCAACATTCATCTTAGTAATTTCAATATTTTCAGTGCTTTATAATAGTAAAATTTTATGCAATAATGAAATTAAAATCATGATTTCCACATTTTATGTGTATACACATTAAATTTTACAAGATTATAATGTAAATTTGTTCAAACATTGTGCATGTTAATTTTGCATTTTAAATCACATTCTGTTTTTGCTTTTTAAAAAAGAATGTAATCAATTATTATTTTCTTATTAATGACACTAATCATTAATGTGCTCTTAAATTCCAACAAGAGCTAAATGGTTGTATGTCTGGTTATTGCGAACTTCATAAACAATTAATAAAATCGTCTCAAAGATTAATTACTAATTACATTGTCACCAGAAAAAACATTGAAACAACATGAGTGTAAAGTTGGTGTTAGTTGTATTTCCTCTTGTGAAAAATTTGATTTTTTACCAGTTTACAAACAAACATGTTTTTTTGGCAAATAGCAATAATAATTGAAATGTGTATAAAAAATGTAAATTACTGTACTGTACATTATGCATAAAAATATATTATTTTGAATAAAATTAAATATTATAGTTAAAAAAAGTTTGTCTTGTAACAATTTTTTTCAAATTTGAAATTTTTTATTAGTCATATTTTATTTCCTTATTTTTTTTTTTTTTGTGCAAATTTTAACGTAATTTTACGTTGGTGCTTTGCTTTTTTGTGAATTTTGAAAAATCACAGACCGCATCCCTCCATTTTTAATGTAAGTTACATCTATTTTTGTGCGATTTTGTTTGCACATAAAACATGACCCAGGTGTATTTCAAAACATATATATTATTTAGTAAGATTTATTAATTAAATTATTTTTTTTAAAAAAAAAAAAAGCCAGACAAAAATTAATTTGTATGTAAATTTGTATTGATATAATCATGATTTTTTTCACTATTATTGAGGAACACTTTCAAATGTTTATCCCATAATCAGATAGAAAATTAAAAATTAGAATTAATTTGCTGAAAATTTTTAAGATATCTTGAACAATATACACCTGTGTATTGTTTTACATGATAGATAGGTTCCTCAGAAAATGCACACAAACGAAATAACACAAAAATAGATTTAACATACCTTGAAAAATGGGGGATAGGTACTGTAATTTTCAAAAATCACATAAAAGCAAAGCAACAACATAAAATTACTTTAAAATTTGCATTAAAAAATAATAAAATAAAATATGACGAATAAAAAATTTCAAATTTGAAAAAAATTAATACAAGACAAGCTTTTTTTTTACTTTTTTATTAACTACAGTATTTAATTTTATTCAACACAATATATTTTTATGCATAATTTACAGTATTTTTTATACATATACATATTTTAATCATTATCACTATTTGAAGATATGCAAGTTTGTTTGTGAACTAGTAAAATATCAGATTCATCACAGGAGAAGATACAACTAATGCCAACTTCATTTTTTTAATTGCTCTTATTGTGGACTCACACAAAATAAATGTTTTCCAATTGCTGTTGATCCTTTCGATTTCACTAAGTGATCTAAAATTGAAATTTTTGTTTCTAAAGAAATACATTTTTGGGTGTTTTTTCTTAATTACTTAAGTTCAGCCAGCATCTTCGTTAATAAAATAAAAAAAAAATGGTGCTTTATTTGCTAATTGAAAGATCTATAAACTGAAATATAATTTGTATTACTTAACAATATTATTTGAAAAACAAAAGTTTTCAAAGAAATATTGCCATAGGGAAAAAAATTTGTAAAATTTAGTTTAGCTTGATTGATTGTTAGTGAGAGACTGCTGTAAAGATTACATTTTTTTAAAATTATTTTTAGAGAAAATAATCTTTAAAAAAAGATCGATTTAAAAAAAAAAATTCTCTTCATTAGAGTAAACTAAAAGTTTAAAATAAAAATAAGAAATTAGACTTACGATAATAAAAATATACCAAAACACAACTGTTGGACAAAATTTAATTAAAACTAACATTTAAAAATTAAATTCTTATTTTTGCCTTTAATTTTTTAATTTTCAATTTCGTTTAAAAATCAAACTTCATTGTTTCACATCAGATTAATTTCATATCACATTAAATAATTTTTAAATTGTTAATTACAATTAAAAATCAGATTTATTCATAGAATTTAATTGTGCCCACTGCTGTTATTTACCTTTTAAAAATAAACTTGTGAACACTAAATGATTACATACTCTTTTTTAAAAAAGCAAAAATAGAATGTGATTTAAAATGCAAAAACAACAATATGCATAATATAGGCATTTATAATGTTTAAACAGATTTACATTATAATCTTGTAAAATTTAATGTGTGTATGTAAAATAAGGAAATCCTGATGTTAAGTGAATTATGAACTTCTTTATTACATAAAATTTATTACAGTATAATTATAAAGCGCTGAAAATATTAAAATTATTAGATATAAATGGAACTCCAATAATGCACTATTACTTTAAATATGACATGTGACTGCACAAAACTTATAATATATAAAGTAATAGCACATTATTGAAGCTTGACTTCTAATCAAATATTTTTATTGCTTAAAAAACATATACAAAGATAGTAAGAAGAAACATGAATCACATAACTTCAAAATAGCATTAAATAAATCCGCATAAAACGAGACCCGGGTATATTTAAATTTTAACATGCAAAACATTGAAATAATTTTAATGCAGCCATATTTATAAGATCATTTGAACATATTTATAAATTCATTTAAGTTTTCAATTTATTTTAATCGTTGTAAAAGTTGATCTTGTCTTAATTCTTACTTCACTTTATATATTCCTTACATTGCTGTTGTTTTTTTACAAATGTACTTTTATTTATATAACATTTTAAATGCATTTTTTTAATAATGTGACTCCTTTTCAGTAGCTATTAAAATAAATGGTAGTTATTGGTAGTATAAATGTCATGCTTTTTTTAAAAAAACTGATCTAGAGCAAAAAGGGTTTAAATTTAACTAAGAGTGTACTAGGTGTACCAAAATACCTTAAGTATGTCACAATAATATAAAATTGTTCTACTTATTGTTATCCTGTCTTTCCAAAATCTAATGTTCACTTTTCCTGCACTTCAGTATTTTTAAGAAATAAAAAATTTATAATTTTTATGTTTCTTTTCAATTTAAACAATACATTTTTTCATTTATACTGTGTCCAGTGTCACTCAATTGCCTGCTGGATTGCAAACATAATTAAATAAAGAAATACTAAGAATAGTGTGAAATGGTTTTGCAAGTAATTTAACACAGATTTATTTACAGAGGTTAAGCATGGAGATAATAAATCATTAGCAATTATATATATATATATATTATTTTGTAAGCCCTCAGGCCCATATATTAAGTTTTGTGATATATGTATATAAAGTATATATATATGTATATAAAGTATTATATATATATATATATATATATATATATATAATACTTTATATACATATATCACCAAACTTAATATATGGGCCTGAGGGCTTACAAAATAATATAAATTTATATAAGCTGTTATGAGTCCCTAAGTTTACTTCCATACAACCAGAGATAAACTTCTCTGCAAGACTAAGGTAAAGTGAGAGTGATTGAAGCATCCATTGGATGGTACCGCTGTATTCTTGCAACTTCACCTAGCAAGTCTCAATTCTTGTTCATCCACATTCTCTCCTGGAGCTTGTAGAATGACCATTCTGATTGGCCATTAGCTACCCATGTGGTGTCAATATCTAGAGTTCCCATATTTGATTTTTGTGATTAGATAATGCAAGTCACATTTCAATTATCTATTTTTAGCAATGTGTTTCTTTTATCAACAAATCTGACCAGATACTAAAATTAATATCTCTGCCAATATTGATTATTTATGAGTATAGCTAATGTTTATCAGTATAAGATTTACTCTTTTAATTAAAACTAATTAATTAATATAAGTGCTTTTTTAAATGGTGTGTATGCCAAAGGCATACATGCACATATATTTACTTTTACAGATATAATATTTACTTAAATATTGCTTATTTTATATGCATTTATGAATATGTACACATACTTAGCATACCTCCAACAAGTTCAGAAATTAGCATTATATTTTCCAGTTCCCTGAACTTAAAACAAATTTACTAAGACGGGAGAGAATTTTTCTTTTGCTATTTTAATGTTGGAGAGTTTCTGATTCCAGGTCTATAACATTTTCTTGTTCTAGAGTAACGGATAACTTGTCAAGGGAAGGAGTGACTTCAGTTGCTACTTTTGTATTATTATTTGATCTTTTTTCAGAAACAGCTGCAGTATTTTTTGTCTACTTTCATCTTCCTGTAACTGGTTGATGTGTTTATGTACCACTCTTCCATCTACCATTTGGATGGCCACCACTTGCTTGTTAAATGGCATACAATTTTCATATTTTTCTAAAATATATCATGATTACTTCTGACGCATATGCATTTCTTGCAGTGCAAATTTGTTGTTAGCATCTATATGTGCTTCAAAATTCTTAGATGGCATAATTTTATCAAGCTTGTTCCACAATATACAACCTAAATATTTCTCTACAAGTGATTTCCCTGACATAGCTATAGGCATAAAATGTTGATACAGAATCAGGTTGAAAAATACTTTCTGCGGCCTTTGTTTTCCCATTTTGTTGATGTCTGACTTTAACTTTTGCATGGCTTTTCCAGCTATTACATTTGATTGGGGGTGGTATGGTGTAATAAATATATGCTTTATTCTTCATTTGTGCTTAGTATTATCAAATTTTTCTGATATGAACCCTGTACCATTGTCTAATACTAGTGTTTCCAGAAAGCTATGGTATGAAAAAATCTCCATCAGTTTGTTGACAGTTTCATCTGAGCATGTATTTTTAACTGTTTTATATTTATCCCATCACAAATAGGCATTAACATCTACCAGAAACAATAGTTCTTGGATAGAACTGCAGTGATCGATGTGTATTCTCTGCCGTGGTTTCTCTGCTTCTTTCCAAAATTCAAATTTGGCTGGATGTGCATTTTTCTATGACTGGCAGCTTGTGCATAATACACATTTTGATGTTGATTTTAATTTTTGGCCACCAGACATAAATATGAGCTACCACTTTCACCCTGATGACACCCCAGATGACCTTCATGTAATAGATTGAGTATTTGGTTTCGGCCATTTCCTGGGATTAGGACTTGATGACCTCTAAGTATACATCATTTGCATAAGCAGGAAAGATGGTCATTGTGTTGGCAAGACTTATTGCAGTGCTTATAGCATTCATTTTTGTAAAAGCATTGATGAGTCATGTGACTGGGTTTGTTACAACAAAAACATTGTATTCAACTTTAATTTCTATCAATTATTCCTTTTTGTTTAGGTACTCTTCTTGTGGATCTGTCAACTTTGTGTATTTTAATGGACTATTGTCTCCTACTTTTATGTCAGTAAATTATTTGGCTTGCTGTAAAACCAATTCAAGAGCTATTCCATATTTGATATCTTCACTATAATTAATGTCTTTATCATCCAATAACTGTTACTCAGACTGCTTCTACTCATTTTACATAAGTGCAGTTTTTTGCTAGATCATGAAGGGTAGTATTATAATCTTGCATTTTCTCATTATTGCTTTGTTGGCCATTTCTAAAATGGAGTTTGACAATGTACCTAGACTCATGAGGTTTAAAGTAGTCAGTTAAATGATATTTGACTTATCAGGAGTTTGGGATTCACACAGCCTATTTGCTATTTGAATTAACTATTTCCCAGCAAAATATAATAATGATGTTGTTTTACATTTATCCTCTACCACTCTGTTTGTAATTATGAATTTCTCTATCTGCTGGATGTACAGGGGCCACTCATTTGCCTTTCTGATGTCAAATCCTGCTATTGATATTTGCATTATGATGACTTAGTCAATTTAGCAAAAAAATGTTTTCTCATTAATTTGTCTGCTCCACAAATTCACTTAGTAAAATGCCTACTTATTCAGCTGTCAGTGTGCTAATTGTTTTCAACTGACAATTGCACAATTTGCTGAGGATTCAAACCATTGAGGTTCATAATCAAGACAATGACTGTGCCAATTGCTATGTCCAGAGACACTCTATTGCCTGATGGATTGCAAACATAATTATTTAACAATATTAAGAATAATATTGTACCAGTTGAAAAACACACATCGATCCAACAAACCCCTGAATACAGGTAAAGTACCTCAAGTCCGACCATGTACAAGATAAATAAATCAGGTACATCATGAATTCTGCCCTATTCACCTATATCCCCAGGTCAAAGATCTAATCAATGGCCTTTCTCGACGATACAATCGAATTCCTTTATTTTCACTGTGCCGGCAGCTGGGTCTTAAAGCATGAGATTCGATTTTATTACATTTAAATGAGAACTTGGGTGATTGGTTGAAAGGTATATTTAAAAATCAAATTTTATTTCATATAAAAGTAAAATAAAATGATTCAAGAACACTGGAACCAATGATATATATATATATATATATATATATAATCATTGGGCATTCTACATTAGTTATTTTACATTAGTTTAAACTCAATCTCAAAAAAAAAAAAAAATACAATTTCTAAATTAACTTCATAATTATATGAGTTCCTGACGACTTTATTTTTATTAGCGGTCAGCATTGACATTATTGACTTTGTGCAATTTATTTTGTGAAGTTTATACATCTTTCATTGTGTTTACATTTATTCTCTTTTTTTAAAAAAATAGCAAAATTATTTCATAATTAAATGACCATGGATTTCAAAATCCCCCGTGCACATTTATTACAAGCTTATAATAGAGCGATAGGTTTAAACATCTGCCTAATGCACATATATAAGAATGACTTAAAAAAACATTTCTATTGAAAAAGATATTAATTAAATAGACGATTGTAGTAAGGCTAATTTGATGTCTTACACCATTAACATATATATAAAAAATGATTTTTATTTATCTTTATAAAATTAATAATTTTGATTTTCAACAACTAATGTTTTATGACATTAGTGGACCTTGCTGGCATAGCTTATAAATATCTTCAAAACTCTAAGCGATTATAATAAAAACATCTATCAGTTAATTATCAAAGCAAACAAGTCACTTTAGTTGGACTTACAACTAAAATCATACCTATAATGAAATATACCGTGAATTAGCCAAAACCAAATGATTTTAACTAATTACACAAACGAACAAAAGAGTCGATTACTCAGGTCGAAGATCCTTTCGGTAGAATCATCTCCCTATGGCTTACATATTAGATAGGCAAAATAAAAGCAAAATAATGACGGGTTAATAAATATACGAATGCAAAATGGAGAGAAAAAATGTAAGTAAGAAAATACGAGCCGGATTACAGACACTCGTATGTCTATTCCAATGAAGAATAAAAGAAAAATCGATACGTCCACATGTCGTGTCCATGTATTGATAGGAGATAGGAATTACAGAGAGTCATCATATTCACCTCTACGAATTCTGCTGACAAACCAACTCTATCTCAAACACGCTGTCCGTTTCACAGGTGTATGCGAAGAACAGAAGCCAACTCCAAATCACAAAATCTATGATCATTTTAGGTCTGTTCATGAGACTCCAAGCATTCTTTATTAAACCAAGATCTTATAATTATTAAATAAGAACGAATTATAATTAAATAGCCATAAAATGATTTAATACTGCATAGAGAACAACCTGCGTAAACGACTACTTTATATAAATATTTAACATACAAAAAAAAACATACTTATAGAAATAAGGGAATTTAATTCTCGAAAAAATCCCCCCTTCCCAATGCATGATAATTAACTGATGCTATCTAGTGGCGCTGTTACTAGGTCAAAAATCCATAGCATATTTTATTCTATTTTGAATTACAGAAATATAAAATTATAGAATCCCATTCTGGGAAATCTATAATAAAACGGTTTACAGAAATTACGGCATGTTTATTTTGAAATATATATATATATTTGACATAACTTCACTTGTGAAATAAAATAGATCAAAATTTATTTTATTTTAAAATTAAATCGTTCTTTCCCATACTCCCTCTAATAAAACATAGTTTGCTCTCTTAGAAATTACTCTGAGCCCCCGCGAGTGAAGCTTGTCAAAATACAAAAAAAATCAAACCATGAAATAATCTCATGCTAAAAATTAATATAAAATAAATAAATAAATAAATTCATAGTCAATAACAAATATTAGAAAATTGTTATGAGCTTGAGTTATCAAAAAGAAAAACATTATAAATAATTTAAAAGAACAGGTTAAAAAGACAGTTAAAAAAAAAGGATTCTTAATAAAAATTAACTTTTGACATTTTAAAGTTTTACGAAATTATATTTACATTTTAATAATACTTTGGTCAAATCTGGATGACTACCTTGGTGCTCCCTGGAATGAGTTCTGCAGGTGAACATTGATGGCTTATGGCAGTTGATGGCATGTTCTGGCATCAGCATAACGGAAGATTTCGGGTCTCAGGAGGGAAAGGGCAGCGATTACCCTGTTTTACTCCTCGATCATCATAGCATGCTTTTTCAACTCTGTCTGTTCTCTCTCCAGTTCTGGTCACTCTCTGTTACTTTCTGCTGCCTCAGGTGATCTTTTAGAAAACAATGGCAATTGTTTTTATTCTAATTTTAGAAAGTTTGTACCTCGATAAGGATTAATATTATTCAATCTAATTTTATATTAGTTTTTAATTTAGATAACAATGTAGAATCTCTACTAATTAATGAATAGAGATTCCACAGTGAATGGATTTTGGTATTTATCTATGCTTTTAATTTAAACATTTATTTTAAACTTCTTATCGAGATACAAATCTTTTCAAAAAGGCCATCTTGGATTCTTATACTGAAAATAAAGCATTTTAAACATATACAGTATAACTAAAATATATATAAAAATTCAAAGTTAATTATTTGAATTTTTTCTTTTAATAATAAAATAAAATAAGTGTTAGTACAATTAGGATCCAAAATAAGTTATAGGATTTATTCAGGATAGTTAAAAATGTTTTTTTTAGAATAATAAAAAAAAAGCAAATGTTAGTAAAATAAATAATTAGGTGGGTCAGACCATGAAACAGCAAATCTGATTTACCATTTCAATATGTTATGGCATGGCAAGTAATTTAAAGTTAACAGATGTTTATTTACAGAGGGTTAAACATGAAGATAATAAATCATTAGCAATTATAAATTTTATACATTTTATATTTATATCTCACTAGACATAATATATAGGTCCAAAGGCTTAAAAATACTATTATAGATTGATATGAGCTGTTGTGAGTCCCTAAGTTTACTTTCATATAACCAAAGGTAAACGTTTCTGCAAGGCTTAGGTGAAGTGGGAGTGACTGGAGCACCCGTTAGATGGCACATCTGCATTCCTGGAGCTTCACCTAGCATATCTATGGTTCTGTTCATGTACATGCACTGCTGAGTGTTATAGAATGACTCTTTTGATTGACCATCAGTTGTCTACATGGAAGTCCATATCTAGAATTCCCATATTTGATTATTGTGTTTAAATAATGCAGTTCACATTTCAATTGTATATTTTTAGCATTGAGTTTCATTACCAACAAATCCTATCAGGAACTAAAATTAATATTTCTACAAATACCGATTATTTATCAGTATAGCTAATCTTTATCAGTATAAAATTTACTCTATGAATAAAAACGATTTAATTAATCTAAGAACTTTTAAAATAATGTGTATGCATTCGTCAAACATGCACATACATTTACTTTTACAGATATAATATCATTTACTAAATACAGCAGGAGTGAGATGTAACCTATATAGTTCATCATATTAGTAGAATTCATAAAGTAAACTTTAAATTTTCTTTAATATATTTATGATCTTTTTTTAAATATTAGACTGACATTCAATCCAGAGAAACATACAATGTTATTCAATATATAAATATCTATCCATTCTTATGTAGAAAATAAATCGAGAAAGTGAAAGTTCTTAAAGCCCCAGTATTTAACTAAATTTCACACCCAGAAATTGACAAATGTTGTGAATATTGCTTTTTATTCAGCGTTGATTGAATTATTGCATGTAAAGTGTAAAGAGAAGGTCAACTGTTTATATAGATAGAGATTGATATGAGTCACTTCGACTGTTTATATATATATTAAAAAATCCAAAATCATTTTGACCTAACATCTTTTATTATATACATAAAATTTTAAAACAACATAATTATGGATGTGATACATAATACAAAACTATTGCCCGATATTACATAAATAAATATTTTGCTTTTTTATTGCAGGCACTTATGTACACATTCTTATATTTAGTAATTAATTAGATTATTAAAATATATATACTTTTTAGTTAAAGTTCACTGCAATAAATAGTTAGTTGTTTAAGTGAAATTATACGTTCATATTCTAACAGTAGTCGCCTGGAATAAGTTGACCAGACATTTTTTTTGTCTGTCTGAAGTCTAACTAATTATGTTTATAATTTTCACAGCAAATTAAAATTGTGTATAAAATCAATTTTACAGTACAATCAGAGATTATAAAAAAAACTTTAACAATAGTGTTTGATATAAACATATCCACTACAAAAAAAAAAATTGAATTTATTTTTAAATCAATGTATACTAAAGTTGGCGTTTTGTAGGTTTAATTACAATATATATATATTCATTAGCTTTAAGTACAATTTTTCTTAGAATTCGTGATAGTTCTTTTTTTTTTTTTAGATAATGCAGTATTTTAAATTTAATTTCAAAAATAACTTTATTAATGTAAAATAATTGATTATTTAAGAATATGTATTTTAAATTTATAGGTCATCATCTACGTTTTGATCTAATGAAATAAATGTATAGTTTTCAAATGTTAGTACTGATAACAGATTTCAACTCCAGATTACAAATAAAATGTTTAAATTGCAGATTTTGGTCTTAGTAAACTTATAATTTTTTAAAGAAAGATTTGAAACTGATTACTTTCCTTCATAAATATTATTTTAAAAAAAGAACTTGGTTACTATAACTCTGTACTTTATTTTTTTTGCATAGCCAGTGATTTTATAATATTTTAGCACTTATATAAAACGTTAAATAATGTGCAAAGGAAAAAAAAGGTGATATTTATTGAATTTTTAAAATAATGTTTTGATATTGTATTAAATGTAGATCCTAATTTAGTATGTTTTAAAAGATGTATTGTACTTAATTTTACATCAGTATATTATCGAATGAAATATTTGAAATGTTACTTTGAAACTGGGATGAATTATTTTGTTGCTGTGTTGGACAAAATAATTATGGATTTTAAACTGTTAAAAATCGCTCTTTAATGATTTCGTAAATATATTAACAATATAAATCTTATTCTACAAATTTTTAAGCTAAGTTTTATCTTTATTAAAATAACTATTATAAAGAGATATAACAAATAATTTGGGAAAAAATGGATTAGAATGGTTAGTGAGAGAAACTTGTTATATTAAATAAAAAAATGGAAAAATTTCAAGAACGTCTTTAAGTTTAATTTAAATAATCCCAATTGGAATATGATCAATAAACTTATACTTTTTATCATGTTTATTTGATTATCTTCAGGTAGTAAAAAATGAGTCATATCTTTTTTCTTTTTTGTGAGATTGTAAAATGAATTTATGCTAACTATAAATTTATAGTCAATATATTAAACATAAAACGAATGGCTTGAAATAAAAAACTCCCTAAATTAGCATTGATTCATTCTACTTACTAGTGCAGTAACATCAAGATAGGCACAAAATGACTATAATCATGGATGATATGAATAGGGAAACATGCATATATTCCCAAGTAGCAAAAAAATACAGGGGCAAGCAACACAGCAAATAATAGCAGCAAAAATAAAAACATACAAAATTTATTTTGATCCACAGCAAATAATCTGATCAAATTGGATTTGTTCACAACAACATTACACTATGGATTATGAGAGTCAAAAGAGCCATGGAATGATGAATCATTAAGAAAGATCTCTGAAGCCTTTAATGTCACAATAATGAAAGATCTATATAATTCATTCAAATGTTTCTTCACTGAAAATTCGATAATCATTGTGATTACAGATCAATTTTGTAGCATATTTAGATTGCCAAAAGAAATATTATTCAATCTACTCACAGCCAAAAACTTATGGGAATCAATTCATTGTGTAGCTGATCATCTAAATCCTAGATACATTGTTCTGGAATTTAAAACACAAGAGTTAAGAAATAGTTTTCAGAAAAAAAATCAGAATCTTGGATCTCTACACACTAGTAATAGTAAACCCCAAAAGGTATAGATACAACATTACAAATAGTATACTAAAAATGTCTACTTAAATCACCAAAGTGGAGACTTTGCTAAATTAATGGAACCATTTGGGACAGTTCTTCAATTTCAGCCAAACCTGCTCCCAAATATGCCAATACCAATATATAGAAACAGTTTCTCATTTAGAGTTAAGCTATATAAGAATGTAGAACATAAATATATTCCCTCTTAAATAACTGATCAGGAGGCAATGTTGTGTTTGATGATAAATAGAATAAAGCTTCAGTGTTATCATTGCAAACAGCATGGACATCTAATCAATGTTTGTCCTAAAATGCATTAAACCCAATGTAAAATAAAAATGACCCCACTGCATCAATGTCTGAATATAAGTAATGACTTGTCTAAAATGCATTAAATAATATCTCTCAATCAGAACAAATATCAGAAGCTGAAAGAGCCATCACATCAACTACACCATTGAATGACAAATCAGAAATACAAATAAAGGAAATCTCCCACAATGCTAGCATCATTGTACATGTTGATAATGTAATGAGTTCTATAATTGACTAATCATAATCACAATTTAATATTTCAAACAAAGCAACTCCAGAGATTATGGGATCACTTTCTCAATATACGCTGATAAAGGAAAATTCAAATGTATCAAACAAACTGATGTCCTGTTGTCCACCACATAAGAGAAGAGAGAATAAAGAATAGGCAAAAATAATGTGGGCCCTGATGCAGAATTCAATGATATGACAGACATTGAAAAAATGTTAAAACCAATATTGGTAACAAAGACACTGACTCTATAACTCCTGTTGATGAAGGCAATTTTGTGGAGGAGATAAGTGGTTTGTGCTCAAATAGATTAAATAAAAATCATAGATTCTCTCTTTACAACAACTAACAGCTTAACTGGGAGTCAATAAAAACAGTTGATAGTTAGAAGATAATTGTAATGTGCTTGTTGCTGAGATCATAATTAGTATTTCGTTTTCATCCTAGTACTGTTTATTTCTAGTCTATTGTAATTTTTTGTGTTTTTGGTTTAAGAAGTGGTGGGTTTGATAATAGATGATAATGAAGTTAAAAATTGCATCCTTAAATATTGGTGGTCTTAACTCCAGTAATAAAATTTACCAAGTGAAACAATGGTATGATATTGTCCATCCTCATTTAACAGGACTACTTGAAACCAAAATATATAATGGTTTAAAGATTGACCCTTCTGTTTACTTGGTAAATAATGGTTTTCCAGCTTTCTCTAAATATTCCAACTCCTCCTCTGCTGGTACAGGGATTATTATAGATAAAATTAGCTATTTTAAAATTCAATATATTGATGAACATTTTAATATTATTTCATTGCAACATAAAGCAATGGTGCAAGTTGTAATTTTTGTACATATTTCTCCAGGACTTACAATAATGAACAGGCTGATTCTCACATTAAATTCCACGCATGACTTCTTAATTTGTCATATGAAAAATTCATTAAAAAGTGGTTACATCATTTTTTCTTTTCACTGATGAGTGGGGAAGGTTTTTTGCCAAAGGGTACCATTTCCTTTTATAATGGAAGACATTCTTCACTAATAGATCTCATGCTTTATTTTTCATCAATTCATCACTTTATTAATCTTGAAATAAAAAATGCATTCTTTTCAGACCATGCTGCACTTGTCACTAAAATTGATTTTAATAATAAAAAAATAATATCCATTGGGCATCCTATTAGAATATTACTACCATCTAGAACACCTGCATTTCTACTTTTAGACATTTAAATATATTTAAATAAATTGAGTATGATTGATGTGGATCCAGCACAACTCTGGATAACATATGTAAGCATATTATCAAACATGATTTATCATTTTACCAGAGCCACACCATCACCAACAGGACTATTGGCACGTATGGAAAAAAATGTACAAAAACTTTATTCAGACTCCATCCTCAGAAAATGAACAACAAAAATTAAAAAAAAAAACATTACAATTTATGTAATGAAACAGAATCAACATTCTAAAAATATCTAGCAATAAAGAAGAGGAGAATATTATTTATTGTTACCCTACTTTAATCAGAGTGCTGACAACATCCAAATGCATACAGGGACAGTTAGTGGGATTTACATGCTGGAACCGGTCTACTATGAATTATAGATAAAGATTGCAACCAGGCAACTTTTATAACCTTGCAAATAAGTCTTTTGGTAAATCAAAAGAAAAAAAAGTTAAATTGTTTTCAAATGAATCTACAAGAAAACTGGAGTCCATAACTGAGTCTTGCCATTCTGACATTCATGGGATACCTCATTTTGTATAATGACTTTTAAATTTCTTTACCTCCAATTACTTAGAAAATATAGCAAATTTTCTATCAAAATAAATATACATAATATAAAATTTATATCCTATATCACTAGTACCTTTTTTAAAAAAAAAGATATCAACAATTGAAAAACTAAGACCAATTTCAATGAGTGCATTGGGAATAAAGGTATTAGAGGCTGTTTTAAAAGATGGAATGGAGCCATACATATACCTACGCTCTCTAAATGCCAATTTTTAAAAAAAAAGGCTCCTCCACTAATCAAGTAACCTTTATATTTAGAAAAGATATTGAACACTTAGAGTAAAAATATGGTCCTGTTGTGAATCAGCTGGATATTAAATCTGCATTTGATAAGTTCCTATTGACTTTCTGATTAATACTCTAGCTGAAATGAATATATCTAAAGATAACCTTTATGTCTTCAGAAATCTTTTTCAGATCAGGGAGATAAATGTAACTATAAATGGATGAAAATCACCACCTATTATACTTAATTGTTCTATATTTCAAGGTTCACCATTGAGTGTGCTTCTATTCTCAATGTACATAAACCCTTTACTACAAACCATTGAAAATAAATCACAAGCATATATATGCTACACTTAAACATCAGTATTAAGGGTGCTGCTGATATCGATGATATTGCAATTTCTTATCACCCAGAAAACAAATTCCACTTGTAATAAAAGTGCTAAAACAATACACTGACAAATTCAAACTCATGTTTAATATGGAAAAATCAAGTGCATGGCAAATTTACACAGGACAGAATATTATAGAACATTTTAAAGCAAAACCCAGCCTATTTTAGGTTTTCACATTTACTTAAATCCTACACAAATGAGAACAAGTATTCAAAAACAACTAACAAATAAAATAGAATACATAATTAACTTCCAAACAAAAGCTTATATCGCTCTATATGCCAAAGTTTTATTATACAACATGCTAATTGTGACTAAAATGATATATTATACACCAATAATGAAATTTACAAAGAAGTTTATTAATCATAATTATACACTAGTGAGAAAAGATATCTGGTGTAAAATGATTTTCATTAATCTCAATGAGAAAGCTCCAGTATTTATTGGCAAGCAATGTCCTGGGTCTGCATTCAATAAATGCATTTGAAATACAAAAATCACAAATATCATCTCAAGATGTAGTGAGTTATTTTATTATCTGAAAATAGCATTCAAAATCACACCTCAACTTATAGGATATTTAAAGGTCAATAGAAACTTAGTCCTAGAAATAAAAAAAAATATGGCCTATATTCTCTTAAAGAGTAAATATCAATATTGGAAAGTATATTTATTACTTTCTCCAGTCATAAAAATTCATAAAAAGTCTATACTTGAACTTACAAAAAAAAAAAAAACTATGTCACAAATTTAGATATTGGTCACTTGAGCCTAAATTCTTTGATTGTCTAGTTAAGATCAACTTAGAAGCATTACCTAACAGTTTTCTTTACAAATATAAAAGTCAAATTCAAGCAATATATGATTGCTGTGATCGTTGTGAAAGGGAGTGTAAAATCCAATCTCACATTTATTTCTCATGACCCAGCTTTGACCAGATCAGGGTGGAAATACCAGTCATATTTAAAAATAAAATTATAAATATTGAATGTATGTTTAATGAATTTGGTAAAGATCTTTTTCAAATGTACATGCTAATATCTTTGTTCACTATGCTATATGATGCACAAGATGTATATGTGTCTATGAAAACAATTCAGAAGAACCACTAATTGCTTTTACAAATAATTTAGAAACAATAAGAGAAAAGGATAGAAATGTTTCTGAATGCAAGATATATGTAGAAACCTGTTGAGCCTCTCTCAATATTCAAAGCAATAGTATGAGATACATACCTCAATAATAATATCTGTTTTTATTGATTTGTTACATCTAGTAATTATGATTTAATTAATGTTGTAAAAATGGTAAATAAGTGTAACCAATGTTTTCTTTTCAAAAAATGAATAAAGAACATTTGAAACATAAATAATGAGCCATATTACAATGCAATCATTACTTAATCATTTTCTGATCGTTTTAGCATTTCCACATTTGCTTAAATTTCATTAAAAACTAATTCACTTTTAATAAAAAATAACTAATTTATTAAAATAAAATGAAAACAAATCAGAGTAGGAGTAAATGTTTTTATTTTTGGCAGCTTGCAAGCTTAATTATTCTTCAACCGTCTCTCATGAAGCTCCTCGTCGACATCTGACGTCACTCTAACTCTGCCAGTTCTTATGCTAAAAAATTCGTTTGATAGGTTTTGAATAGATTTTTAAAAGTTCTGTAAGATGGTGCCCTCTTCCGATTTATTTTACAAGTAAAAAATAAAAAAAAATGCATTTAAACCTAAACAAAGAAAGAACATCGTTTGTAATTGGTTGTTAGTGAGCTCTCAGCCGAAAAAGACATTCTGATTGGCTGGAAAGAACAAAGAAACCGCCTGATCAAAGAAAATAAAGAAAAATGCTGAGATTTTCATTTCGAATGCAATTTTAAGTATTAAAAAAATATAATTTCAGAAATTAAACTAGTTTTTTAAAAAAAAAAAACTAAAAAAAAAAAATTATTTTCGAAAAATATTGAAGATTTTAGTAAAAATATTAAAGAAATATTTAAAAGAAATATTTACTTTTCTATAACGTAAAAGTCGACCTTTTTGTTTATATTATAGCTTTTATGTTGCCAAAATTGAATATTTTAGAATAAATAAATAGCAATTTATTTTTGAAAGAACTTTCGTTCTCTTCATAACCTGAAAAATTAGTAATATACTTTTTATAAACGTATCTGAGTTGAATTTAATATTATAGGCGAATATGTTTTAACAATAGGCTTTGTCTTCAGTTTGTGAGTTGGCCAATTAAAAGATTTGATTTTTACCTCATACAACCAATAATATAATTAGAGGTTAAAAGTTTAATAGAGCTGTTATCATTTCCCTATTTAATATGGCAAGCAGTATTTTTAATTATGGTGACTATGATAAGAGTTTTAAATGCTGGTAAAATTTGGAAAGGTAAGATTTGTGACATGAACAGTTTCTGCCATATACAAATTTAATGTAATTACTTATTGATAAATACATATCTACATAATCATAACTAGATAATGAAAATAGATAGAATGCTTTTATTCATCATGGCCTGTAATTTGTTTTTCATATCATAATTCAAAATAGGTTTGTGCCTTAGAGGGTAACTCTTTATTTCTGTTTTACCATATATATATATATATATATATATATATATATATATATATATATATATATATATATATATATATATATATATATAATTAGAAGAGATTTGAAGTCAGACTTTCAAACTCCTTGTATCTATCGACACAATTTTATATAAATGATATACATGACAACATAATGTGAAAAAAAAGATAAATGATTTAAAATTTCATGCTGAACAATCTCATATCGGTCCAGTTTATCATCTCCTACACACACATATATATATATATATTATATATATATATATTGTGACATTTCAGATTGGCACCATGAAGGAATGTGGGAATTTCACATTGTCCCAATAGTGATCAGGGGTACCTAATAGATAAAAAAATGAATTGTGACATAACTTAATATATAATTTGGTTGAGAAGTTCTCAAGATGTCAGTTATGGTGTACCAATCATCAATTTTTTTTTTACTTTATGTATATCTAATAGTGAAAGAGGAAAATGAATTATATCAGGAATTGTTGGTATGAAAGCCAAGCCAGTGGGAATGAATATTGTTTGTCTGTAAGGCCATAATGAGTGCCTATGCATTAATTTTCTAACCCATTGTTATTGCCATTCTAAGAATTGACTTGTATATATGGTGTGTATCCACTCACACCATCTCACACTTCATTCATATTTTTAATTATCACTCAGAATATCCATCTTGCAATAACATAATTTATTTGCCATAGAATAATAGACCTCTGGATTAATACACATGCACACCCACACACACACACCATTAGTTAATATTATTTTTATTAATTATTTATAGTATAAAATCTTGCATTAAAAAAAAGAAAAAAAATGTAAACGTTATTTATTTTATTTATTATTAATTAATATTTGTAACTTAATATATTTTTTATTTGTTTTAAAGCTATTCCTAACATCTTTTTTACAAGCAATAAGTTATTGCATATTGTTAGCCTCATTATAACTATTAAAAAAAAAGAGGCATGGCTAAGTTTTACAGAAGACTTCAGAAAAATAGACAGAAGGCTTCAAAAAGAAAACCTTAGAGAAGGTGAAATATTTTTTTAAAAACGAGAAATATAATAAAACAAATGAACTTAATATTTTCATTGGATTCCCTACTCTGTCTTTTTAATAAGAAAACTTTTTTTTATACTACTCAAGCATAAAGGTCAATGTGTAATTGTGATGGACACAGGTTAATATTATTGGTTCTCATCTGATCCTTCATGTCAGCCACAGGATGACGCTATTTCTAATCAAAAACACATTAATATAACGTTACCAGGCTAGCGATTTCCTATTAATATTGACTTTTTTTTTTATTTACAAAGTTTACTTTCTTTCGTTTCTGAATTATTTTTCCCAAATAATATTTTTGACAATGAGATAATAGTTGTTGTTTTTTTTTTTTAATTTTTATTGTCAAGAGGGTCTTTTTTGGTGTGTGTTCAAATAGTAATTTGTGTTTTTTTAAAATAGTATTACTGTTTTTGTAAAATTGGATTGACAAAATTCAAGAGAGAGTATGAGTTTTTTTGATATATCTTTAAATAATAATATACTTTACTTTTATAGGTTTACATTTGATTGCCAACAACAATTATTGGGAGAAGGGTTTTTTTTTCGTGTGTGTGTATGTTTAAATAAAAATTTAAATTACTTTTATTGGTTTACATTTGATTGACAACTGATTTGACTTCCTTTCGTTTATAAATTATGATTTTTGGTTCTACAAATAAATATTTTTGACAATGGGACAATAATAGTTGTTGTTTGTTTAATTTTTATTGACAAGAGGGTGTTTTTTGGTGTATGTTCAAATAGTAATTTGGGTTATGTTTTAATAATAAGTTATGGTCTTACTTCTATTGGTTTACATTTGATTGACACTAATTTTTGGGAGGGGTGTAACTGTTTAAAGAATAGTTTACGTTACTTTTAGTGGTGGTGTACATTTTATTGCTGACAATAATTAATGAGAAAGGTGGGTGTTTTTGGATGATAATTAAATACTAATTTACATTCCTTTTATTTTACATTTGATTGCCAACAACAATTATTGGGAGAAAGGGGTTGTTTTTTTTTGTGTATGTTTAAATAAAAATTGAAGTTACTTTTATTGGTTACATTTGATTGACAACCGATTTGACTTTTTTTCGTTTATAAATTATTGTTTTGGTTTCCCAAAAACCTAATATTTTTGACAATGGGACAATAATTGTTGTTGTTTTTTCATTTTTATTGTCAAGAGGGTCTTTTTTGGTGTATGTTCAAATAGTAATTTGGGTTATGTTTAAAAAAATAATTGGTTTACCTTACTTTTAGTGCTTTACATTTGATTGCCGACAACAATTAGTAGGAGGGGTGTTTTTGTGTACGATTAAAGAATAATTGTACATTACTTTTATTTTTTACATTTGATTGCTGACAACAATTATTGGGAGAAAGGGTTTGCATTTTTTTTGTTTGTGTGTATGTTGAAATCAAAATTTAAGTTACTTTTATTGGTTACCATTTGATTGACTTTTTTTTTTTCATTTATAAATTATTTGGGTTTCCCAAATAATATTTGGTTTGACAATGGAACAATAATAGTTGTTTTTTTAATTTTTATGGACAAAACAGCATGTCTTTTTTGGTGTATGTTCAAATAGTAATTTGGGTTATGTTTAAATAATAATTTACAGTCTTACTTTTATTGGTTTACATTTGATTTCCGGCAACAATTAGTGGGAGGTTTTTTTTCTATATGATTAAAAAATAATTGACATTTCTTTTATTTGACCATTTGATTGCTGATGACAACAATTATTGGGAGAAGCGGGGTTTTTTGGGCTATGTTTAAATAAAAATTTTGGTTACTTCTTTTATTTTACATTTGATTGCCAACGACAACAATTATTGGGAGAAGGGATGTATGTTTAAATAAAAATTGAAGTTACTACTTTTATTTTTTACATTTGACGAAGGCCATTTGGAATCCTTCAAACAAGCTGCCCTTTATGAAGTGAACATTTCCGTCGGCAACAACAAGACTTACAAATGAAAGTCAAAAGATGTTTTTGGACCTCAAATCTGCATATATTTGCTGCACAATCCAATCTTTTCTTTCAACAGCAGGATGTTTTTTTTTCTGTTGTAGAAATACTCCAGCACCTGCTTCCATGTCTATCAATTCCCTTCTTTTCAAGTTTTCTTTGTTGGAATTAGCCATCTTCTTGGTCTCGGAAAAATTCTCACTAAAACATGACTCAAAGTGTGATCAATAAAATTTTTATGCTACCCCACCCTAATTGAGAATTTAGGAGGCTTATAGCTTTATGAGGAACAATCATGACACTGTTAAAATTGTTAAAAGGTAACAGTACATCAATTTGTCTTTAAAAAAATGCCCCAATGAAAATTTAAATAGTTTTGACACTACCAAGTTAACACACCCTCGTACAATATTGTTACATAAAATACATAACACAGCATTACGATGTAGTGTGTGACACAAACAACTATGACATTTTCCTCTGCTTGTAGCATTGGAAAAAGCCACACCATTAGCCACTAAGCCGAGTTAACACTATTTCTAGGTTTTATCATAGAAAGAAGACTTAACTCTGAGTTAACAGTCTACCTTTTAGTGTAGAAAGAAGACTTAACTCTGAGTTAACAATCTTTCTAGGATTTATTTTAGAAAAAATGCTTAAAGGCTTGGGTGCAGTCACAGAAATGGCATATTTCTAGAAATTTAGTTAGAAATAGCACCATCCCACGGCTGACACGAAGGATCAGATGACAACCATATTATTCAATATGGAAGTATAAACTTTTAAATGTACACCAGTTTTTAACTTTTATCAACTAACAATTTGAACTTATTTTATTCATAATGCATAGATATTATTTAGAAAAATCACTAATACAATTTCACTGTAATACATTTGTAAAGTAATAATAATGATATTAATTGGAAAATATATGCTGAACTGTGTAATGGAATATTTTATTGACTCTTATTTAATAAATTTTCTATTCTTATTGTGTAAAATAAGGCTGAAAAAGAGAAATTATTCATTAAAATATTTTACATTATTGGAATGATTTTGTGTACTAAATTACCTTACCATTCACACCCATAGGAGTGATAGAATGTGTGACTTAATGATATATAATAATCATTTATCAGAAATGTGCATAAACATGGATGACCAAATAACCCTGATCTTAATCATTATGAAAATATACTAAATGTTGGAAATTTTAAACCAACCAGAGTTTATAAAAATAAATTAATTCAAATATGTGCAAAAGCAGTTTATAATATGTATTAGAAAGCCCTAAGAACAATGGAGGTTACTGCTGTTTTGCTAAATTCATGTTTAACCTGCAGGAATAATTTTTGTATGTTTTAATGTTTGTTTATTCATCTTATCATCATGAGCTATGTGTGCATTTCTGTTTCTTTAAAGTGTCAAGTATAAACTAAAAAAAAATAAAAATAAAATATAACTTTTATTTTAATGACAGAAAGTTTGATATATGATAGATCAATATATGTTTTTATTTATTTATTTATTTTCTTTTATGTTTAATTTAATATTAATTTGGTTTATTATTATTACGTATTTATATGCCTATCTCTCTAGAACGTCTTGGAGATTTTGGTATAAGTTATAGCAAATTGGTAGTGTTTTTCTTTTGTTGTATTATGTAAATTATTATATATTCCCATGCTCATATTATTGGTGCAAGTTGCATGCTTTATCATCATTTATTAGTTGGTAATAGTAAATAGATACAAGAAAACATTTATGACAGTATTGCTATTTCTGAATGGTCAGACTTATTGGATAGTATTTACACTAATCTGAAATTCAATGTTCATAATTTTTCATATATATTAGATTCATTTATAATTTAATTAATGCTAATATTTCTGAAGTGATTTCACAAATATTTCATACATGATCATACATTCGCGTGTGTGTTCGCAATCAGAAGCTATTGTATAAGAGTTAAATTTATGCTTATTTGTTTCTATCGGTTGTTGCTGATGATATGGCTAAAGATTGTGAAAATTTAAGAGTTTGTCTGTTATCGATTTGTCTTATATGAAGTGTGTTAGATGCCTTTTAAGTGGAGAAGTGATTGAGAGGATGATCATGCTATTCAGATAGATTAATGCACATGTTAATTATTTATCTATTGGGCCGTGGATGGTAGTATATTTACTTATTTGGTAGTCTGCGATAAGATAATCATATTTCTTAAAGGGAAGTGATAGATGCCCCATTTATTCAGGATAAGTCGGTTGAGTTTCGTACCATTTGTGTTAGAAGAGTTGATAGTTACTATGTTGAAGAATTAAGTTGATGTTTAGAGTTGTTGTTAATCACCACGCGCATGTATATAAATATTTATTTGACATTGTTTTGATCTCCCTCTTCATTCCACGTATTTATTGTCACGTAGTATATGTGAGTTATTTCAGATGAATATTTTAGTGATTTCTATAATATACTTGAAGTTGGATTTATAATTTAGTGATTAGTTCATTGTACCATTCGTATTGTGAAGTTTATTAATTCCGCAAGTCAACCAATGAAAAATATAATCAGTAATGCACACACATTCAGAGATATGATAAACCTAGAGATATAGAAGGAGATCATCGCTGGAATTGTAAGTTCTGAGTAGCTTGTCAAATCATATCACCCACATTATCATTATTTCATTTATTATTATTACTGGCAATTCTTCCTCCCGGTATGAATGTAATATTATATTACAAAATTTTACTTTATTTAAGGCCAGTTTTAATAAAATTATTACTTAATCTCATATAGTAACTATAGATTTGTAGGCATATGGAAATAATTTAAATGACATTAATTCATTATTTGATGTCGTTTTCTTAGTTCATTGAGAGCACAGGATGGGAATAGATGACATAAACATTGATATGTGAATAGAGAATTGTTTTGTGTTGATAATAATTTAACACATGAGGTTATAAATATTATTGAAGTAACAGACAAAAGGAAGAGCCTCCTAATATTAAATGTTATTTTATTTTATTTAAACGTTATTTATTCAAGTTTATAATTAATGTAAATTACTGTTAAATCATCATCGATGTATTTGTAAAAGAATGTGTCTTGTAATAAATGTTTGTTGAAGTAAGATTCCCTCTGAATTATTTTATCATATACGTTCGATTGACTATTTCCACACACACACACACACACACATGTTCAACATAATATAATTACAATATTTATCAGTTTAATAGTACATGCAATCTATCTCGATAACACTGAATTAATTGATCTAAATATTGTAAAATGCCAAGAATAGATTATACCTTATTTAAAAACTGTATATTACCTATCAGTTTAATATTATATGCCATTAATGTAAATAATACTGAATTAATTGATCCAAAACATTGTATAATACCAAGATATACATTTTACCTAGTGATGTGAGTTAAAAATGTACCGACTCTTATCCTTATCTATCCTTTATTTTATTGTAATAATTGTCAGTTTCACAACATTTCTCATTATTTAATAGTCATATTATATTAGGATTGTCTTATTATTCATATAACAAAGTCCTGAGATTATTTCATCATTTAAATAAACATTGATATAACTATGCAATCTAAATTAAATGCCAGTAGATTGATTATTATTGCAGTGATCCCCAAATATATTAGATGAGTGGAATGACTGGTCTAGCATGTACTTGGATGGTGAGAGAATTGAACATATCATGATTTAATCCACAAATTGCTTTCTTTTGATAACTTAAATAAGTGCTTATAATATAACTAAATAAACATTATAAGTATTGTTTATAAATACTTTTTTCTTCCCCATTTGCATTCTAGCTGACCATGATACATTATAACCCCCAACTGAGCTAAGCTGTAGATTAATAGTATAATAAGAGTCCTATTCATAAGTAGAGATGCAACCTAAATTATAAACTTATTCTATCTTATATATAATTAGCGCCTGGGCATTTATTTGTGTATAAAGTGATATATGTGAAGATTGTATCAGTGTTGGAAAATAGAACAAATAGGAAACATAATCTAGCATGAATTTTTCCTCTTTAATAAAAATGGAAACTTGTGAAAAGCAATATTGTAGGACTTCCTTTTATAGATAAAAATATAATACAATTATTTATTATAAATTCGATCTATTCCACTGCAATTTAAGTATTGCTCCATACCAGTCACTTAGGCAGAGAAGTATAATACCCAGAGATACCTACGACCAAGCTGAGCTATAAAAGATACATAACTACAACTACATTTTAAGACTATAGATCTTCTGGACTTTTTTGTTTCAATGTATAACTTCAGGCACCAGTTAATTACAAAAGTAACTAATGTACCCTGAATGATGACAAACTAATTCAGCACCTAAAAATTTCCAACTAGCTCAATCAAAAAATAACATAATAAACTGTTTATATAAATTCTGTCCTAAATTGTTTTATAGTAGTATAATTAAGAAAATTGGCCGGCAAATACTAATTTCTAAATTAACTTATTTTAAAAATTTTAAATTAACTGAGAACTAATTTATTACTTCAACATTTCTTCTTCTGAATAAAATAATAATGCACAAGAGCATATATTTTCACACATATTATGATAAACATACAATAGTAATATAATATAAATGTAAATAATTAAAATAAGTACAAGCATTCAAACATGCAAATAAATAGTTCATTTTATGTGGCTATAGAGTTTATTTATTAAACTGATTTTGGGAGGCTTCAAACATTAATTAGTATCAAAAATTGCAATAAGAAAATTTTATTACATAAGAATTTTCAAACATGGTGGCTTCAAATTATTTACTGCTGCATGTGTGTATTACCAACTGGTTGGATTTTAAACTTCTGTTGAGGTTCTGATGATTGCTATTCCATGCTACTTTTATTTTTTGGAGTTAGACATTACTAGAGCCTTCAAATTGTTATATGAGCATTGCTTCTATAGGATATACTGCTGAATTTCTGTCGGACTGAGGCTGGAGTTCATTGCATGCTCCAAACTGCTTAGCTCTGCATCGTATTCATTGAAAAAAAGTCTAACAAGTGATTGACTTTAGATACATGAAAGAATCTAGATATGTAAAAAAAACTGCCTTATGAAATTTTCAGCCCTATTTATACAATGGCCTTGTTGTTATCTATTTTAATTAGTTTTTACATTTGTCCACTACTTTTGCTGATTAAATTCTTAACATGTGTTTAATCTAATCCTGTTGTTTATGTATTTTAATTAGTAGTCATTGCTAATCCCATTCTGTATAGCTTATGTATATCAGCAATCTTTGAGGGGTACTGGTGGAGATAGTGTACTGCCTCTGCTAGAGATGTCATTTCTGCATAAACTTGCAGAAATATTCATAGTAGGGGCCCAAAAGCAGCAATACTTGCTCCAGACATTAAGTGGTGCTGTTCACTATGCATAAGCACAGGAACATTTCACCAGCTAGCTGGCACCAAATCAGCCCACTTGGTGGTGCTGGTTGCTATGTGTAAGCCCATTTAGCTTAAGACATCTGCTACCAGCAACTATCAAGATTCTAGCCCTCTACATGGCACTGTTTCTCCATGCTATGCACAAAAAAACTATGCATTCTAACTACAATATTATTGCAAGGTTAATGTCTATGCACATATTACTTAAGATATAGATAGCATATAAGTTAAAAGTGTGAATAATGTACAAGCCACAACTATTTAAATCTGCTTTGGTTATTAATATTGTTACATGCAATTTTATCATGTCATAAATCCATGTATTTTACATTCATTCTTTTTAAAAATCGATCTTTTTTTAAAAATAATTTTCTCTAAAAATGATTTTTTTAAAAAAAAATCAAAACATGATCACAATTATTTAAATCTGCTTCGACAACTTAATACTGTTACATTCTAATTTCACCTAATACATCGATGTATTATTAAATTAATTTCTTTTTTAAAATCGATTTTTTTTAAAGATTATTTTCTTTAAAATAATTTTTAAAAAAATGTAATCTTTACAGCAGTCTCTCACTAACAATCAGGCTAAACTAATTTTTACATTTTTTTTCCCTAAGGCAATATTTCTTTGAAAACTTTTGTTTTTCAAATAATATTGTTAAGTAATACAAATTATATTTCAGTTTATAGATCTTTCAATTAGCAAATAAAGCAACTTTTTTATTTTTATTTTATTAACAAAGATGCTGGCTGAACTTAAGTAATTAAGAATGGCAATACATTTGTAACCTCCTGACTGTAGACAATTTCTTGCAGTAAATCACATCTTAATGATTAATTAAAATAAATAATAGTTTATTAGTTGATATTGTGAAATTGGTAAATATTCAAGTGTCTCTGTTGGGTTATATATATATTAAAGTTTGTCTATTTAGAAATTTATTTACAGATTCTTTAAACAACCTAGCTACTCACAAATATTCTATTAAAAATCTGTAGAGATTGTAACCAGTAAATAAATTCAAGAATAATTATTATTAATTCCTTTAAGTTTGCAACTGTTTTCTGTTTGATCACAATCCCATAATTTAATAATTGTTGAAATCTACCGAAAAATGCTATAATACATTGTAATGAGAATTCTAGAGATATCATTCAGGTATAATTTCAAGTCACTATGAATCCTTTATGAACTCTCATTTTAGTAATGGTTATTAGAATTTATTATAATCATAATCTAAGGTTGATCATATAATATCAGAAGAAAAAAAGAATGAACTTTACTTATGTTAACTGCTGGAAGTGATGAGAGAGAAATATGTGATCAATTAATGAGGCTGAAAAACTGTCAACAATACAATCTATAAAAACTATTAAGTACTGAGAAATGGAATAAAAATGATAGTTTGCATAAACGTTGCATAGTTTGCATAAACGTTGCATGGAAAATGCAATGTTGTAATCATTTAGGGTTTGACTACATTGTGAACTTAAAAAATGAATATAATGTCAGGAAACTAGTATTAATATTGAAATACATGTATAATTATAACAACGCCAATAATTCTTAAAGATAAATCAGACCAGAGACATTTTTCAAATAAAACAAGATAATGATGCCCATTCCCTGGTCTGCCATTCAATTATTATTTTGAATTAGCCAGAATTTGAGAATGTTTCAGAATTGCACATTATTGAAAAGCAAATGGATTACAACAACAAAAAAATTAGTTTGTGAACTTTTAATTATGGATTAATATCTTTAATTTTCATTATGGTTACCACATGCAAGGGTGAATCCATAAATAAAAAGTTAAGATCTAGGTTTTATTGTCAGAATAGGTTAATTGTGTAATAGGGTTAGATGATTTAGTGAAGATAAACATCATCAACAACCATTATCAGTTTGCTGCAGGATGCAGGTCTCCCCAAGTTCAGTCCATCTTCTCCAATCTTTAGCTTCTTTTCTCCACATCACTCCTGCACACTTTATTATTTCATCCATCCATCTCACATGTGATCTCTTTCTGGATCTTTTATAATCTCTTCGAATCCAGTTTAAGATTTCAGTTGCCCATCTATTATCATCTCTTCTAGAAATATGTACAGCTCAGCTCCACTTCAGTCTTTTAAATTTTTTAACAAGGTCAGTAACACCTGTTTGTTCTCTTACACATATATTGCATTTTCGATCTCTTCTTGTTACTCCCAACATGCATCTCTCCATACTTCTTTGGGTGGTCTGAAGTCTATGTATTGCTTTTCTTTTAAGTGTCCATGTCTCAGATTCATAAATAAGAACTGGTAAAACACATTTCTTAAAAACCTTCATTTTTAAATACATGAGCATATTTTTTTTTCAGCACCAAGTTATTTCTACCAAAAGCATTCCAACCAAGTTTAATTCTATGATTAATTTCATACATTATGTTTTCATCTTTATTAATAATCTGATTAAGATAGTTCTAGCTGTTAATGTTGTTTGACCCATCATAATCAATCTTTATTTTCATATTTTAAAAAAATCCATTAAACAACATTACTGTAGTCTTTTTTACATTTATCTTTAGCCCTACTTTCATCTGCGAACTCCTGCAACATTTCCTGAAGCTCTAAAGCATTATTTGCAAAAACAACTACATCATCTGCAAAATCAAAATGACTTAAATAATCTCCATTTACTTTCACTCCTTTAGTTTCTCATCTTAATCCATAAAACACTTTTTGCAACACTGCTGTAAAAAGTTGTAAAGATATGGAGTCACCCTGTCTTACACCCTTATCAATATTGACTTTACTAGTATCATTATGGAATCTAATTGTTGCTGAAATATTCTTTAAAATATGACAATATCCTTGATCTATACCCTGATAATCCAATCCTTTAATGACTAAAGAAATGTTTATAGAATCAAATGTCTTTTCATAACCTACAATTTCTCTCAATACCTGGATATGATCTACTGTAATAAAACCATTTTTTAAATCCAGCTTGTTCAATTGGTTGATGGAAATACACTATTCTCTGTAGACGAGTTGCAATTATCATGGTAAAAAATTTGTTAAATCAATGTTTTCTATAAACAAGTTGTAATTACTTTGATAAAGATTTTGTATAAAACTGGTAAAAGATTGAAAATCTGTATTTTCTAATACTTCCTTCTGTGCTAATATTTTCTTTATTACTTTTTTAAAATATCAGTATAATTACCAAATTTTCCCAATCATTTGATACATCCTTTATCATTTAAACATTTAATATATAATTTTGCTAATATTTTTTTATATTTTTTTATCTCATTCTAAGATATCACTTATTATGCCATCATTTTAAGGAGCCTTTCATTTCTTCATAGATATCATGGGCAATTCAGAAGATTTAGTAACTGTAATAGATACTTTTTTCTTGTTTTTATTACTACATAATTCTTTATAAATGTCTTTCTCACATTCCATCATGTCTGTCAACTTCCTTTTTAGTAATAGTTCTATTTTTTTTTATTGTTGAAACATGTTTCTTTCAAATAACAAGACATTTTCCACTTTTGAGATTTTTATTTTCATTTCATAGATTTTCTTGCCAATTCAAAATTATCTTATTATGTAATTAATTCTTTTTTATGCCATGTTTTATAAAACTGTAAATATTCAATTTCTTTAATGGATTATTTTTTAAATTTTTCATATTTTTTTTTAGTTTTTAATACATTATTTTATCTCAGTAAAAAAATTATTGACCAATTGTTGCTTTTTTATACCAGCTATTTTTCTTGCAGTTCTTAATAGTGTACCAGTTATCTTCATATTAATTTTATTCATTTCTGAACAATATTTATTTTATTTTAAATGTTTTAAAATATATATATATTATTTTCTTATTTAAATTTGAAAAATATAATTTGTAGAAACACGATTAAAAACATATATATTTTAAAAAATATACTAACTTGTTTTCCAACAGTTATTGTTAACAGAAGCACATAATTAATAAGGTAAATGCATTTTGGTGCAAAGTATCCGCTTCAAAAAAAATTTTTAGAATAGCAATATATTAAATAATTAAATGAACTGTAGAAAAATAATTTAATATATTTTTTTCTTCATATAATTGAAATTGCTTTTAATTGAATATTGTTGAATTTTCAATTAGTTATTGGGATATTATTAATAAATCATTCTATTTTTCTTCTCCAATTTCTGTCATTCTGTTAATTGCTAATGCTTTTTATATTATTTAAATCAAATTATGACAATACGTTTTTTTTAACATCTAAACACATAGATAATGCAAATGAAAAATAAAAGGGGCATATTTTAATAACAACAGAGACTCAGTGATGAACTGATAATCTGACTGTTTTAAATTTAAGTGCATTTGGAATTTGTACAGTTTAAATTTAAATTATGTTAGTCAATAGCACTTAATAGTCTAATATATTGTTATATATCCCTGTCATTACAACTGTTATTATTAAATAATTATTTATATAGTAAACAAACTGTATAAGCTGCTCATAACACATATCAGCCAAATGTGGTGAGTTTCCTAACTTTTTACCTCTGAATTTAGTAATCTTTCTTTTCAGTTGCCTGATAGTTCTAATTTAAATATTAGTTAAGTTTTTTTGAAGATGTTTTTGAACAAGCTTTTTTATAGATATTTACAATCATGATAAACAAAACTAATTATGGCTCTTATTTACAGGAAATTGTAAAGTTTTCAGGCAAGGCAGCAGTTAGCACCCTAAAGGGAAAATGTATTAAGAATCCATTGATTATGGACCTAGGCCGCCATTTAATGATGAGCTTTAATTACTTTGGATTATTTTAAAGCAATAAAAGATTGCACAGATTGGAAGAACAGATTAAAATTAAACCACATATTTTTGAAGTTTATGAAGTTAAATGAAAAAAGTCTATTGATTTAAAAATTAGATACATATTTTACAACAAAGAAACAAATATTAAAGCATAAGTGAAATGAGATTCTTTTTAAATAAAAAGTGAAAGAATAACATTGTGGATTTTAATACTATATCAGGTGGTTTGGTAATATTAATTTTTCAACTTAATGCAAAATAACAAATGCAGATAATTCAGTTTCATTCTTCATCAACTTTTCATTGTGATGAAAAAATAGAGAATTTTTATATGAATGTACAAAATTCTTTTAATTAGACTAAACAATATCTTAAAAACTTTAATGCTAGATTCGTATATGTCTCTAAGATAAAAGTGCTAAGGGTAAATTTGGTTATTTTGATAGATATGATAGAGGGTATAGAAAATAGTTCTATCATCGGTTCACCTCTCGCCCATTATTATTAGTTTACATAGGTTCTGACCTTGAATATTGGACTTTGTGTGTAATATTATAAAATATATGTACAGCTATTTAAAAAACATCGTATATATGCACACACTTCAATATAGTCTATTTTAACAATAACTCATTGCAGATGATTGTGGGATTTGTCATGCGTAGTTTTGTGTAAGATTTAATAATCGTATTATTATAATTTGGATCAAATTTATGTAATATTTTAAATTATAATATCTAAAATAGTTTTATTTTAAATGTAAACATATTTTGTTATTATTTAGGTCAGATTTATGTAAAAGTTAAATTATAAAATCTAAAAGTTCTTTTAATTATAAATGTAAACATATTTTAAAAATAGATATCCCCCTGCTAATTAGAGTGCAAGTCATAGCGGGAGGGGAAAAAGATGACAGAGCTGAAAAGAATTCTTAAACTCATAATTGTAAAAGGTTTGTTAAAAGCAATTCTAATTATGTCACATGTAAGGTAAATTAAAAAGGTGGATGGATTGAAGTTGAAGGTTCAACATGTGCCACTAATGCATCCGTGACCTGAAGGGATATATAGCACAGACCAGAGAGACCACTTGGATGGATGATGCAATTGTTCAATGGATCTGAAAGATAAAGGAGAAAGAAATAAAGCAACAGGTTGGTTATATTAAAGGGTGATTATTGTTGGTAATTTGTATGGCTATCTAATTTCAAAGTTATGCTGTTGCTTTATTTTCATATCCAGATCCTAATTTTAATCTAACAATGTGCGAGGAGTAGGTGACTGCTACACTTCTCCATACTGTGGTTATGGAAATATGGAGCTTCTCATAAAGATGTTAAATAAACTGCTTCCTGTGTGTTTCTCCTAAATATGAATGCTGTTAAACAAGGAACCTCAGATTCTTCCATCAAGTGTTCACACTTCAACTAGTCAAGGGTAAAATGATACCCAAGAATAAAAGACTCTCCTTTTGAACTCTAAATTTAAATTTTTATTACCTGCTGTACCTTTAAAGTTTGACTCTTAACTTAAATGTAGTGTAATTTTAAAACTAAACTCTAATCTCCATCTTGTAATTATGTGTAAAAGTAATATAATATTTTATAAATCTCATAAAAACAAGGTATCTAAATTTTTTTTGTTATTGATTAGATATTATACTTCATGCCTACATGATTTCTGAGCTGATGTTTCCTACCCATTTAATTCACAAAAGAGTTGTTACTCTTTGTGTGACTTTAGATTCACCTAAAAAGCCTTTTTTAAAAAATGCTCAGCTCGGGAATTAGAAATTATTTCTATATGTTTACTATGAAAGTGATATCCTATAATCATTGGTATAGTGTGTTGGCCACTTTGCGATCATTTCATTTTAAATATTATATTATATAAGTTATATTTCGTCAAGTCTCTTTTAATCTAGAGTAGTATTATTATAAGAAGGGGGTTAGTAGACAGTTAATAATTGGTTTAGTCAATGTGGGGATTGGAAATAAACTTTCTATTTTTAAAAGCATAGAGTAGATAAAATGTTTTTGCATTGAATGTGTGAACTGCATTGGTTTATAGATGCCTTAATTTTAAACCGCAGAAATGAAATAGATGTTCTTCAAATATTCTAGTTTCCATAATAAACAGGCATAAAGAAATGATCCCAATGGTAACTAACCTCGTCATGTGGTTGGGGATGGAAAGGCTAAGACCTCACACCAATGTTGCATTCATGACAACTCATAAGGGCTATGGCCCAATGTTTAGCCAGCCCTCCCATCTCTAACATTTTTCAGCGGTTATACTCGAAGAAAAGCCGAATCTCTTTAAAACTTGGCAGCATCTAAACCTATTGCATGTCACTTTGTTTATGATTATGAATGTATATGCTCAATCTATTTACACTCCTCCACATATGCTGCTCTAGTAAAAATTTGTTAGTGTAGATTGTATATGATTAATAAAAAAATAAATAATGATTGCTGATTTTCGTAGATGCACTCCTCATTATGATCTCACATTGTAATCTTGCAATGTTCACAACTTAAACATGAGGCATGAGATATGATTGAATAGTAAAACCCCAGTAGGGTTTTCATTACATGTAACCTAATTTAATTATTATTAAATATTTGTGTCTACCTATTTCTACGTTTGCATGTCTGCTTGATTTAATAATAATATTTAGTGTCTCATTTAATTATTGAAGTCGCATTCAAGTATATAGCAGTAGCCCTTAATCTTAAAATGAATTAATTAGAGTTTCTTGATCTACCTGATCACCAGGCCTAGAAAGATATTGACTATTGTTATGGTATATGCATTGTCATGTGGTGTTTGTTGTGAAACAAAATGACTTTGTTCGAACATGGTACTGCAGGCCCTAAACTCACCTATGGTGCTGCTCCTCGAACAAGGTGGTGGAATTTCCCAACATGTTAACAAGGCATATGAGTTCTTACCATTAGAATACTAGTTTCCTGACATTATATTTATTTTTTAAGTTCACAATGTAGTCAAATCCTAAATGATTACAACTTTGCATTTTCCCTGCAATGTTTATGCAAACTATCATTTTTATTCCATTTCTCAGTACTTAATAGTTTTTATAGATTGTATTGTTGACAATCTCTCAACCTCATTAATTGATTGCATATTTATCTCTTCATCACTTCCAGCAATCTACATAAAGTTCATTTTTTTCCTCTGATATTATACGATCAATCCTAGATTATGATTATAACAATTCTAATAACCATTACTAAAATGAGAGTTCATAAAGGATTCATAGTGACTTGAAATTATACCTGAATGATATCTCTAGAATTCTCATTACAATGTATTATAGCATTTTTTGGTAGAGTTCAACAATTATTAAATTATGGGATTGTGATCAAACAGAAAACAGTTGCAAACTTAAAACAGTTGTAAACTTAAAGGAATTAATAATAATTATACTTGAATTTATTTACTGGTTACAATCTCTACAGATTTTTTAATAGAATGTTTGTGAGTATCTAGGTGGTTTAAAGAATCTATAAATGAATTTCTAAATAGACACATTTTAATATATATGACCCAACAGAGATACTTGAATATTTACCAATTTCACAATATCAACTAATAAACTATTATTTATTTTAATTAATCATTAAGATGTGATTTACTGCAAGAAATTGTCTACACTCAGGAGATTACAAATTTCTTGCCATCCTTAATTAGTTAAGGTCAGCCAGCATCAGCATTAATAAAATTAAATAAAAATGTTGCTTTATTTGCTAATTGAAATATCTATAAACAGAAATATAATTTGTATTACTTAACAATATTATTTGAAAAACAAAAGTTTTCAAAGAAATATTGCCAGAGGGGAAAAAAATTGTAAAAATTAGTTTAGCCCGATTGTTAGTGAGAGACTGCTGTAAAGATTACATTTTTTTTTAAAAAAAATACTTTTAGAGGAAATAATCTTTAAAAAAAAGGTCAATTTTAAAAAAGAAATTAATGTAATAATACAACGATTTATTAGGTAAAATTAGAATGTAACAGTATTAAGTTGTCGAAGCATATTTGAATAGTTGTGATCATGTTTTGATTTTTTTTAAAAAAATCATTTTTAGAGAAAATAATTAAACAAAAAAGATCAATTTTTTAAAACAATGAATGTAAAATACATGTATTTATGACACAATGAAATTGCATGTAACAATATTAATAACCAAAGCAGATTTAAATAGTTGTGGCTTGTACATTAATCACACCTTTAAATTGTATTCTATCTATCTCTTAAGTAATATGTGCATAAATGTTAACTTTGCAATAATATTGTGGTTAGAGTGTGCAGTTTTTGTGTGCATAGCGTGGAGAAACAGTGCCACATAGTGGGCTAGATTCTTGGTAGTTGCTGGTAGCAGACAATGTGAGCTAAATGGGCTTACATATGGCAATCAGCATCACCAAGCTGGTAGCTTTGGTGCCAGCTAACTGGTAGAATGTTCCTGCACTTACACATGGTGAACAGCACCACCTAGTGGCTTGGGGCAACTGTTACTACCTTTGAACCCCTACTGTGGATATTTCTGTGAGTTTATGCAGAAATGATGACTCTAGCAGTGGCAGTACACTATCTCTACCAGTACCCTTTGAACAAAATTTTAACTTCAGTTACGAGCTTACATTTGGTTTAATATTTAACTTTCATATTTTCTTTTTTTAACACACACATATTTTATTATTTTTTATGTTTACATTCAATTCTTTATTTAAGCACACATACATTTATTTTTTTTAAATAAATGGAAAGAGAGATTTTTCTTAGTTGTTAAGATTTTTTTTTTTTAATAGTTTTAAATTTTCTCAGTTAAATTACCCCCCAGTCTAACTGCATTTTTTAAAAATAAAACTAAACTTTCTAAATACATTTTTAAAATTTATTCTAAAGTTTAGTTTTTGCCAAGTTAAATTTTCTCATTCTTCTATTAATTAATTTGTAATCATTACTACTGACTTTTAGAAAATTGTTTTAAACTAATAATAAAAAAAAAAACTCTTTAAACATTTACTAAGGCTGTAACCTTAGGAATAAGCGTCTGAAAAATTCGAAGGTAGGGATCTCTACAGGTCTTAAACACAAGCTTATGTTATGAGCATAAGCTTGTGTTTAAAACTTGTAGAGGTCCCTACCTTTGAATTTTTCAGATGCTTATTCCTAAGGTTACAGCCTTAGTAAATATTACTTAATATAATAATGTGCGTTTAATAAAATTTATAATTACAACTTTAAACATTTATAGATTTCTTCTTTTTTCAAATGAGATATTTTAATTTTAAAATCTTTTCATTATATAAATATGCGAATTTATTTTAATAGTTGCAAACAACAATTTTATATGGAATGCTATTTCTAAGCAGAACAATATATATATATGTATATATATATAAGTGGTCAGATCTAAGCTTGATCCGAGCTTCATGATATTCCACCCATTTACCTAATTTAAATCTTGTTACTAATCGTAAACATTTCCATATCCTGTAATGAGATTTTATATTCTTTTGAATATATGTCTGACCTTCGTTAAAAACTACTCTATTATTAAATATTTATTAAACTAATTATGTTGTATTTAATTCTATTTATATTACCAATTATATTATATTAAAATATTAATAAATAATGCTCTTTAAAGAATATTTAGTATTTGATTGGGTGTATTGCTTATAAATAGTTAAGTATACATTAGTATAAGATTTCATTACACTGGTATGTTTTATTTTATATTTTGCAATTTTTGTAAAACTTCTATGAGCAAAAGTCACATTCCTTTAATAAGCATTAAATCGTCATTTTTTAATGTCAATGGGAAATCTTTCATTAATTAATATAAAAAGACAAATTTAATTTAAGGGCGATTCTAATTTAAAATCGTTTGTTTAGATTTTAAGAATTCATTATTTAAGTAGAAAATAAATTCAAAATAATGGATTTGAAAGTCTTATCAAGGTAATGGACAGACCTTTAATTAGAGCAATTCCATTGAGTAATAAGACAAAAGCTTTAGCTGTAAGTCATAGAGATCAGAATGGGCAGAAAAATGACAGAAAGGAGTATATAAATACCCTGAAAAATTTCCATTGAGGAGCTATTATTTTCAATTTTAAAAAGAGCTGCCACCGGAAATTATGTCCATTTCAATGTTGAACTTTCAACAAATTTGCAGTATGACACACGGCTAACTTTGGGAATCTGATTGCTGGATCCCAAAGTTCCCAATAAATCTTCAAATGTTGCTGCTAAAAATAGAACTTTCAAATACCAAATAAGAAGCTCCTTAATCAACAAAATGAATTTTATTTCAGTGTGCATCTACGTTTTCTTCTAAACCTAACCGGACTCTGTGCTACTAAAATCAACAAGCAAGTCATGAAGGACTGGTAAATTCTTTATTTTGATTAAACTGCAAATTGCCAATCTATTCATGAAGTATCTTGCTAATCATGTTAAAAGTAATTACTGCCTTAAATTTTATCTATTCATTTAGTTATGTTTAAAATTATTATACAGTTATTTTTATGTTGTTACATCTCTAGTTCTAAATTTATACTTTAATATTTTTTTTTCTTTTTATGGTGGTTTATTTTGACTAACTCTTATTTGTATTTATTTTAATGATTATTAATATCATTTATTTGCGATATAATATGCCAATAATACTGTCAACTAAATAATGTTTTTGTTTAAATTTATCATAAGAAAATATTTACCATATAAAGTTTTATAGCTTCTTTCTTGCCTATAAGAACTAAATTAATAATAGTTCTACTAATTATTGGGTTGTAAGATTTATTTAATTATTTGATATAATTTTACCATGAGCTGATATAAATTTTATTAGCTTAACTTTTAGCTACTATGTTTTTGATTGAGTTATTTAATTTCTAAAAGACTATTGCACATGTGTTAACATAAATTCATTAAAGGTTTGACGAAGTTTTGTGAGAGAGAGAAAATATATTTTCTGAGCTAAGTCTAGTCTGTCAGAATTTGTGTTTGGGGAGAGCATGATATAAGGGGTACTATTATGTAATTGGGTTTAGGCATTTGCATATTGTTAGTTTGATTTTAATATTCTTGACCAAGTTGTCATGTCAAGCATTTATATTATACGTAATTTGGGCTTTAACTTTAATATTATAACAATTATATTATTTCCATTCTTAATGTTGCTAGTACAAGCTATCTTCTTGATTTCTTAGGTTTTGTCATTCCTGTAGTATTATTTTAATGGATGAAAATATAAAATAAATGTTAGTTTCTCGTTGTTCGTCACTTGTTTGAAACACTGTGACTAAGTCCCTGCCTCAATTTCCCTGTGTTCCACAATTATTCGCATGGCAAATGTACTTGTTAAAACAAGTAGCCATTGAGTTGGATCATTGACCAAACTATTTACCTCATCTTCATTCCAGTGCTCATATTGTGCCAGTACCATTCTCGTTGATGAATTAAAATAACAGCCCACATTTTAATTTGCTTTGTAATTCATGATGAAGTGATCTCTTTTAAAATCAACTTATTTTACATTTCTATGCAAACGAAAATATTTGTACTTGCCAAGTGCTTAATTGAAATCATATTTTTGTATTTCTCATGCTGTCCATAAACCAATTTATAATAAGTGGGAGATAAATCTTGCCTTCATTTTTTTTATATAAATTAGAAGCGTGTTTTTTTTTCCAGACAGACATCAAATTAGTAATCAATATACATAATTCAGTTGGCATGGATACTATACATATTGTAATCAAACAGGTCTGTTTGTTGGAGTATAGATTGGACACATATCTATCTATATCTTAGGTATTTAGGTGTTAATTATTGGCATATATATATTGTGACGACCACGTAAAGTCGTCATAACATGTATATATTTATTAATAAAAAATAGATAAAGTAGCTACTAGAAGTAATAAAGGTAAATACATTAGCTACTAAAATTAAAAAAAGGAATGGAAAGAAAAAAAAGTTGAAATTCAAATGTCGAAATTACTTTGGATTTTTGTAATAGTAAGAGAAGGGGAGGGGGTGCATAAAGAAATGCATATCTTTCTCTCTTTTAAAAAACGAGTAAGTCAATTCTGTGAAAGTTATTTCTGTTTATTGTGGAAGAGGGGAAGGGGATGCATAAAGAAAAGCGTCTTTTTCTCTCTTTTTTTAAAAAAAAACTATATTGTAACAAGTTAAAATAAATTATAAACAAAAACTTAAAAAAATGAATTGTAAACTTTTAAGTAAAAATTAAATGTAATATGAAATATAAAAACAATATCACCATATAAATTAGAGGTGTTAAAGTCTGTTGGACTAATTAAATTCCTCGAATGAAAAAAATGTATAACAAGGAAAAGCTTATAATTACAGCTCAATTAATTAAAATCTACATTCCAGCCATTAATTAAACCAATAGGTTGATAGGAATTCATTGGAAATCTAAACATTAATTAAAAATTTACAAAAACAATGAACAAAAGAAAGACAGTAAGAGCATTACAATTATTATCTGATCACTCTGAGTAGAGATTTTGAGGAAACAACAGCAAAAAAAAAATGAAAGAAGTGCGCAGCTAGTGGTAATAAAGGGACGTGGGTTCATATTCAATACATCTCACTACTGACTCACAATGTATAAGATCTATGCCTGACCTGCTAGAGAGACTGCCACTTCTGTGACTGAACAACTTAAGATTTCCAATGAATTCTTACCAATAGGTTGATAAGAATTCAATGGAAATCTAAACATTAATTAAAAATTTACAAAAACAATGAACAGAAGAAAGACAGTAAGAGAATTACAATTATTATCTGATCATTCCAAGTAGAGATTTTGAGGAAACAACAGCAAAAAGAAAATGAAAGAAGTGCATGGCTAGTGGTGTTAAAGGGATGTGGGTTCATATGCAATCCATGTCACCACTGACTCACAATGTATAAGATCTATGCCTGACCTGCTAGAGAGACTGCCGCTTCTGTGACTGAACAACTTAAGATCTACCTAAAGAATCGACAAGAAGTAAAAAAACTGGAATGAGAAATAACCCCATAAACTGAAAGAAAAAAATAATCCCCGTCTCTACAAAAAAGGGATGACCTCCCACTGGACGGTAAAGAGCGCTCGAAGGAAATACCCATGGAAACAACTACAACGAAAACCTAGGTAAAAAGCATGCATGCATTTAGCATGCATGCATTTTAATTTTTAATGTTTGTAAATAAATAAACAAGGAACAATCTTGATAGATTTAGGACTCTACCCAATAGAACTTCAAAATAACTTTTATATTTGATCTGTTTTACTACGTTTTATTATAGCCACATATTTATACAAGTGTGTGTTTTTTATTATTGTTATCATGTATTTTTTATATATGTGTGTGGGTGTTATTAAACATATTTATTCGTAAATTGCGTATACTTGCTTTATTCTCCTATCACCAAGCTACAACAGGGCAGAAAACTGAAATTTATTGATTAAAAGGTAAAGCTAATTTTAAAAGTTATTCATGTGCTGCTTGTTCATGAGAATTTCCCAATTATAAAAAATAAATAGAAAGCACTGGACATTCGTTAAATTTCTTGAAATAGTTTGCTTTGTTCAGCAGCCGAGAGTTCTTGATCAGGAAAAATAACACCAAGATAATATGTACATATTGCCTTGGGGTTCAGTCAAGGGTATGGATATGAAGTTAAATTTGTATCTGTATTAGCTCTATGCTTGCAATGTAATGGCATTGGTTAATAAATAAATAAACAATATCCATTACAGTTGGAGGCTAAGCCAGGAAATTTTGGTTAGCAAAACTGATAGTAAACAAATAAGAATAAATAAATGAAAGGAAGAATAAAAGTTGAAAAAAGGAATAAAAGTATAAAAAATAAGTATAAAATATAATTGAAATAGAATAAGTATATAAATAAAACCATCCAAATAATCATTTCCGTTACAATTGGAAGCCAGTCCGTGATGTTTTCATGTTTACAAGTTCATCCCATTTGAATTTGAATATAACAAAATTAATAGTTTATGCAATAATTAATAAACAAATCAAAAATAGTTTGGTGGTAGACAAAAGCAAGAAATAAAATAAAATAATAGAGGGTAAAAGGAGAGAAAGAGAATGTGATATAATTTGAGAAGTTAGGTTGTAAATTAGAGTCAGTTGAGGAGGGATCTTGAAGCCAGACGTGGGTGAGTGATGTTTAGTGAGTGGGATGAGGAGAGACGAACAAACATATCTAGTGTCAGTGAAATATAAAGTCAGTAAAGTAAGATAATCCTATAAGGAGAGAGTTAGAATAACAAAGCCATAGAATAAAATATAAGTGATCAGTTAGTGTGCGTGTTAGATAGATTTTATGCACACAAGATCAAAACAAAAATGGATGCTCTAGTAGGCAAAATAGAAAAAAACCTATGAAGAACAAATGGAACTGTCCTTAGAAATAGGTAGTGAAGTGAAGATAGAAATTAGCAAGGGAATGGAGATGATGTTTGATAATAAAGATAAAATAGAAAGCTGCATTATAATGGATATGCTTACGAAAATAATGGAAGGCCAGCAACAGTTGGTTATGGAAATGAGGGAAATAGATGAAAGAAATAATAGGAAGATAGAAGAGTTGGACGAATGACTAAGTAAAAATTTTAGCCAAAAGGTTGAACAAGTAAATAAAAATTGTGAACAAACTTCATATCAAGTGAAGGTCATGAATGAAAGGTTGGATCATCAGGAGAAATTAATGGAGAAAATAGTGCAGCACATTCTGGGAGAGTGGGTTAAAGTAAAACACAACATTGGGTTGAAAGTAAATGATGAGATAGAGTATGGAAGGGATAATCTGGAAAAATTAGGTCAAGAAGTAGAGAAATTAAAAACAGAACAAGATGAGAAATAGCTGATGAAAATGAGAAAATCATCAAAATAATAAAGCACAATTTCCCCATTAATGTAGAACAGATTCTCATAGGCACAAAAGAAAAGTCTGTCAAACAGGTTGATGAGTCGCTGAATGCATTTGTCAGCACTAGGCCTAATTACAAGGTGGAAGATCAGGGATTTAAATCCCAACCCAACAATCTGTACATAGAAAGGATGCAGTTCAATCCTCATGGTGATTATTGGGAAACCAGGCCTTTCCTGGTAGATCAGAAATGGCTGAAATGTCCGAACAAACTGGAAAAGGCTCAGATATAAATTATCCAGATGAACAAGCTGACTCTAGAGGACATCAGAACATTGCTCCAGTTACAAGAACAAGTGGATATATGTATGGTAAAAGGAATGATAAGAAGCCTCCAAATAAAAACTAAGCTTAAAGAAAATAAACGGATGGATATGTTGGTTCGATCAAACAATAACATCATGGGATCATGAGAAATAAAATTGTTTGTTTTAAACATATGACAGGGGGGGGACAAATCGTCTCATGACAAATAATTAAAGTCACTATAATAAGCAAAAAAAAGTAATGTTCACGGAGTGAAATCAATGATAAACTTAATGCGTGTTTACGTGCAGTCAAGCACAGCAAGAAAAATGTAAATAAAAGTAAAAACAAAAAAAAGGAAAAGAAATCTATAAATAATTTATTCGTATAACAATCTATCAATTATAAATGCAGATATAATTAACAAATAAATAAAAGTAAAATTAGAAATAAGAATCAGTTAGGCTCATTAAAGAGCCAGTTAATAATTAATAAAATAAAATAAACGAACAATAGGGATAATACTTAAATGAGAGATATCACTAGTAGGTGTATGAGGTTGCAGATTGAGGCATATATATGTGTGTGTGCATTATGTTTGGGTCATATTTTGAGCTTGATTCAGCTGTCTCTTTGCTAACTGTAGATTCACATGGCTTTCAGTAGTAAAATGTGTTAAATGAAGTACCTGTAAAAATCCTGGACTCATTATATAATAAGAATTAGTGTCTCGAATAAATAAAATAAATAAATAAAGAATAAAAATTTGTTGTTTGTGCAAGATGAACAGGCAGTAGAAATATCCTGCTGTTCACACACTTTAAACCCTTTTATGTTTTTGATAGAGTTAAGTCATGCCATGGTCTCATATGCATAGAGATTAAATTGGTTGATCAGCTAAAATCAATCAGAATGAATTGAGTAATTTTACCTAGCTGTCTCTCTGTAGTCAGCCTCATCATCATCATCACTCATCATGATAGAGTGGGAAGTATGTAATAAAAGCAGAAGTAAGGGTTGAAAGCAAAGAATTAAAATAAGCTCTCATCTCAGACTAAGATTCGATCTGATTTTAAATCTCAAATGCGGGTGGAGTGTAATGTGATGACCATGTAAAGTCATCATAACACGTATATATTTATTAATAAAAATTAGATAAATTAGCTACTAAAAGTAATAAAGGTAAATGGATTAGCTACTAAAATTAAAAAAGGAAGGGAAAAAAGAAAAAAGTTGAAATTCAAATCTCGAATTTACTTTGGATTTTTGTAATAGTAAGAGAAGGGGAGGGGGTGCATAAAGAAATGTGTCTCTTTCTCTCTTTTAAAAAACAATGAGTATGTCAAATGTGTGAAAGTTATTTCTGTTTATTGTGGGAGAGGGGAAGGGGATGCATAAAAAATGCATCTTTATCTTTCTTTTTTAAAAAAACTATATTGTAAAAAGTTAAAATAAATTATGAACAAAAACTTGAAAAAATGAATTGTAAACTTTTAAGTAAAAATTAAATGTAATATGAAATATAAAAACAATATGGCCATATAAATTAGAGGTGTTAAAGTCTGTTGGACTAATAAATTCCTCATACAAAGAAAAATGTTTAACAAAAAAAGCTAATAATTACAGCTCAATTAATTAAAATCTACATTCCAACCACTAATTAAACCAATAGGTTGATAAGAATTTGTTGGAAATCTAAACATTAATTAAAAAATTACAAAAACAATGAACAAAAGAAAGACAGTAAGAGAATTACAATTATTATCTGATCATTCTGAGTAGAGATTTTGAAGAAGCAACAGCAAAAAAAAATGAAAAAAGTGCACGGCTAGAGGCATTAAAGGGATGTGGGTTCATATTCAATTCATCTCACCACTGAATCACAATGTATAAGATCTATTCCTGACCTGATAGAGAGATCACCACTTCTGTGACTGAACAACTTAAGATCTACCTAAAGAATTGACAAGAAGTAAAAAACTGGAACGAGAAATAACCCCACAAACTGAAAGAAAAAATCAAACAAGCCAACAGTGAAGGACATACCGTCTCTACAAAAAAAGGGATTGGACAGTAAAAAGCACTCAAAAAAAATACCCATAAAAACAACTACAATAAAAACCTAGGTAAAAAGCATGCATGCATTTTAATTTTTAATGTTCGTAAATAAGTAAACAGGGAACAATCTTGATAGATTTAGGACTCTACCCAATAGGACTTCAAAATAACTTTTATATTTGATCTGTTTTACTATATTTTATTATAGTCACGTACTTATATATGTGTGTGTTTTTTATTGTTATCATGTATTTTTTATATATGTGTGTGAGTATTATTAAACAAATTTATTCGTAAATTGTGTATACTTGCTTTATTCTCCTATCACCAAGCTACGACAGGGGGGGGGGGTGGAACTGAAATTTATTGATTAAAGGGTAAAACTAATTTTAAAAGTTATTCATGTTCTGCTTGTTCATGGAATTTCCCAATTATAAAAAATAAATAGCAAGTGCTGGACATTCGTTAAATTTCTTAAAATAGTTTGCTTTATTCAGCAGCCGAGGGTTCTTGATCAGGAAAAATAATGCCAAGATAATATGTATGTATTGCCTTGGGGTTTGGTCAAAGGTATGGATATGAAGTTAAATTTGTATCTGTATTAGCTCTCTGCTTGCCTTGTAATGGCATTGGTTAAATAAATAAATAAACAATATCCATTACAGTTGGAGGCTAAGCCGGGAAATTTCGGTTAGCAAAACTGATAGTAAACAAATAAGAATAAATAAATGAAAAGAAGAATAAAAGTTGAAAAAAAGGAATAAAAGTATAAAAAAGAAGTATAAAATATAAACAGTGAGGATTTCCAATTCCTCTACAAGCTTTATGATAAATGCTTAGCCAGAGCCAGCACTTAAAATATCTCTGTCAGGAACCCTCCCCAAACCCCTGGTTTCATGCTTTGGCCCTCCTCAGAGAGGTGTCAGGGTAGGTTCAGACACTAGATCTAAAAATACCAAACCAAAGCTAAGCACTTAGCTAAAAGTTATCTATTGAGTGGAAAATCTGAAATTTTCACACATCTACATGTCTTCAAACCCAGCTATCCAACTCAAATAGCTATATGGGGCTGATAAATCTTCAGCCATACCATATATTAGTAGTCATAGCAATATAAAATTGCATAAGACTTTTGGCAGAGACTATAAATAGTCAAAATAAGAGTCATAGATCAATTCATAGATCACATGACCCTATCTCTTAAGCTTGTAAGTTATAAACAGTGAGGATTGCCAATTCCACTACAAGCTTTATGATAAATGCTTAGCCAGAACCAGCACTTAAAATATCTCTGTCAGGAACCCTCCCCAAACCCCTGACCATGGTTTCATGCTTTGTCACTCCTCAGAGAGGTGTCAGGGTAGGTTCAGACACTAGATCTAAAAATACCAACCCAAAGCTAAGCACTTAGCTAAAAGTTATCTATTGAGTAGAAAATCTGAAATTTTCAGACAACTACATGTCTTCAAACCCAGCTATCCAACTCAAATAGTATAAAATATAATTGACATAAAATAAGTATATAAATCAAACCATCCAAATAACCATTTCCATTACAATATATATATAATTTGCCACTAGTCTTGTATATTATATGTTGTTCATTAGGTGTTTGATCTGGGGCTCATGGAATGGGTTCAAATTCAGGTTTGTTTCTGATCTAAATCTCAAGGTTCACTGGGTTTGAAGTACATTTTTGTGAGTTCTAGCTCATGTTAGATGGATAACATGTTTTGTCCGGTACAATATATACATATGATGATCTGGTCCAGGTGATGAGTTCTAGTTCAGCACAATATATATATATATATATATATATATATATATATATATATATATATATATATATTGTAACATATTTAAAAGGTGGTTCAATCCAAATACATTGTAACAAATTTTTAAAGATGGATCACATATCCAGTGTAACAAAATTAAAGATGGTTACAATAACTATTACCATATCTGAGTTGTCTACAATATATAAGATCATAATATTTAAAATAATGTTGGATTTCTCAAGATATCCCACTATCAATAACAATAAGCAAATTATTAATAACAAGTATTATAACTCAGGTATACAGACAGTAGATCTTATCCACTTTCATTTCTTGGTTTGATGTTAAGTGCATGTTTAAACAAATACTAAGTGAATATGGTCTAGCGGGGCGCCACTAGATTATCTGAATCTAGACACAGTTATATCTAATAACCTTTCACATGTACCGGGTTTGAATCCTTTTTTGGTACTATATTTCTAATAAAAATGGGAGATTTTGCTTTTTGAGCCATATCACTATACGCACTAATATTTAGTTAAAAGTAAAACATATTTAAACCAAAGTGGAGTATATTAGACATAAATCATTTCTTAGATCTTAACATAACAAATGTGTTTCAATATTTTTATAAGTTTACTAGCTCAGATTACTATTAATTTAGGATGGCAATTCACTCATCCTTGCATGAAATAGATGACGGGATGTGGTTATAATAATACTAAGAAATCACTAAATATTATAAAATCAACATTTATTTATGGCCTTTAAACAGTTAAACAGTTCATTAATTAAAACATTGATGACGATGATGATGATGATAATAATAACGATAATGACAATGGTTTTGACTACAGCTCTAGGACTAAGCCTAAACATAAAACTAATTTTTATAAAGAAATTCATAATTATTGCTTAATTTTAGCATATTTACTTATATCTTAAATAACTAATATTCAACCACTGATGATGATGAATGTTCACACTTTACAAAGACTACACTTAATGAAATATATACGCCTCGTTTAATAAAACAAACTAATATTTATTACTGCATTTCTAACATATACATAAAATTTCTAGAGAAACATGAAAATTGACATGAATAATAATAATGATAATAATTGATTATATAACAATCCTCAGATTAATTTCAAGTTCTTCCCCCTTTCCCTTCAAATGTATATTGTCACATTGACCATGACTTTCACTCCATGAGAAAAGTATTTCAAGAAAAAAAAATTATCCGCTCATTAGCACACATACTTTATAAATCTAACATGTAAGTAGAATGTTAAAAAAAAATGTTAGTAGAATTGAAAGAGCAAGTTTTAGAAACAAGTTTTAAATTATTTTCTCCCCCTCTCTTCTACCTCTGAAATGCTATACTTAACTTGAAACAAAATAATCTAATATTCTAATACTACTTGTTACTTCACATTCACTCGCAATTATACACATATAAAAATATTATTATGTATGTGCGTGTTTTATCCCATAATAACAAAATATTATTTAAAACCAAAATAATAATATATTAGTTAAAACTAAAATCATAATACCATAAAAAAAATTGTTTTACACATTAATATTTTTCAAAACTGTAAAATTAATAAACAAATAATTTTGATACATTCAAGATCATTTATGAAGCTCAAAGTTATTATTAGTAAGACATTCTTGTTTTAATCGATCTGAATAGTCTTTAAAAGTTCTTTAAATAAAATATACCACTTTATTGTTAAAATGTTTATTAAGACTCTGATATCATAAAGAAAATAGATATAAAAAGTCATATTACCGATCTTTTGTTTGTGGTGAATTTCCAAGGGTTCAAACTTGTCTTGTATAATGTCTATATTTCTGCAGCTACCATTTCCGTTTTACATGGGAACAATCTTTTTCTTGAGGTGTATAACTATTTGATGATGATGACTCTATTGAGGTTATTTGATTTAGTGGACAATTTGGAAATCATTATATTAATTTTTCTTCTCTTCCTGTCAAGCATGTGGATGAAATACAGCAGTTGTTTTCACATTTATAAACTTTTTTGAGTTTAAAATCAGTTGTTGTAACAGTTAATTGGACTTGATGATTAATATTTATCAATAGATTAATTCATCTTCTTTGAATGCAGGTGAATGCTTTCTCTCTTCTATTAAAAACATCTTATTTCTCTAGTCAGTTGAAAGGTGTAGAATATTATTTTAGACAAAACATCTTTTCTTTCCTATAGGATGTGCAGCTTTCCAGATGGCCCGGCAAAGATGGGACATACATATAATTTTTCTAGCCAGCCATTTCTTATATTTTCAACACTCAATTTAATAGTCTAATAATCTGAATCATAATCACAATAATAATAATTCCAGACAGCTTTTTATATCAAATTTTTAGCTAACTTAACCAATCAGAGATAGTGTCACTTGCTATTTTTGGACAAATTCGTTTTAATTAGATCTCTAATTTATTTCAACTAAATTATTTTTCAACTTAAAAGTTAAACCTTTTTCCAGACACTTTTGTTTTAAAAAAATAGACTCAATCCTTATTTCCTTTCTTTTTTTATATCTAGGTAACATTTCAAATTTTTGAGCTTCCTTCTTTAGATCTTAAGATAAGACAATTTCAAAATTAGAGTTCACACCCAGATTAAGCTCCCAAAGTGACAAACAATCATTTACAAAAACAAAATTGATACAAATAGATATCTGATTCAACAGATTTCCTCTTTTAACATAAAATTGTACAAAAAATAATTTGAAAGATTTAATCCTTCCTTTTCTTTCAATATTTAATAAATGTAAATTTCTGTATGTAATGTACACACATCCTTCATTATTTCAAATCATTCATAAACTAACATTAAATAATATAATTGCTAGCTTAGTAATTATAACCCTATTATTAATTAAATCTGTAACTTTTAAATCCCAATTACAATTATAGAGAAGCAAAATAGAAGTATAGAATAAGATATTAGAATTGATCAAGCATAGGGTAGTTTTAAAGAAAATTAAAATGTTGAATATTTGAAATATAAAACAATTAAATAGCTTACACATACACTGCCTATACGTCTGCGTTATAACTTTGCTTTTTAACAGAAAATTTAAATATTAAATGTGTGTACTGCTCTTTTTGAGATTTATTAACACACAAACAAGTAAAGCATATAATTGTTGTCCCACTCTTTCTGTCTAAAGTGTTTAAGATTTTGATCTGGTAGGGTTTGAACTTGGATGCCCTACAGCTTCTTTTATGGTTATATAAAAATGTGATGATGATTTTGTTTTACATTTTATTACATGCACATTACTATAAATTTGGCTAGTGACCAAATTGTAATGGCACAATATATATATATATATATATACCAAATTGTAATGGCACAATATATATATATATATATATATATTGGAGATCATATATCTTTTTCGCATGTATATTCTAATGTATATCATTTATATATGATAATGGATATTTGTAGGGAGCTTGAAAGTTTGAATTCAAATCCTTTTAAATTATTTTAAGTTCAATACAGACAATATATTTAAATATTATATATATATATATATATATATATATATATATATAATGTCCGTTAATTAAAAAAAACTATTCTAATAACAATAAACATAAGCATTATATATATATGAAAAACAAAAAAAACAAGTTAAAAAATTGCTAACACTTGTATTTATGTCAACAGATGGCATTCTACCAAAAACACCATCAAGCATATGTTTACATAAACATCAGAATATGCATTCACTATCTATAACTTTAATTCCACTTTCAGATCATGATTTCAAGCTATTTGCTATCATCAGTGAAAAACAGGAATTTTAGAAACTAGATTTAAACACAAACTCTGAGCGTTTATGAAACAGTTTCTATTCATATTGCAAGCGTGAATCTTTTAGACACGTAATGTCTCAAACTCAGCATAGCAAGCCAGATAGCTATATGGGTCTGATCTCAGTTCAGCATCACCACATAGTAGAAGCCTCTGCAATATATATATATATATATATATATATATAAAAGTGGGTTATCTTGGAAACAGGTTGAGATTGTTAATTTGTATTGATGTAGGTGTTGATTGATTTTAATGATTATAAAAAAAGATTGTGCTCAAATATGATTTAATTGATTGTTTTTTTTTTATTTTATTTTAATAATACAATATTAATATTAAAAAAAACTAAGCATTATAACGATTAAGGACAAATCTGAGGAAAACAGGACCTCACTGCAGTAACAAAACTATTCTGCCCATGCTGAGCAATACATTGGCTGTCGTCCACTATGATTTTTTTAGTTTTGAAATCAATAACGCATTTAACTTCACGGTTTTGTACGCCTCTGTCACAGCTGACTGAACAATCACTCCATTCAGAAATTTCCCATCGAGGTACATTTCTATATATATATTAAAGTAAAGAAAAATACTGTTAAATATTAAAACAAATAATTCACATCTATAAATACATGTGTGTGCAATTGTTTGTGTCAATGTTGCACTAATGTTATGACTGAATTGTGCTTGTCATCATGATTGCAGAGAAAGGATTCTATTTTTCACTTTTCCTCAATTATTGTTGGAGTGGTATTCACTCCATCTAACAATATGAAAGTAGTAGATGAAAATGGTACTGAGCCAAAACTTCTGTACAATACTGCCACTAACAACAAACAAGAATACACCCTGAGAAAAATAAAATTTATACTTACATATTCATACTTTTATACATTACATGTGTGTTTATAAGAAAGAAACAATAATTAATGATGAAATGATATTAATAAGAAAAATTAGAAAAATCCTAGTTTAATGAATGATAAATATAATTTAACTATATCAGTGTATTTGGTGCCATATTGAATTTTTAAAAAAAAACTGACTTGAGACACAATTTCATAACAACTTCAGTTTTAATAATGTTAGACCAAAATGCTATATATTGACAGAAAATAGAAAAACTAAGGAAAAAAATAGTCTAAAACAAGTAATGATTACCATTAAAAAGTAAGGAAAAAAGAAAATTTCAATATCCAAAATATATATCATTTTATTGTTTATACTAACTTTCTAATTTATTATTAACTAACTTTAAAACTACGTCTTCATTGATAATTTTTATTGTATTCCTCACAAAATTGTCATTCAAACCATATATAATTCTTATTACCTGAGATAATTTATAGCTTAAGAATTTACAAAAGTAATAGCATAAGAATTTTTTATTTTTGTCTTGTACTCTAAAAGTTAAAAAATCTCTAGGCATCTAAAAGTAAAAGATTCATATTAATAAAAGATACAAAACAAATCATTTTCAGAAAATGGATATGCATTTGTAATCATAGCAGCCAAAACTAAAAATTGAAGACAACTGTCTGTATCAATGATAAAATGAATTTCCTCTTTTTATTTTATATATTTTTTTGTATACCAGTGATGTTTATATTTTTGTACACACGAGTGATACTATCTTTTTATATTCATTGTACCACAGAGATATAATTTATTTATATATAGATATTTGTTTAGCTATAGTCTTGAAAATAATATGATACAAGATCCTGCCAAAACTACTGATTCCACAGCATGAGTACCAAGGCATAGACAAGAATCTGGATTTTATTCTTCATCTGCATACAATTCCATGTGGTATGCATAACCATTGTGATTATCACCACACACTACTTGAAACCTCTCTTTATTGGATTTAAGAGTTTATATTTTTACATGGCGCTATGCCCAGTAAATGTTGTAATTGCTTTATCAACTGCAACCTTTCTGTACATCTGATAATCTTAAAATTTACATTGCACTGCTCAATAATATCTTAATTTTATATATAAAAATCATTACTTGTTATGCAAACACAGACATACAGTGCTTACACAAACATACTATTACAAACATAAACACCTTAATATATTATTAAACTATTTGAAAATCATTAGTTCTATAAAATAAGGTTGCTTCTAACTTAGAGTAGAGCACCCAAATTACATTGTACATAAATAATGACTTGTTTTATATTTGAATACAAGTATAATTTATGTTCTACACAATCACACTATTACATATACAAACACATTAATAAATTATACATTTATTATATAATAAAAAATATAATATAATATTCAAATAATAAAATTAAAATTGAATACTTACTTATATTACATTTTGGGATGATAGACTTGGAATTTTTAAATCCATTTTATTAAGGAGTCTCACTGATAAAAAATATGCCATTGTCTTCTTTGTGCAATCTAGTAAACTGAGCAGAAAAAATAAACTGAACTGACTAATAAAAACATTAATAAAAAAGCGTAGAATGTACAATTAACTTTAGAAATAATCAGCTCTTAGTTTGAACAAAGTTTATAAAAAAAAAATTATTATATTCCATAATTATCACTAAAATATTTTTTTAATTTATAAAAACTGAAAAAAAAAACTTTTTACTAAGGGTAAAGTTTATTTGGTTTTGGCATCAATTGGGTTTTTATGTTTCAAAGACAAAACAAAAATATATTTAAACAAAAATATCTTAAAAATTCCTAACTTTCATCTTCTCTAATATAATTTAATAATTTATTTCATCTAAGCTCTTGTAATTTAAAACTTATTCTATAATTATAACAGTTATTTAGCAAAAACATGAATTTAATTATATATTAATTCCTGTTTATTGCAACTATTTAATGCAAAATTGTAGATATATCCTAGGAATCAAACTGATGATAATTTCATTCATGTTATTACTGGATGTATCAATCAGCAATCATTATAACAGTTCAGTCAAGAATTAAAAACAACATACTATTTTAGTAGTAAAACTAAATCAGATTAAAAATGATATTTGGAATACTTAACATTGAGATAAAATTATATTATGAAAGCAAACATGGGATTAAAGAACTGAATGACTTAAGAATCACTGAACAAGAAGTACTAAGTAACAATATATTTACAAGGAAAATACTTTATATGTAAAGATAACAGTATTCATATATCCTTGCTAAGGCATTACAGAAATTGAAAGCCTCTGGAAAGATTATAAACAATGTGAGCACAATAATACTAAAATTCTTCTTCCTATTAATGCAAAATATTGATAGTGCTAATATATATGAAAATTTTTTAATGATTTCCATAAGTTAAATTTTATTATTTTAGAAATATGCAGAACAGAAAGTTTCTACCATGGTTATGGTTTTATAAAGTTGTGCTATATTCAATTAACAAGTAATTTGATAATTTGGACTTCAATTGTAGGATATATTGATTTTTTTTATATGTTTGTTGTTTTAAAATGAATACTATTTTTATTCCAACATCTTAGATTTTTAAAGAATCATGAATGTAATTTTATATCGGAGTAATATGTAAACATCACACGCAAGAAAATAATACATGATGTCAATATTTTCAATAGTTCTTGAAAAAGATTCTAACCCTTAATTTGTCATTATGATGTTTACATTTTTCATTTTATAATAAATATAAAATACTACTGGATTATTCATATATTGAGTTGATTATGAAAGACATAATAAGAAAAAATTAAAAAATAATTTCACCACTTAAAGAATTTTATGATTTCAATGACATTTGCTGAATTAAGCCACATTGTAAGATTTGATTGTTAGTATATTATTTTACTTATTAAATATAAATATTTTTTATTTAATGTTTAGTATTTAAATGGTGTTATTGTATATATATAACTTGATACTAAAAGGAAACATGCCTATGTGTTTGAAAAGAAAGGTTTTTAATAAATTAGTTTTGCCAGTTTTTACTTATGGATCTGAGACTTGGACACTTAATACAAGAGCAATACAGAGACTTGAGACCACTCAAAAAAGTATGGATAGATGCATGTTGCGAGTAACAAGAAGGGATCGAAAATGCAATGTATGGGTAAGAGAACAAACAGGTGTTACTGACCTCATTGAAAAAATTAAAAGACTGAAGTGGAGTTGGGCTGGACATATTGTTAGAAGAGATGATAATAGATGGACAATTGAAATTTTAACCTGGATTCTAAGAGATTGCAAAAGACCCAGAAAGAGACCACATGTGAGATGGATGGATGAAATAAGAAAGTGTGCAATGGTGATGTGGAGAAAAGAAGCTAAATATAGGAAAAGTTGGATTGAACTTGGAGAGACCCTCATCCTGCAGTGGATTGATAATAGTTGCTGATGATGATGGTATATATAATGATATAAAACACTAACATTAACTCTATGTTTTAATCCATAATCAACTACATATGAAATATTACTATCAATTTTTAAATGTCTTAAATTACTATTCTCTTCTTTAAATAAACAAGTTTGCCTTTCAGAAGCTTTCTAAGTACATATCTCATATGACAAACATAATTTCATTTTGCAATTATTTGTCAAGTATATATTCCCTAAACTATTATAAATATTTATAGCATAATCTAATAAATTTAAGAAACCTTATTGTAACACTATCAAAATGTATCTAGTCATGGGTGAGAGCCATTGATAATTTAATAAATTATTTCAACATGAATCCAACAGTATTTACCCACTTTTTATCTCTTAGTTTTATTAAGTGAATAGTAAGTGAATACTATGTGAATATGGTCTATCAGGGCACCACTAGGTTACCTGAACCTAGACAAAGTTATATTTATACCCATTTCAAATGTCCCAGGTTTGAACCCTATTTATTACCTTATTTATAACTTGATGTAGGATTTAGTATTTTATGACCATATCACATTTGCACTAACATTAAGAAAACAAAAACATACTTATGCTTTAGTTGTGCATATAAACTTCATCAGACAAAAATTAACACTTAAATTTTAATATTATAAATGCATTTTAACATTTTCATAAGTTTTTCTAGCTCATATCAAACACTATAGATGTATGGTGACAATTCACTCATCCTTGAATGATGTCGGATGATTGGGACAGTGGTTATGATCTTATAATGATTCACAAATGATAAACCAAATACAGTGAAAATCATCATGTGTCGATGTCCATTAAACACATTTATCTAGATCAATAATTTAAAAACATGATGATGATGATGACAATGATTCTTCCAGACACAGTTTTAGAACTAACACCAAACATAAGATTTAGCTTTTATAAATTCACAATTATTTGCGTAACTTTATTATATTTTAACTTAATTCTTAATATTCAACAGTGATGATGAGTGATCATAATTAATAAAGCAGAATATTCTTAATAGAAATATACACCTCTTTTAATAAAACAAATTAACCATTTACCATTGGACTACTAAAATATACACACTATTTAAAGATATATATGAAAATTCGTATGAATAACAATGATGGGTTTATATTTAAATCAATATTAATAAGATTAAGCTCTTTCTCCTTTCTCTGTAATAACAGTATCCAATGTTTATTTTATAGTATAATATTTATGCATCCATTTGGATCGTAAATAATTAAAATTTTATATCCACAAAAATATTTCATTAAAAAAATGAACACTCTTTACACACATTTACAATTATAATCGTATAAATTTAAACTTAACATATAAAGTAAAATGATTAATTAGAAAAAGGTTAGTTAGACTGGAGAAGTAAAAGCATTTACAGAAACAAGTTTTAAATTACATATCTCCCCCTCTAAGCTATTGAGGTCACTAATCATTATTAAAAAAATCCAACTCCTCCAATGCTACTTTCCTACCACTTTCAGCATTCATACAACACAGTAGTGCATGTGGCAATTATAATTATATTACTACATTGTGTGTATGTGTGGATTCTCATTATTAATAAAATATTATTATTAAACAAAGACAAAACTTTGAACATACAAAATAATTTTATAATTTGGAACTGATCCACAATGATACATTTCACAAAATAAAATACATCAATAAGTGGATAGTATAACAATTTTAGAATACATAAAATCATTAATAAAGCTTATAGCTATTATTACTGAAGAACTCTTTTTTACTCAATTTTGGTTTTAAAATCTAGAGATAAGCAAAGAGAAAAAATGCTGTTAATAGTCCCTGATACAATAAAAGTAAAATATATAATTAAAATTTATATTACCAGTCCTTTTATTTCTTGAGGCAGCAATTTCCAAGAGTACAAATTCAGCTTGTTGAATGTTTATAAATTTTGCATCAAATACATACATGAATCTAAAACACATGTATATTACCAATTTCCAAGGTCTACTGGAACAGTTGTTTTCTTTTCTTGGCTAGGGCTTGCAATTTTGTTACTGTGATGATGATGGTGAAATCACTTGCTTCCATAGGAATTGGGCACTGGAATTGTTTCTTCTTTTCCTGTTCAGCATAATTATTTTAATAGATTAATGATATCTGTTGTTTTATATTTTATCATTTTTATTGTAGTTTAACCTCAGTCACTGGCATAACTCAACTAGCATAGATTAACACTTTTCAGTAGTTTATTTATTTTCATTTAGCTTTCAAATGCAGGTTAGCAATCATTCTTTTATTTAAATTGTAGATGAGCAGTCAGTCTCTTCCAAACTTATTTTTAACAATCAGTCATGTGTAATGCTTTTGGCTCAGTTTTTCAGTTATATTGGCTGATGGATGGGTAGAGAAGCCAGATGAAACATATATGTATAATTCACGTGTCATTATGCTATATGCAACTTTCCAAAAAAAAATTATATATAAAATGACAGAAATTCAAACTGATCTCTTTCATCCCTTTAACTTGTTCTCTCTTCACAGTTTTAATATTTTTTTAAATATATTTTTCTAAGTGATTTTCACCCCTTTATATCACTGAGTCTTTTTACAGACCTCCAGATAAAAAATCTGATTTTTATTAGTTAACTCATCTGATTAAAACTGATCACCTGCTTCCAATTTACTGTTGATAAGAAATACAAACCAATAGATAGAAACACCTGATTTTTTATTAATTGACCACTCTAATTTAAAACTGATCATCTGTTTGAACTTTATTGTTGGTAAAAAAAAATCCAGACTAATAAACTTCTCGATAATTAACTAGCCTCATAAAATTTAATTACTTTTTTCACTAATTATCTCTGACTTTAAAGACTTTTAGCTATTCTGCTAAATGAAACTCTACCCTATGAGTTTAATTACCATAATATAAACAATAAAGTCTCTATAAAACTAGAGCTTGTGACATATTGAAATGATTTTAACATAATTTTTCTCTTACTATATGTGAAACTGTAAATTTATTTATGTAATATACAAACATATACTTTGATATTCAAATGATTCAGAAAAAAACTTGCCTATTAAAAATAATCTGAATGATTTTTACAAACTATAAGTTAATATTCAAAACTAACATTATTAAAACTATTAGAGTTAAATTATAGTTATAGAAAAAAAATAAAAGCAAAATTTAGTAAGTATAAATTAATTCTGAAGAAAGCTAATACTCAAAATATGAAAATGTTTAACTAAATAGTTTCAGTCCACAGACGACTGTTTATATATGCTCTAATCCTTACTTTTAAACAATTATGAAATAATTCAAGGTATGTACTATTTTTTTTTTTGAGTTTTATCAATACATACAGACAAAGAGCATAAATATTTTCTCCACTCACTTTCTGTCCTAGGCTTTTGGGACTTGATCCTGAAGGGTTTAAACTTGGGTGTCCTACAGCTTTCCTCCTATATAAAAAATGTGATATGTTTTTCTATATTTTATTTTATGCACATTACTACAAATTTATTCACAGGCTAAATTGGGATGGCACAATATATATAATTCAAATTATTCAACTATCTTAACTTCATAGCAACAAATGTACATCCATCTAGAGCAAAGTTTGTCTCCAAACTACATCTCCATATAATTTTTTGTAAATGTAAATTTATTTATTTCTTATAATAATATAATTCAAAGTGGTAGTCTTATATGGGTCTAACTCTTAACACCCAATATATAAAAACCAAATGAAAGAGATTTTTTAAAATCAAAAATGACCCTTTGATAAAATATACACATATGTATATATCAAAATATATTCACATATATCCCCTACATACATATATAGATCCATATCACCCATAGTCATATATATATATATATATATATATGCATAACCAAATATATATATATATATCTCCTTTAAAAATACGCATATATATATATATATATATATATATATATATATATATATATATATATATATATTGTACCCTCACTTCTCGATATATAATATAATTTAAAATATGACTAGCTCAATTAAATCATTATGCTCAGCTAAAATATATATAACTATCTTTAATATATTTTTATAATATTATATCTTATTAGATTTACTATAACTTATCCAAAATTAATATAGTTCAATATAATGTACTAATTAAATAAGTATTTACTAAAATCATGAGACTGTGAAGTGAAGTTACAATTGGTAATTGAATTTACATTGAGCCAATATCTTTCCAAGACACTGTCTCAATGGTATAAGAATACTATTACCTCTTTATTATCTCATTACTACATCTACAGCACTCTTATGACTTTTATAAATGAACTATCTTTAATAATAATAGATAAATAAATCTCAATCTTTTGTTAAGGAAATATAATTAAACGATCTCAGGTTCTTCTAATTATCTTAAAGTAATAATAATTCGTGCAGATAGGAATGATAAGGGATTTAATATCAAACCTAAATACACCTAACTTATTCTAATAACAATAACTAACAATAATAATCTTTAGTGTATAGCTTATTCTTATCTATTTTATTATACTATTAATCATTAAGAAAATAAGTAAATCATATACATGTCTTTCATTTTCATATAGTATCTTAATTTTAAAATAGACCAAAATCTTATAATTTAACAATTTGTGGCAATAAATAATATTATACTCTTATATTGTGCATTATAATTACTTTGTGACCATTGTAATATTATATGTTAATGTCAATCAATTTCTATAAATTATATTAAGAAATATTATGTTTCTTTCTCAAATAATAAAATAATAAATTCATATTGTGCAAATATTATGTTTATTCAAATTATCTGTTGTCAAATGCTGTGGTGTAAAATAATGAATTCGACACATTTTTAAAACAACTTAACAAATTTATTTACATCAACTTTAACAAATAACTTATTTACACTATTTACATTACAAATGGAACTTAAGAAAATAAACAAAAAAATAAGAAAATAATAATACAAGATTTTTACACTGTTACTATTTCCATAATCATAAATAGATAATTTATACATTTATTAAATGTTCTATCAATAACATTTAATTAAGTTTATGACTTTAATTTTAATAAACATCATTTGTCATCAATTAATACAAGAAAAGGTTTTATGTGAAATATCATTCATGTAGCATATATGTAAATAAACAGACTTTAATAATTAAAATGCTACTTCACTTAAGTCTTACTGCTATTTAGATTATAATGTACTAGTATGTATTACATTTACTATTAATATTACTCAAAGATCAATTAATGTATAAACTGATATAACTTTGTAATATAATAACAATTATTGATTATAATTATTTATGTCATTCCGATGTAATGTCATACTACATGTCTTACCAAAATATGCAATACGTATATGTTCTTTTAAAATAATATTTTGAATTATTCAACAATTTCAAATTTTATAATGTATTATATTAAATAAAATTCTATGATTCTTTTCTATTTAAATCATTACTTTTCTTTACTTGTTATTCTTATTCCTTCTTAATAAACTTCTATCTACAAATATCCTTTTAACCTTATTTAACTTCAGGAAAACAGATGACCGATTTTTTAAAAAAAAATAAATAATTATCCAAAAATCTCTTATACCTCATCATCTATATCCGATAAACCTTCAATCAAAATATAAATTTCTATGTAAAATTAACTTAACTTACCTAATAAAATAAAATAAAATATAGATTTTTATACCTCTTACTAACTTGAAAAGAAAAATAAATAACTTACAATAATATAATAAATCTAATTCCTAATATTGTAGCAGAAACATTAAAATTTATTCACGAAAGAATCATATAATTATTTCTAGGTTCTCATATTACGTTGTACTAAATTTACATCATCAATTTAAAGTATGCATATTAAAATAAAACTGTTATTACTAATATTATGCATGTATATTCTTTAAATACTTATACATTCATTCAACAATCAAATAACATTTGGTTGATCTAAAGAAAACATAGCAAAATACATTAAATTATTACTATTATATACTTTTTACCATAATTGATACTTTAATGTACAGTCCGTCACACGATGTCCTCCAGGATTACAGTTTTACAAAATAATTTCACATTTACACTCAACAATTATTCTCTAAAATATTACGTGTTGTATAATTATAAAATAAACTTTATGCAATGAAATGTTATATTAATATTTAGCTTTTTTTAAAAAAATGTAAATGTACCTTTCCTATCTTTAATAAATCAATAATTAATTAAATATTTATGTTAGTTAATAAATAAAAAACATATTACATAAAATCCAACGGTGTCTTCTTTCACCCATAATTGTTCTTTTTCCTAGGCACAAATTTTCACCAAACATTACTTCCTTTTCCGGTACATCACATGTTTTAAAAGTTTTTATGAAAAAAATGAAAACGTTCTTTTTTTTTTTAAAAAAATAAAATAAAAGTCAGTTCCACCATAAAACAAAATAAAATTAAAATAGTTTATGAGATCCAGATTCATTTCTTTTTAAGGAAAAATATTATTATTTAAAAGTTATTATTTTTTAGAATTAGTCTATAATTTACAAAGTTCTTATTTAATTATTTTAATTGATTTGGATATCCACGTATATTTATTTGCACATTCCTTAACGAATATTTAGGTAAGATTAATTTTAGATTCTTCTGTACGACCAGCGTTCAGACTTTCTAATATAATAATTTCATTTATAGGTACGTCTCTGCCAATTAAATTTTCGATTTATTTGCCTTTTAAAACTATCAAAATTTAGTCTTTTAAATCATAAAGACTTAACAAGGCAAGTATTTATACAATTACTGTTTATTATCATATCTTTACCAAGATATATACTTAAATTTATAATTTACAAATACTATCTTCATAAAGAAGTATTTCTCATTCTTTCAAATATCTGTTTTATAAAAATCAATTACAATCAGCTTTTAAATTTATATAAAGTCCAACGTATTACTTTTATGCATCTAGTAACTCTCCTAGTTAATCCAGCGTTTGTTAAATTTTTAGTATAAAGTCTCCAATACATTTTATCCTTATACGATGTCTTCATGACTATTTGATAGTAAATTGAGCTTCAATAGAAACGATCAATAGGAAATTATAATTAAATTAACACTGCATATTTATCGGTAAACTTTTATAAATTATTTTTTAAAACTACTCTCTTATAATTTTAAAAAGATTATGAGGGCGTCTATAATTTTACTTAGCTATCTCTAATAGCACACTTTACTTTAAAAATTACAATCACAATCCCCCTCCGAACAATTGAACCTTGGTTTTATACCGGAAGAAACTCCCCACTTGATTGGTAAATTAAACAATCAACTTGCTAGCTTATTTACATATTTTACCAACAATACAGAATTAAAAATAAATAATGACTTATTTAATATTTATTATTTATCACATTATTAAATTCTTAAATTAATCTTTATCATTTATTTAAATCCATTAAACATTTTTTTAAAATATTCTTTCTTACTTAATTTTATTTTTAACTTTTATAAGATTATTTTTATAAACAAACTAAGTCTATTTTTATTCGTTATGTTTTTAAGCAGTATTTTAAAAATCAGATTTAATGTTTCACATTAATTATCTTTATTTTTATCTCGTGATAGCCAATATAATATTTATAAATTTTTATAACAGAATTTTAAAATAGTTTTGCAACTTTACTAAAAAAACTCACAAGCATGTGTGTATGTGTCTAACTAACATCTGTTTTACAACACAGCTACAAACGCTTGTAATAATCTAAAAATAAACTAACAATTTCATTTTTAAAAATAAATATTTTTTAAAATAAATAATATCTTATAACAACTTTTAAAATAATAATTCGATATTATTAAAATCAAATATTAATCTTCTATTATGTACTACTAATAATTAAAATATTTATATTCACTTATTAAATATTAATCTTTATCAACAATAAATATATGCATTTAATTTTAACTTGTCTTTTTTAAACTTTAACTTTAAACATTTATTTATTAAATTTATTAATGCAGTATTGATTATGGCCAGTTTTCCCAACCATATACTATTATCATCCCTATTGAAACGTCTCTCTCAAACATCATCACAATTTTCACATATCAAATATTCATAGATTACTTTAATTACACTTTTTAAAAGATTGTTATAAATAAAATTAACATCATATAGCTAAATATATCTTAAATTTAAAATTTTTTATATAGATTGATACAACAATTTATGGAGACCCATACAAAAGGGCACAATATATATATATATATATATATATATATATATATATATATATATATATATAT